>JAKJMR010017421.1:83241-103279 GCA_024449315.1 Daboia siamensis | reverse complement strand
AGGGCGAGCTGAGGCGCCCGGCCCGATCCTGCAGCGCCCCAGCTGACACGTGCCCGCGGGAGCAGAGCCGCTTCTCTGCTCTTTCGGGCGCTGCGGAGGGTGAGCTGAGGCCCCCGGCCCGATCCTGCAGCGCCCCAGCCCAGTCGCACCCCTAGGAGCCGAGCCACTTCATCTCCTCTTTCGGGCGCTGTGGAGCCACAAGAGTGAAGCAGCAGCCGCCCTCCTGCTCCATCCCTCTGTCCTGGAGTTTCTTCTCCCCCTCCCACCCTCCCACGCATGTTCCCAGCCTGAATCACATGCCACTGGCCTCCTTTTCCACAGACCATCCCTGCCAGTGCCCCCATGAGCCCTTGCCCCCTGGGTCCCCAAACCTCATTATGCTCAGTCTCTTGGTGGAAAATATGTTGAAATCAATGGAGGGGTGCTTTGGGTCTCCCCAAAGGACAGACTGACAGACCTTGAGAGAACTAACCAGCATTGCTTGCAAAAGCTAAATTTTGGATAGATATTTCAGGGATTTTGAACTCTATTTCTGGCCTTCATGGACATAGGAGAGTTGTTGGGGAAAAAATCAAGCAAGTGGTTCCTTGTTTCCTATTTGGGAAAGCTGGATGTGTCTTGATTCCCCTCCCCCTTGCAATGAGAGACTGAAAGGCAGCCCTGAAAATATCAGAATCTGATCAGAAATGGAGGCTGAGTAGTCCTTGTGGCTGCTAGACCAGCTTCTGAGTGATGGTGGATTGCTGATTTTTTCCTCCATCCATACAGGATCTCTTGCATAAAACATATAATTTCAATTGTATCAAAGAGGGCTGCTTTCTTGCTTTCTCTCCACAGATGCTGTTATGTTGCTAAACCTACTCCAAACATCTGGACTTGCAGCATCCTAGGATACCTACCTAGTGTGCTGACAACTGCTTGCCTCACACAGTACCTGAGACTTTGAGCTTTCTGTCCAGTCTCATCCATATATATATCTGCAGGGAAGAAGACCTGTGTGCCAATATTTAAACCCCCCAAAATGGCCAAACGGAAAGTGGACTTTGAAAAAAGATGCTTTCAAAAGAGGTGGGAGCCAGAGTACCTGTTTGCTGACATTGAAGATAAGGCTGTGTGCCTTCTTTGTGGAGCTACTGTAGCTGTATTTAAAGAGTATAACTTGAGACGGCACTATGAGACGAAGCATCAGGACAAGTACAAAAACTTGAACATGGAGCAGAAAGCACAGAAGGTGGAAGAGTTGAAAAAAAGCCTGATGTCACGGCAGCATATGTTCAGAAAAGCAAAATCACAAAGTGAAGCTGCTGTGAAAGCTAGTTTTATAGTGGCAGAAGAGATAGCCAAATCAGCCCGGCCATTTACAGAGGGGGAGTTTTTGAAGCACTGCATGATTAAAGTGTGCGAAATCATGTGTCCAGACCAAAAGCAAGCTTTTTCAAACATAAGCCTAAGCAGAAATACTGTTGTTGATCGGATATGTGAGCTTGCCACTGATTTGCAAGGACAATTGGTTGAAAAGGGAAAAGAATTTATTGCTTATTCCCTTGCTGTGGATGAGAGCACTGATGTCTCTGACACAGCACAGCTGACAATCTTCATCCGTGGAGTGGACTCAGGTTTATGCATTATGGAGGAGCTTCTGGATATAACATCACTGCATGGCACTACCACAGGGAAGGACATATTTGAAGCAGTATCCAAAAGTATACATGACATGAAACTACCCTGGGACAAACTTATAGGACTCACAACAGATGGAGCACCTTAAATGTGCGGGGAAAAGAGTGGACTAGTAGGAAGGATGCGAGACAAAATGAAGAGTGAGAATTGCACAGGTGAGCTGACAGCATATCACTGCATTATACATCAAGAAACACTATGTGGCAAAGCCCTGAAAATGGACCATGTAATGCACACTGTAACAAAGACAGTTAACTTTATAAGAGCCAAAGGTTTAAATCACCGTCAATTTAAGACTTTTCTTGAAGAAATAAATTCTGAACTTGGTGATCTCCCTTATCACACAGAAGTGCGATGGCTAAGTCGAGGGAAAGTGCTCAACAGATTTTTTGAATTACGCATGGAAATTTGTCAGTTTATTGAAAGCAAAGGAAAAGACTGCACGGAATTGAAGGATGAAAAGTGGCTGTGTGAATTAGCATTTCTATGTGACATTACTAATTATCTCAGTGCACTAAACCTACAGCTTCAGGGACGGGACCGTGTGATCACAGACATGTATGATGCTGTGAAAGCTTTTCAAGTAAAGCTGCGACTGTGGGAGACTCACATGCAGCAAGGAAACTTGAGTCACTTTCCCAGTTGCCAAACAATAAAAACCCAGGTCTCCACCACTGCCTTCTCAAATGCTGAGTTTGCTGATAAACTGAGCACACTTCAAATGGAGTTTACACGTCGCTTTGCTGATTTTGAAAAACAGAAATTCAGTTTTGGACTGCTCAGCAATCCATTTTCAGTTGAAGTGGAGAGTGCTCCTGTAAATATCTAGATGGAGTTGATAGAACTCCAATGTAACAGCACACTGAAGGGAAAGTACGATTCTGTAGGACCCGCACAGTTCACCAGGTTCATCCCTGAAACAATGCCCCAACTCCGCCTACAAGCTGCTCGAATGCTCTCCATGTTTGGGAGTACATACCTCTGTGAGCAACTTTTCTCTGTCATGAGGGTGAACAAAAGCGCACACAGAAGTCAGCTCACAGATGCACACCTCCACTCTATCCTGAGAGTATCCACCACTCAAAACCTATTCCCAAACGTGGATGAACTTGTAGCCAGGAAAAGATGCCAAACATCCAGTTCGGACAAAATGGCATGAGAACTAAAAAGCTTGTTTTTTTCTTTGTTTTAAATGTGTTTTTGCAGATTTATTTGAAATAAATAATTTATTTGTTCATATTTGAAATTTTACTTCTTTTTGCCCCACTCTTAGACATAATACACTTCTGAACTAATATGATACAATAGTCCTACATGCAACTGGCCCTTTGAAGGCAACCATGATGCTTGATGTGGTGAAAGTTTCCAGGAAGCAGTTTCCTCCAACTTCTTCTGCCTTGAAAGATCTCTGGAGAGGAGCAGGAGGTGGCAGGGAAGCTGCATGAGGGAAGGCTGCTCCAACAAGCCAGCATCCTTACCATGCATAATTAGAACTGGGGATTCCCTTTCAAGAAGGGCCAGCCTCCCTCATGCAGGACTGGGAAATGCTGCTCCCCTGCCTCCTCTTGCTCTCCAGAGATCTGTCAAGGCAGAAGAAGGAAACCACACACACACACACATACACTTCAAGCTTGGAGACTAGGAGGCTATCTATATCTGAGCTAACAAACTACCAATCATGCCTGGGCTTGGGAAGAAGGCCCTTTCCATCCTCTGTGGATAAAAGCCCCTAAACGTGGAAAGTAGTGCGTGTGCATGTGCACATGCTTGGCTGCAGAAGTTTGGGGAGGTGAAGAGCTTGTGGGGCAATGAGATGTCCCCACATCAAATTAAACCAGTGCAACTTGTTTTCTCCTGACCCAGGTTTCTCGAGTCAGCTGCGCTGACTGAGCAGCATTGAGATGGCCACGCCCACTTGGTCACACCCACTTGGCCACACCCACCCGGCCACACCCACCCGGCCCCCCGAGGGCAACCATAATGCTGATGTGGTCCTCAATGAAATTGAGTTTGACACCCCTGCCTTAACCACTACAACAAAGTGCCTCCTGCTTCTATCTTTTAAAACCAATAATTAAGCATCTGATATCCCTTTTAGATTTTACCTAAACTCCCAGAATTCCTTCTGCCATGGCTTCAGTGTCTTGTGATTTGAAGACCAGATGTTTCCTCTGCTATTTCCAAGCCAAACATCATAACCATTATCTGCTAATACGAAACCAAAACTGTTGTGGGGGTGGTTAGAAATCCAGTGGGAAGCATCTCCAATGACACTATGTAACAAAAACACAACAGGTTGTGCAGCTGTAAAATAAGAAGAGATGTTTTTTAATGAGCTAGATCATTGAAGATTGGAAAACAATTGAAGTATTAGTTGCAAATAAATCTTGCAAAGAACCAACATTTGTGGTACATTGTCACAATCTATTGTTTGATAGTTGGCTGGAATGAAAGCATGATCATTACATGTTTAAATCCATAGAATTTAGGAACTAAGATTTTATTGATTCAATGGATCTGCTCTAATCATATCCAAATCCATTCCTTTGTCTTCAATATTATGATATATTCTCAACAGTTCCATATAATCTCCAAATCTGGAATCTTATACACAAAATTTGGAGAATTTTTCTTTTTTAAAAGAAGTTGCTTAGATTGCTTATCCTATTGGATTATCAATTGTCTTTTAAACAGAATCATAAACTACAATACCTCAAGATGCATCAGTATACCCTCAAACTGAGGATATATTTTTCTTCATCTTTCAGGACTCAACCTATTTAATTATGCATTGGACTACTAAGCAGGTTTTCATAGCTAAAACCTTTCTCAAATGCTTCTTAAATGGGATTTACCTTTGAAAGTTTTTTAAAAAAATCTTCACTGTTTATTTTGAAACATTTCATGAGAAGCTTCCATTGGATCCTAAAACATTCTTTAATAGACAATTCTACAGATGTCTTCTTAAGAAACTACTTTCCTGAATTCTTGGCCTTTTTCCATTATAAATGATACAGGATTTCAGCTAAAATTAAGGATAAAAAAATAACTCCAGCAATTAGGATCCAAATGAGAGAGATATTAATTTGGTTAGAAGCAGCACCTATATAGTACCTAATATGGATTTTGTTGTAAATGGTATAAAGTTGGTATAAAGTTACAATTTTCATTCTAGTTAGTAATTAGATGGTTTTGTTTTTAGTGGCCTTATTTTCTTTCTTGCAACATCTTTTGTGATGATTTCTTGTAACAATAATACCAGTGTCAGTGTT
Organism: Daboia siamensis; assembly: GCA_024449315.1. Classification (NCBI taxonomy): domain Eukaryota; kingdom Metazoa; phylum Chordata; class Lepidosauria; order Squamata; family Viperidae; genus Daboia; species Daboia siamensis. The sequence goes on along the minus strand of JAKJMR010017421.1, from coordinate 98,327 downwards.
CATTCTGAAAATTTTACATTTCATTTTGAAGAGATATATCATTCCACCTTAATTATTGAAAAGTATTCTCAGCCATGTTTGGTAAGAATGTTGCATGAGGTCATATAGACTAGTTGAATGGTGCAGCACTTCAGATCTGAAGAGAAAAATGTGCTTCCGTGGAATACAAAGGTAGCCTCTTTGCCATTTCTTAAACCACACTTCAGTTGGAAGTTGTTTGACTTGCCCATGGTCTTACCTTTACTTGCAGCATTATACCTTCCATGAGGTATTCTGTAAATGGTAATTATATATCCATCTTCTGTTTCAACATGATATTCCTCACTGGGATAGTTATGAAAGTGGATAATCTCACTCTGATGGTAAAAAGAAAACAGAACAAACTTGTTTGCAGTTATATTTTCTGAACATAAATGAACAAACAAGATGGTAAATACTGCAGTAATCTCAGGAATATTGCACTTTCATGACCTCCAACTTCAGGGAGGTTGCCAAAATGTGGACCTTCAAGAGGTGGAGCCTAAGCAAAATCAGATTTATTTGTTGAGGATGCACCCCCAAAGTCAGTAGAATGAAAAGCTGTTTTAAGAACCTCGATAATATTTTGAAGTACTTTGAATGACACAGACAAAAATAAATTTTAAGGATTTTTTAATTAGGAGAAATAAGAATCTCAAATGCTTTTAATATGTGTGTCTTAAAGATTAAAGATTAGTATTTCTAATGCTTTATGTATCTGGATCATAAAGCCAGGATGAAGCTGTCTACAAAACTGTTTTTCAGCAATTTTCACTTAGAATAAAGTAGCTGGTCTGAAAGAGCAGCTACTAACTTCAGATTAGCTATACAATCTGTTTTCCAAAGTCAATTTGGGATTATTTAAAGCAGAAAAATTAATGCATCACAATGTCCACTGGATCAGATTTTTTGCTTGTTTTGCACTCTCTGCCAACAGTAGTACCTCTATCATTTTTCTTTTTGTTTAGTACTTTTGGAAATTTGAGGAAAATCTCTAGCACTAGGCTAAAATTCTGGAATCCTACCATAGACAACTTTTTTGGTATATCTTATTCCTCAGCTTTTAAAAACTTACAGCTATTTACTTAGAACTACAGTAAAAGATAATAAAAGATAAGATCCTCACCACCATAACACACTATTTGCATTATTTTATAATATATGAACTCAAACAAGTACTAGCTATCTTTAGGGTGCTATTTTTTTATGAGGAAACAGTGAGGTCCAAAATATGTCAGGCAATAACATACTATATTCATAAAACACTCAGGGTTCATGTTATAGTTTGTGTTAAGTCTTTCTGAAGTTTCCAGATCTTCCAAACTGAGAATTCCATGGCATAAATAAGCCATTATTATGAAACTCCTCATCTTCATCCTGTAGGAAGCAATTCAGTCATTCATTAACATTTTAGAAAAGCAAACTTTCTGCAGACATAAAGCACTTTAGCCATGAAATAACTTCTGCTATCTGTTGCTTTAAACATTGAGCAGAATTTTACTTCTAAAGAGAATGGGAACAACTCAACACCAATTTGAGTATAGTTTCAATTTGAATATTGCTTAAAAATAAACTCACTTCAACAGTGGATTAAACAAATAGGTAGCCAAGGATCTGCATCAGGATTAAGCAACAGACAATTTTACACTTCCTCTTAAGACTTTAGAGATAAACAGTGAACAAAGCATGTAAATAAAAAGCAGCTTGCCTGAAAAGTTTGTTTTTAATAGAAGATGAGTCTAAATCCAATCAAGGATCCCAGAGTCAGGTCAGGGTTGTCATCCAGTCCAAAAATCGGAAGCTCCAGGTTTTTTACACAAATAGAAGCCACACACAAATATCGTGTAAGAGCTCTAGATCAGGTGTTGTTTCCCAGGCTTACGAAAGACAGCATGCATCAGAAGTGCTTCTTAAATAAGGCTCTGGCTAGCTGTCCCTAATCAAGAGATTTGCTCCCTTGCTTGGCAAGAAGCCTAATAGAACTTTGCTGCTCTGATCCCTTTTCTACTCATTGAGTCTGGGTATGGGAGGATCCTGATGGGAGGATGGATGGGAGGGTATTAATTGGTTTCTGTTAGATCAATTTCAATTGGAGGAAAGTTTTGTAAAGCTCAAATGTGTTGCAAATAAATAAATTTTAAAAACTCTGATCAAGTAGAGCTATAATTATTTCTGGAAAACCAATTGGCCAGGATTCAAAGAAATCCACAGGCAATACATCCTATAACTGGCTATGCTGTAGAAAGAACCAGCCCAACTGGCTAAAGGTTTTATGGATATACGTTTCTTTTTTCTTTTTTCTTTTTTTATTGAAAAGTTTTACAGTACATTTTATCTTTAACAAAACAAAACCCCTCCCAACCCCCACTCCTCCCACCCCCTTCCCACTCCCCAACCCCTCCCTCCCTTCCCCCTCCCCCCTCCCTGACTTCCCAGAGCTAAGTACAGGGTATAAGAATACAAACAGTCATAATCTAACTTATGCAAACAATCATAAACTATTAAAACTATCGCACTTTAACTCATATAAATTAATTCCAAACAGTATAAATATCACATCAATAATTATACAAATACTGGATAATACTTTTTAGTCCCATATTTACACCACAGTATCTCTCTGTTGCAAATAGTCTTTCAAATACTCTAAAGTCTTTGCCATATCCTCCAAGTTGGGAACTTTTACAGTCCATTCTTCTATAATCGGCAATTCTTTCTTCTTCCAATATTACCCTACTAAAAGTCTTGCTTCCGTGATTAAGTTCGACATCCGCTAGATATCCACAACAATAGTATCAATAAAAATATCCAACAAAAACAATTACAGACAAAACACATTTACATCAATCATTAAAAAACCAATTTTCTATTTTTCTTTTCACCTGGTCTTTAATTTTCCATACTAAAACCAAATATATGCAATCTTTCCTTCTCTTAATATATTATACAGCTTCAAGTACCATACATTACTTTTCAAACTTAAAATTTTTTATATGTAATCACATCATTTTTATATTTCAATTACGTATTTCATTATTACCCATAAAAGTAACTTACAAGTTAACTTTCATCTATACTTTTTCCCAAACTTGCAACAGAGTATGTCATAGAATATATACCTTAAACACATTATCCACCTACTTATCACACAATAGATATACATATCAACCAAATAACAAATCATAACCTTCAAAATTTCAGTAAGCACTACTACAGTTCTTCCCAATTAAGTTTTCATAATTATCTTAAAATTAAAACAACATAAAATATTACAAAACATAATTATTTTATATAACTCTACATTTGAGGGTGAAAAATATATCCCCAAATATTTAACCCTTTTAACAATTTCAATTCCCGTTTACTCTTCTAAAACCACCTTTTATAATCCTTATTGCATTATTATCTCCTTCAGTTCTACAACTAAATCTTCAGGCTCATCTCCTTCGTCTAGAAGCAGCACGCCTCCTCCATTTTCTGGCCTCCTCCTGTGACACTGAAATTTGATCCACTCTTATAACTTTCTCATCTGTCTGCATTGTTCCTTTGGCACCTTGTAGATTCTCTCTGTGTCGTTGAGACTCTCTCTCACCTTTCTTCTTTGTAGATTCCAAGAGTGGTATGGGGGCTGCTTTTAAAACATTACTGTAAAAATCACGTGCCTGAATCACCATAGTGAAACGATGCTTCATACCTTCATGGGTCACCACCATGCCCACTGGTATCTCCCATCTGAACTTGATATCACGTCGTCTCAATTCTTGTGTCATAAAAGCAAATTCCTTCCTTCTACTTAAAATTCTTGGAGGGATCTCTTTTAAAATCAAGACTTTTTGCTCGGCAATTGCAAATTCAGTATTGTAGGAGGCTTGAATACCCTCATTTCTAATCACTCTCTTTGTAAAATAAACCACCACATCTCTGGGTAATTTCCTTTGTCTTGCAATCCACGAATTAATACGGAAAATTTTATCTATATCTTCCATTATTTCATTTACTGATCGCCCCAGCACCCCTTCCAGAACCTCAGAAACTATTTTCTTCAAATTTTCTTTAGGATCTTCTTTTAAGCCTCTAATCCTCACAGCAAACTCCATCTGATGATACTGTACCGAAGTCAAATCACAATCAATTTTCTCCACCACATTTTCGGTTTCTATCATTTTTACTTCTAATCTAGTATTATTTTGACTGAGATCTTCCACTCTTTCATCCAAATTCTCAATACATATAGCCATACCTTGAAATGCAGATAAAATGTCTGCTCTTATTTCTGTTAGTTTCTCTGTAATCTTTTCATCCATAACCTTAGCTAATTTTTCTGTTAACTTCTCCTCCAGCTTTTTATCCATTATCTCAGCAAATTGTTGCAATTGCTTTTCCATAATCTCTTGCATCACATTCTGCAAATCTTTGACTGTAAAGACTGATGCAAATACGGGTGCAGGGGGTAATAAAGTTTGCAACGAAGGCTGCTGCACCAGAGCAGGAACTTTAGAAGATATAGCCACCATTTTCACCCGCTATTGTCTGCTAAGCACTTCCACTTTCAAGCTCAACAAAGTCCATTGAGTTAAAGATCAAAAGACCACTTTAACCTGAATCTCCTGTATCGCTCTGCCTGCGTCCTCGTTCTCCAAAGTTCTTTCTTGCTAGCAGGGATGGTTGCAGACGCCTTGTTCTGCTCCAAAAAGCCCGGAGCAGAAGCGCCTCGCAGTCTGGAGCATGCCCAGGCTTCGGGGGGGCTCGATCCTTCAGCTGCCAAAACTTTAAGTTCTGGTGGCCCCAGAGAGCTCTACCCCTACCTGGGCGCTCGCCCCCTCCTCTTCTCCCGAGGAGGGGGCTTCCGAGCCTCCGAAACAGCTGATCAACACTGTTTTCGGAGGCTCTACAGAGCCACGGGGCTGACAGCCTAAGAATGGCTGCCTCCGGCGATGTCTTGCCATCCGGAAGCCCGGATATACATTTCTTAAAGAGCCGCCTTGCCCTATTCTTATTTCCATATGCAAATTCATGCTTAATAGCCATATTGAAGTGGTAATAGTGATGAGGAGTGTATATTGTGGTTGCCCCATCACTCTTGTTGCAATTTACATGGTGTTTAATTGGAGGAATATTCTGTGAATATTTATAATACTATTATTAACTGGAAGGTGACAGCTCCCCTTATTCTTAATTTATAAGGCTGTTTTATTTGTTTTGCTGATTAGACTGGAAGACTGATAATTTAAGTTGAGATGGATGGTTAGTAATGTTGCTGAGAGGTAAGATATCTCTTCATAGGTGAAATATTCAAGTCAAGGGTGTAGTAACTGTATTATGAAAGATATCTGTATTGGCTCTGCTTTAAAATTGCTCTGATGACATCACCCTCTCTGAATATCCATGAGTTCAGTGTTTATATCTGCAGGGGGAAGACTTTGCTGATGACTTTGCTATTTTCTAGTCCATAGACAGTTGAATTTCCTGCACTAATGTTCTCGGTGATCCTTTTGAACAACATCAACAAGGTGTTCTGTTCCAGCCTACGACTGGCTCTGTTTGTGTGTCAGGGACAACCTCTTTTTCCTTTTAACAATCAATAGCCTGGAAAAAACCCAACCCAAATTTATTTACAGTTCCAAATAATAAACTCTTTCAAACAAAAATGCAGCAGGATATTTTTTTCAACCAAACATACAGTACATGATTCAAAACATCCAACAAGAGTCAAACAAGAGTCAAACAGATTAACAAGAACAGACCAGGATTGTCTTTGAATGTCTCCAAATGGTTGCCTTCAGCAGCCAGCACCACCCACACCTTCCCCTTTTATTATCAGTCCCAAGGTGTGGCTTCTCAATGCCTTCTCCTTCTTTCACTGAGTTGCCTCATTGATTTTCTCTGCTCTACTCTGCTGGACTACCTTCTGCTTCTAGCATCTCTGAACAGATTCAGCTGTGACTCCTCTGAGTCCGACACCTTCTCCTCACACAGCTGAGCCTCATGAGGAACATGACTGGAGGGGCCGGGCTGAGAGTCCTGCAGTGCATCAGAGCCTCCCTCTGACACCAAAGGCTCTCCAAACCCCTCCTCCTCCTCCTCAGATTCCTCAGACTCAGCTGCTGGGAGCACAGGCTGACACTGAATCACAACACAAGGGAAGAATGCCTAATGGGATTGTTTGTATAATTCAGATAATGAGGGCGGATAGAAATGAAGCAAAAATAGAATCACTTATGAAGCTGTCAGAATGATCAGGAAAACTTCATCAGGAAATGATCAGAATGATCAGAAAAAAAACCTCACCAATTCTTTTTACCTTCCTTATTTATAATTTGAGCAGAATGACACAATCTCTTTTAATGTTGCAGAATTCTCAAAGGAATATTCAAAGGAATATTGTTGAGATTTTACTATTTTGCTTTAGTTTAGTACCGTCCCATCCATCCTCCCATAAGACCCCCATACCCAGACTTTATTGCCAGTTTATCTCTTGTTTCATTTCTCATTCTTAGTTTTTGATTTTCCCATTTTACAGATACTTTTTCTAAGATTTTCTGGTTATGGACCATAATAAAGAAATTGACTCATTGCATTAAGACGGGGAGGTCCCAAGAAGTATTCATGTTAGGCAGTGAGGCTACACAGTGATATATATATAGTCTTATCTCTATCATCTCTATCTCTACCTCTTATCATCTCTTATCTCTCCCTCTCCCTCTATCTCTATCTTTATTTCTGTACATGGTTGTTCAGGGTGGTTTGCCTCAAGTTCATTTCACAAAGCCAAATTCCTGACATGCTAGTTTGCCAGTGCAGTATTCTACCTTAGAAGATGACAGAAATACAATGCTTTTTTTCCATAGCCATGCCTGAATGGAAGAATAGAATCTTGTAGTGTGAGATTATTAGTTACAGCAGTTATACACTAAATTCTATAATTCCTATTAAATATGTGCCCAATCTTTTTACTGCTGTCCAGTAAAAAGATCTTTCCACTTAGCAATTCAACTGCATTCGTTGTGTCAGGTTCACTCACGGTTGTGATGCATAGTAGTGTTCCACAATTGTTGGATACTGTTCATCAGGGCTTTTTTTTCTCATAGAACGCTCAGAACTGCATTCTGGCACCTTTTTTTGCAAAAAAAAGAGAAGCTTTTGCACAAGCTGTGCTGCTATTGGCTTAAACCTATTGCAGGCTTTGCTCTTTTATGAATCATGGACTTCAATTCCCAGAATTCCTGAGTCAGCCATGCTATTGGCTTTTGGAAGCCAATAGGAATTGCTGCTGAGCTTGTCAAGAGACCCGGCAGGCAAATGTTGCACAGGCAAATTGCAGCGAAGGCAGCACTCCTCACTGCTTCCCAACTACACCATCTCAACTAGGTAAGTAAGATATTATTTGCAAATAGGATATCCAAGTATGACTCAAGGAAATTTTCCCTGCATGGAGGGAGTAGTGGTTTGTTTTACTTGGTTTTACTTTTCAAATTGCTGTAAGGAAGAAATGATGATTAGAAAAAGGTAGGAAGTTATTTTTATTACGAAGAATTCATTTATCCCATGCTAGATCTTTGGGAGCTTAGTAGCACCAGCACAGAACATTTGCTTTTCTGAAACTTTATTCAAATTTAATTCCTGATAGGGGCATTTTTAAAAAAATCTTATTTATTAAATTTATATGCTGACTATCTCACCAGGATGACTCTGACGTCAAGGAGAGGGCTTGCAACTTCTGTTTGTAGTTATCCACGTTTCTGCATACTGACATAATCAGCCATTGTACAAATACAGAGCCTATCATGCTTTTATATTTATATGGAACAGATACATTACCTGAAATTTTGGAATGTGTAAAAAATTTGAACCAGCCCAGAAACTCATTTCCCATTGTTTGTGTATATAGAAAGTAAATCCTGAAATAGATTTGGAAAGAGCAAGGACTTTGATTAAATGGAAATGTTGCTAAGCATAGAACTGTTGAGTTAATTTGCAGCTGTTTCTTCTATTTTCTTTTTATGTGCTTATGATTTTACATCACATTTTAAAATCAGCCAAATTGAATAGGAATAAGATTGTGACTGAAAGAATGCTAATTCTGAAATATAGTAAATATCTTTAACAAGTAACATTAAATTTAGCTTTAATGTAATTTGCTTGTTTACTGTAGCTAAAACTGGAAATTATATTTCTAAAGCATTAGTTTGGATCATTGGAAAGAAAAAAGATTTAATATTTATGATTCAAAAATATAAATATGTGAGAAACATGTTTTTAAAGACCTTTGCAGCTTGTTCTCATATATATCCTGCCACAAAAGAATAACTAAAATTATGAAATTTACAATCTACCAAGCTTCCCTCCCATGGACAGAAGAGAATCCATGGGAAATGTGAATCCATAATCCATAGCTTTAGCAGCAATAATAAATCTAATTATGCTATGAATATTTAAGATAGCCAAACCGTGGAGCAGTGGTAGCAATCTTCTATCATAGTGGCAAGCTCTTTAAGATTATATATTGTTAATCATATAAGTGAAGAAATGAGGAAAACTGTGGTTAAAGAAATTGTTTGATCCAATAATAAAATTTCATTGATAATTGATGAATCAACCACAATAAGCAAAAAAACTACCCTCATAATATTTGTTCGTTGCTGTATCGAAGGTATGGGAATGAATTCACCAGTAAATTTGTTTTTGGACTTGGTAGAACTTGAAAAAGTAACAGCAGAAGGAATATTTGATTTCTTACTCCAATGTCTTTGCTCTTATGGGATGACAGAAGATTATTTGAAAAAAATATTTGATTTCTCTGGCATGCGATGGCACTGCTGTGATGATGGGATGTAAAGGTGGAGTGAAAAAATTGCTGTCATAATGTTTTCCTTCTATTATAGTTTGGCATTGTACTAATCACAGACTAAAATTATCAGTAGGTGATGCTGCCAAGGAAACTTCAGGAATAAATAGATTCCAATCATTTATTGATAAACTGTATGTCATATACCATGCTTCACCAAAGAATAGCAGAGAGTTGCATTCATGTGCAGAATTACTGGGGACTGAGCTGCTGAAAATTGGAAGAATTTTAAGTACCCGATGGGTCTTATCTAGTTTGCGTACAATTTTGGCTGTATGGAATAATTTTGAATCCCTTGTGTATCATTTTGAACAAGCAATGCATGATCCTACAAGAGATAAAAATGATAAATGAACTTATGATGGCTTGAAAAGAAAAATAACATCTACAGAATTTTTATTGGACCTAGGATTGATGTGTGACGCTCTCCAAGAATTGTCAGATTTAAGTTTGGATCTACAGGACCGCAATATTGACTTGTATAAGGCAAATCAAGGTGCTGGTGATGACCTATAAAGCCCTAAACGGCATGGGTCCAGATTATTTATGGGAGTACCTTTTGCGGCATTAACCTCCCATCGTCCTGTGCGCTCCCACAGAGAGGGCCTCCTCAGGGTGCCGTCAGTCAGGGAATGTCGACTGGCAGCCCCCAGGGGGAGAGCATTCTCCCTGTTGAGCTCCGGATGGCTCCCAACCTTCGCTCTTTCCGCCGCGACCTTGGCTATTTGAACTTGCCGACCTGGACTGAGGGACTGGGATTTTAGATTTTAAATTTTAAATTTTACATTTTAGAATGGGTTTTATTGTTTAGGGCTACTTGGTTTAATTTATTTTAATTTTTGTATATTATGTGTTGTATATAGTGTTTTAATTGCCCTGTACACCACCCTGAGTCCTTTGGGAGAGGGCCGGTATATAAATCCAAATAATAAATAAATAAAATAAATAAATAAGAAAATAAAAATACTGGTACAAGTTTTTGAAGAAAGAAGACAGAATTTTGGGCCCTATTATAAATGTGCTGTTGCTGCTGTAAGTGATCTTCACTTTCATGGAGTTTTACTTCACAAAAGAGATTCATAAAGGATCCTCCCATTGACCCAAGTATATTTTATACAAAATTGAAAGAGTCAATTGAAAAAAGATTACTTGATAGCAAAGACGATGAGTTGGCGTATTGGTCTTCCGTACTTGATCAAAAACATTGGCCTGAAGATGTTAATACTCAACTGACATTTGGAGAAGTGGAAATTAGAAACTTATCAATCAGACTGCAACTAAATGAAAGAGAAATTTGTGGATTCCGTGAATACATTCTCAAAAAGACATATCCAGAAAAACTGTTGCATTTGATACGGACTCTGAATACCATTCCTATTTCTTCAAGTGAATGTGAATGTGGGTTTTCACAGATGAATCTAATTGCCACCCCAACAAGAGCTTCGTTAAAGACTAAGACAATTTCAGCACTTTTGTTCATCAAACTTGTCGGACCACATCTGAGACTTTTTGATCCTTCAAAGTAGGTTGATCTGTGGTTACTCAGAGGACGACATTTGGCCATATATACTAAGAGCAAGGAAAGGAGTCAAGAAGATTTGCCAGATGAGAATTGGATAAAAGTTTGGAATTTTCTATGAATATTTGCCTTAAATACAATAAATTAAATGTATGTTAAGAATTGAATATATAATGGGGAGAAAGAGGCTTCGTCTCAATCCTGACAAGACTGAGTGGCTGTTCATACTGGCATCTCAGGCTGACCAGCCTTCTCCATCATTAACAATAGGGGATGAGGTATTACCCCCCGTTGATAGGGCTCGCAACTTGGGCGTCCTCCTGGATTCACGGCTCAGTTTGGAAGATCATATAGGAGCCATGACCAGGGGGGCTTTTGCCCAGATTCGCCTGGTGCACCAGTTGCGTCCCTATCTGGACCGAGATGCTCTACGTACAGTCACTCATGCGCTCGTGACCTCCCGGTTAGACTACTGCAATGCCCTCTACATGGGGCTGCCCTTGAGGACCACCCGAAGGCTTCAACTGGTGCAGAATTCAGCCGCGCGAGTTTTGATGGGAGCTTCCCGATACTCCCGTGTAACACCTCTTCTCCGTGAGCTACATTGGCTTCCGGTTGCCCTCTGGGTGAGATTCAAGGTGCTGGTAATGACCTATAAAGCCCTAAATGGCTTGGGTCCGGACTATCTAAGGGAACACCTGCTGCCGGCATCATCTTCCCATCGTCCTGTGCGCCCCCACAGGGAGGGCCTTCTCAGGGTATCACCGGTTAATGAATGCCGGCGGGTTATTCCCAGGAGAAGGGCGTTCTCTGTGGGTGCGCCTGCCCTATGGAACCAACTACCCACAGAACTTAGGACTGTCCCCGACCTTCGCTCATTTTGCCGGGACCTGAAAACTTGGCTCTTCGATCTGTTTGGTCCAGACTGTGGGGTTGTTAATTTAACTGGGTTTTAGATTTACTCTTGGGCTTGAATTTAATTTAATTATTTTATTTGTTTTTAATTTTTTGTATTCATGGTTTTAACTGCCCTGTAAACCGCCCTGAGTCCTACGGGAATAGGGCGGTATAGAAATCCAATAAATAAATAAATAAATAAATAAATAAATAAATAAATAAATAAATAAATATTTTTTTAATTATATAAATAAATATATAAATAAAATTATATAAATAAAAGATTAACAAGATGAGAGTTCCAGCACCTTTTTTTTTTTTTTTTTTAGAAAAAAAGCCCTGCTGTTCATTATTTGCCAACTTGAATTGTTTACTTGTGATGCATACCTGTGTTTCCCCAAAAATAAGACTGGGTCTTTTCTTCTTCTTTTGCCTCCAAAAGAGGCACCAGGACTTATTTTCGGGAGGTGTCTTTTTCACTCACCTCTGGCACTGACAGCCCCGCCCAGCTGGCCTACTTCTTCTGAGGCTGAAGGAGCAGCTTCATTCTGTAGTTTAGAATGGAGCTCAGGCCTGCATTTCACAGTCAGGCCTTTCCAGAAGGCTTCTGCAGCCAATAACCGAGCTATGAATTGAATCCATAGCTTGGTTCTCAGCTGCAGTGGCCTTCTGGAAAGGCCTGACTGTGAAATACAGGCCTCTGCATGCTGGAGAACAAGTGGGATGGCGAGGAGAGGCCTGACTGCAAGGTAAGTGGGTGTAGGGTGCATGGGGTAGCTCCACCCCCCCACCCCCACCCTAACTTGATATTTAGGTATGTGCCTCACTCCAAAGCTAGGACTTATTTTGGGGGTAGGTCTTATATTAGATCCACCCCCCAAAAAAAATATCAAGCTAGAGCTTATTTTCAGGGTAGGTCTTACTTTCAGGAAAACACTGTTCCCACAGTTGTTGGGTACTGTTCATTATTTGCCAGCTTGAATTGTTTACTTTTGCAACTTCTTTGCCTCACTGAGAAATTTTTTCCTCTATTATATTTGGGTTTTGAGCAGGAAAGAACCTACCACATTTGTCCTTTTTATTTCATTTCCAAGATTAGTGACTAATATCTCCAAGATGCTTTACTTCTGCTTCTTTATTTAAATTTCTCACTATCTGCCACTTGTCTCTTTCGTCGTATGCAAGCAAACCAAATGCCACTTCCATTTTTAACTTTTGCAAATAAGTGTCAGCCTTCGAGGTTGTGCAGACAAAAAGCACACTCAGTAATACTAGCTCTAACTTATTATAAGATTACATTAACAGAATCTTGCAAGTCTTAAAGTATATCTCTCCCTCCTTCCTCAACTTTACAGTCCAAGGAACTAAGAAGGGTACCTTCTGAGACATCCTCAACTCTTCTGTGGTCTCAGCTGCTGTACCATGTATCTCAGTGTATACTTTTGCTGGCCACCTGACAATGTAATTGTCTTCAGACTATGCTGGCTCCCTTAGCTAAGAAACAAAGACAGCACTGCTCCCTAGAGTCAGACTCAACTGGATAGGGGAAAACTTTGCCTTTACCTTCCCCCCCCCCCCCCAAGATTGTGGCTTTTCCACCCACATCTCCCAAGGCCATTCCCACCTGCAATTACAGTAAGCATGGAATAGCATTTCTCTGTTCAATGTCCATGTTTTAGAACATTTGATTTAATGTATGTGATGACTCCCTTGGACGATTCCCTAGAAACCTCTTTAGATTTCAGCTTGGGGAGGATGAGCTGATCTCTGGCATGTCAGAAACTGAGTTGATCAATGGCTCTGAATGGCCATCCAGAAGGGATTTGGCTGAGGCTCCAGCTGGGAAAAGCTTGCAGTTGCAGACTGCCAGCGAAGAGAAGGAACTGTCTTCTGCACCTGATCTGAGAAGGGCAGAGAAGGCAGGAGCAGAAAAGGTCAGCCAGACTACTCGAGAGGAGAAAGCCCTGACCGTCTTGATGGGCTGCATTTGAAGCTGGCTATTTACTACAGCAGACAGAGGGAGGCATTGCTGGGAACAATGTGTTGTTTCATAGCTATGTGTTTTCTGATTGTTGTGATTCCTACTTCACTCTGGATTGACACAGTGTTTGGAATGGAATCATGCCTTGAAAACTCTGGACTTTTCTTGCCTTGTGAGTTCTCTTGTGTGTGGATTTAAGTTTCCCTGGTGTATTTAAGTTGGTCTGGTGGAGTTATTTTGTTTGAGAAACTTTCAAGTGCTTTGTGGACTATTTGGCCATGGTTCTGTGGAGTAACCTTGGTCTGCTTGTGGCTGGACTTAATGGGAACATTCTGGGTTTTGTTGAAGGGAATTGCTGGGGAATATTAATAAACTCACTAAACTGCAGTTACATGTGAGTGAGCCGGTCAGCACAGTGTAGCCGAGCTGTGACTGCGGTTTTAATTCATACATATTATTGTTGTTTTGCAATTTATACACCAGTTTTCTTTTCCTGGTTCTTCCAAACCTGGTGACTAGCATAAATAAATCTCTTCCCTCAGATCATGTAAAGAAGCCTATCTTAATATCTAAGTGCTCCATCTGTAGTTTTCTGAATGGTCCTGCACTAAATGGATGCTTGTGTTTTTAACTGCATGCAGAAAACTATCACAGTCTTCTTCATGATTTTGTATTTAGTGTTTTGTTAACCCAGATTTGTGGTGTGGCATATAACTATGAATACCATGATGTAGACTATGGTTTTCTGGCCTTTTGGTAGTTCTGTGGGATTGGGCACATCCTTCCTATAGCGGTATTGCACATTAATGTCTGGTAGGATTCCTTTATTAAATCTTAGGGATGTTTTAGATTTTAATTCTGGTTCTTCAGCCCCTTCTCCATCATAGATCTAGGTTCTACTAGTAAACCTGGGCTGGTATGGACCAGAATCCGAATCCCTCAACTCATCTTGGGTTATCTTTTCAGAATTATTTCTTCATTAAAATGAACAATGCTATCTGTATTTACTTATCCAGGATTTGAATCTAAAACCTGGTAAGCTTTTGCTCCAAATGTGCCATTTAATTTCTTTTCTTTTTCTTTAGGGATATGTGCATAACACTTGCCATCAAATGCCTTTAGCTGTGACAGAGTAGACTTGCTCCCCTTCCATATGGAGTTTTCCTTTCGTTTTGCAGACTGGCTTTGTGAAGTGCTGCTTCTCCCCAGAACGTATCCAGCAAGTTTGCATCCAACAGAAGGCATATCAACGTGTTTAGCAAACTTTATTCTTTTCTACTGCTACCTCATTTTGTTAGTACTATAATTTAATATTGCTGCTATGATGGGCATCCAAATAAAAAAAGGAAATCTCTTGATGGTCTATGAGAATTTAATTTGTTTCTCAATTACAGAGGAATAAGGTAAAGAATTCAGAGGAAATGGGAACAGTTTAAAGAAGTGAGTTAATGTAAAATACCATTTAGGGAAATAGTGTTCAGTCAGATTGCAAATATTTCTTCAGCTAATCAGCTCAGCTGCATTAAGACTTTAAGGTGTGTTTTTAAATTGTCATCATACAACATGCTTTCTCTGGAGATCGCTACTGAGGAATCATGCATAACTTTTCATTATCTCAATGATATGCATGTACATAATCTCAGTTGCATCCATTCCCCAAATGTAATCCAGATGTTGCCATTCAGGAACATGTTGGTGATAAATGACATTACTAAGCTGAGCTATTAATGCCTCGACATCTCTTATGTTCACAAATAAGTCATTTCCACCAGACCAGAGTGCAATGGGTATTTTTATATCTTCTATCTTGTATACAGGAGGAGTTG
>JAKJMR010017421.1:55537-68916 GCA_024449315.1 Daboia siamensis | reverse complement strand
CAAATTCTAAGGACAGGACATGACCTTTACAACATCGGATTAACCCATCACCATTAGAATAGCAAAAGGCACAATGCTCACTACATTGCAGAACTCCCTGGAGCATCTCGATCAGAACCCTATAAAGATCCATCCACTCATTCAGCCATTTTGTCAGCTGTCCCAGAACTGCATGCTGTTGCTGGTTCTTCTCATCAATAAACATACCTTCTATTTTATTTTGGATTGGAACTGGACCTGATTTTTCTTCCTACATAAGGGAGTTTATGTATCGTTCTGAGGGAGGAATTAGAATATCAGCTTTCATCCCTAATTCTGTTTTTATTTTATTTTATTATTGCAATAAGCTTAGTAGACAGAAACCTCAGAGATCAGTTTTCATCCCTGGTTCTACTTTATATTCAATTCAATTCAATTCAATTCAATTCAATTCAATTCAATTATCCTTTCAAGTCAGTCTTGATTCCAAGCAACCGCCTGGACAAATCCCTGAAGTTTATTTGGCAAAATTTCAGAAGCAGTTCTGCAGTGTATGCTCTTAAAGCATACAAAGAATGTCAGCACAGCAGGGGTTGGACAGCTCCAGGCTATAACCGCTTTTGGCGGGAAAGCCTGAATAGAGCAAATCGTTGACAGCCCCAGGGCATGGTCAGCTCTGGCGGGAAGCCAGGGTTTAAATCCATTGGCCACCTGCACTGGCGGGAAGCCCAGGTTTGAATCAATTGGTCGCGATTCACCTGGGCAGGTATAAAGAGACGCCAGGTAACCCCTTTGCTCCAGCTTCATTCCTGATCCAATAAAAAAGTACTACCCAGCTCAAGTGTCCATCTCTCTGTGTGACCACGTGACATTGCACTGGCGACAAAGGTGGGATCCTGCACCGGACAACGCTAGCTGTGGACGGAATCCAATCGGCAGCCCCGGATCCAGACGCAGGACGACCGAGACAGCGGAATGGCACAACTGGGTCAGTATCCCCTTTTCAATAGCAACCGCCCAGAGGAGTGGGAAGCCATGGGGCAGCTCGAGTGCTACCTAAGGGCAAATGGGGTGAAAGATGACCGGCAAAGAGCGGCGGCGCTACTCTGCAGCTGCGGCACGGAAACGTACCAGCTGGCGGTTGGTCTCTGCACACCCGACAACATCCACACCGTCGGGTACAATGGGTTGCTGGCGAAGCTGACCGAGCACTTCAAGCCCAAGACGTCTGAGATTGCCTGGCAGTATCGCTTCGAGAAACGGGACCAGCGGCCGGGTGAGTCTGCCAAGTAATACATGGCCGCCCTGAGGCAGGCAGCTTGCCTCTGTAACTTTGAAAATCTAGAGATCTGGCTGCAGGATCGGATCGTCTGTGGGTTGAGGGACTGGAAGCTGCACCAGAAAATCTTCACAAAGTAGAAGATGACCCTGAGGGATGTCCAAGAGGAATTCCTAGCCTGGGACGCGGCCGAGGAGTCCGACGCGAGAGAGGGTGGATCCATTCACCAGTTGAGCAGTTGCGGCAACGTGGACGGGCCAGGATCAGAAGTGGACGCCATCCACCGACAACAGCGACCTGTCACCTCCAACTGAGACAACGTGAGGGAGCCAAGACCAGCCACGGCGGACACAAGATGCCAGGAGTGCAGGTGCGGAGCGAACGGCCCACGGTCTACCCAACTCCACGGCTACAGCACAAATTGGCCCCGGTCTACCCAGCATTGCGGTTGCAGCCTCCGATCTACCCAGCACAGCGGCTGCGGACAACCCCGGTCTACCCAGTGCTCTGGCTGCGGCATGAACAGCTCCCGGTCTACCCGTTGCGCCAGCTGTGGAGGACAGCATCCCCGGTCTACCTGCCATTTCAAGTCGGCCAAGTGTCGGGCATGTGGGAAAACCGGGCACATCACGGCAGTTTGCAGGAGCAAGCAGTGGGATAGCCTACACGAGGTGGAGGCGGAGTTCCAGTTCACTACAGGTACCGGGGAGCGGTTGCCGGGACTGACGGTCAGCCACACGGCGGGACGGTGGGACATTTGTCTAACAGGGGCCCGTGCAGCACTAACCCTGAAAATAAAATTGAGGGTGAAGCTGCAAGGGGTGCCCTGCATGATGGAGCTGGACTCAGGGTCAGCCGTGTCCATCATCTCCGACAGAACGTTTAAGGAGATTTGCAAGCGGAGCGGCGAACGGGTTCCCTTGAGGCCATCCAGACTGACCCTCTCTGACTTTCAAAATTCATCCATTAATGTCCGGGGAGAGGCGTTGGTGAGGGTTCAGTACAAAGGGTTCAAGCGGAAATTAAGTGTACTGGTCGTTGAAGGCCAGCAGACCAGCCTCGTGGGGTTAGGGTGGTTCAATGCGCTGGGCATCGGAATCACAGGGATTCACCAGACACGGAGCTGCCTTTCCCTTGAAGCTGTCTGCAAGGATTTTGTGGACGTGTTCGACGGGCAGCTGGGAAGGTACACAGGTCCCCCAATCTCATTCAAATTAAACCCCCAGGTGCAACCCATAAGGATGAAGGACAGGAGAGTTCCGTTTGCGCTAAAACGTAAGATAGAGCGGGAATTGGATAAGCTGGTAGACCAGGGGGTGCTAACGCCAGTCGATGGAGCGGAATGGGAAAACCCCATCGTAACACCCCTCAAGGCAAACAGCGAAATTAGAATTTGCGCCGACTATAAGGGGACAATCAACCGGGCTCTGAGCGCTCATTCATACCCAGTTCCTGCGGTAAGCAGCATTCTTGCGTCCCTGCAAGGCAGGTCGGTGTTCGCTAAACTGGATCTGGCCCAAGCTTACCAGCAGCTACCGGTTGACCCGGAGGCGGCAGAAGTGCAAACGATCATAACACACAAGGGGGCGTTCTGGGTAGACTGGCTGCAGTTCGGGGTTAGCGTAGCTCCTGGAATTTTCCAGGAGGTGATGGAAAGAACCCTCAAGGGTACCTGGGGTTTGCCCCTATTTCAACGACGTCCTGATTGCGGGTAGCTCGGAGGACATCCTGGCAGACCGATTGAAAGCTGTGCTACAGAGGTTTAGGGCTACAGGTCTGAAACTAAAAAGGGGAAAATGCAAGATTTGGGTGAAGGAAACAGAGTTCCTGGGGTTCAGGATAGATGCTCGGGCCATCTACTCAGCTGCATCCAAGGTCAGGGCAACGAAGGAAGCCCCAATCCCCAAAAACAAGTCTGAGTTGCAGGCATTCCTGGGCCTCCTCAACTTTTATCACGCATTCCTGCCACACAAGGCAACCATTGCAGAACCGTTACACAGGCTGCTGGACAAGCAGGCACACTGGGACTGGTCACACACTCACTCAAACGCGTTCAACTCACTGAAGGACTTGTTAGCAGGCACTACTACAGTCACACATTTCAGAGAGGACAAGCCAATCTGCATTGCGTGCGATGCATCCCCTTATGGGATTGGGGCAGTCCTCAGCCATTTAGAGGAGGATGGAACCCAGGCCCCCATCGCATACTACTCCCTGACCCTGTCAGCTGCAGAGAGAAATTATGCGCAGATAGACAAGGAGGCACTGGCTGTGGTTGCAGGAGTAAAGAAATTTCATGACTACCTTTATGGTAGGGAATTTCTAATATATACTGACCATAAGCCATTGTTAGGGTTATTTACAACAGAGAAGCAGACACCACAGATCCTGTCACCCCGGATGTTACGCTGGTCCATATTCCTGTCTGCTTATTCATGCAAGCTGGTACACAGGCCGGGCAAAGAGATGGGGCACGCAGATGGCCTCAGCAGACTTCCCCTAAGGGATACTGAGCTGGACCCAGCACCAGCTGGCCAAATACTGGCAATACAGGAACTGCCAGAATGCCCCCTCAATGCAAGGGACATAGCCACAGAGACCCCCAAGGACAAGGTTCTGAGCAGGGTACAATCATGGGTGAGCAGTGGGTGGCAGGACAAATCACCAGGGCAAGAGTTCATTGCTTACTTCTCCAGAAGGCATGAACTGTCCACACACAAGGGATGTCTATTGTGGGGGAGTAGAGTCATCATCACCACAAGGCTCAGAGAAAGGGTTCTCAGTCGTTACACGAGGGCCACCCAGGAATAGTAAGAATGAAGGCCCTGGCAAGGAGCTACCTGTGGTGACCAGGGTTGGACAAGGAGATTGAAGAGTTAGTAGCAGGGTGTTACACATGCCAGAGATCACGGCCAGAACAGCCACATGCACCAGTTCACAAGTGGGAGGAAACACATTCCCCATGGTCCAGGGTGCACATAGACTATGCAGGCCCATTCCAAGGTCACACATTTCTGGTAGCAGTAGACAGCCATTCTAAATGGCTGGAAGTAGTGTCTGTGGGCAACATGATCACAGCAGGAACCATCCAAGCATTGAGGGGAATGTTTGCAACGCATGGTCTGCCAGATGTGATCATGTCCGACAATGGAACACAATTTACTTCCTCAGATTTCCAGGTGTTCCTGAGGACCTTGGGGATTAGGCACGCCACCTCGGCTCCATTCCACCCGGCCAGTAATGGGTTGGCAGAACGATTCGTGCGGACAACAAAGGATGCCCTCAAGCGCATAGTGCAGGGGAATTGGAAGCAAAGACTGGCCACCTTCCTCCTACACCAACATGCAACACCCTGCACCGCCACAGGCAAAAGCCCAGCGGAACTCCGATGGGGCAGACGCCTCATAACAACCCTGGATAGGCTTCACCCAGACAGAATAGCAGCAGACGCCAGGGCCCCTAATATCAAAACAATTTTCAACACTGGGGACCCCATCTGGGCTAGGAACTAAAGCCTGAATAGAGCAAGTTGTTGACAGCCCCAGGACATGGTCAGCTCTAGTGGGAAGCCAGGGTTTAAATCCATTGGCCACCTGCACTGGCGGGAAGCCCAGGTTTGAATCTATTGGTCGCGATTCACCTGGGAAGGTATAAAGAGACGCCAGATAACCCCTTTGCTCCAGCTTCATTCCTGATCCAATAAAGAAGTACTACCCAGCTCAAGTGTCCGTCTCTCTGTGTGACCACACAACATTGCAAGTTCTCCATTGCCTGTACTCTGGGACTAAGAGAGACTGACTGGCCAAGGTCATCCAGCTGGGTTCATGCCCAAGATGGAATTAGAAGTCATAGTTTCCTGGTTTCTAGCCTGATGCCTTAACCACTACAACAAAGTGCCTCCTGTTTCTATCTTTTTAAGCTAATAATTAAGCATCTGCTAATGCTTTTACATTTTACCTAAACTCCCAGAATTTCTTCTGCCATGGCTTCAGTGTCTTGTGATTTGAAGACCAGGTGTTTCCTCTGCTATTTCCAAGCCAAACGTCATAGCCATTATCTGCTAATATGAAACCAAAACTGTTGTAGGGCTGGTTAGAAATCCAGTGGGAAGCATCTCCAGTGACACCATGTAGCAAAAACACAACAGGTCGTGCAGCTGTAAAATAAGAAGAGATGCTTTTTTAATGAGCCAGATCATTGAAGATTGGAAAACAATTGAAGTATTAGTTGCAAATAAATCTTGCAAAGAATCAACATTTGTGGTACATTCTCACAATCTATTGTTCAAAATACAGTAGGTAATGCTGGCTGGAATGAAAGCATGATCATTACATGGTTAAATCCATAGAATTTAGGAACTGAGATTTTATTGATTCAATGGATATATTCTATAAACATACCCAAATCCATTCCTTTGTCTCCAACATTATGATATATTCTCAACTGTACTGTGATATAATCTCCCACTGTAGACTTTTATATACAAAGACTGGAGAACTTTTCTTTTTTAAAAGAAATTGCTAGACTGCTTATCCTATTGGATTATCAAATATCTTTTAAACAGTATTGTGATCTACAGTACTTCGAGATGCATCAACATACCCTCAAATTGAGGATATATTGTTCTTAATCTTTCCAGACTCAACCTACTAAGCAGGTTTAAGAGCTAAAACATTTTCCCAATGCATCTTAAATGGGATTCACCTTTGGAAGTTTTTTTTAAAAAAATCTTCACTGTTTATTTTGAAACATTTCATGAGAAGCTTCCATTGGATCCTAAAACATTCTTTAATAGACAATTCTACAGATAGACAATTAATTTAATTTAATAGACAATTCTACAATCCCTTCATGGATTACTGCCTTGTCATGGCAAAGGGGCTTGCGTAATTCAATGAAGCTATGAACTATGCCGTGCAGGCCACCCAAGACTGAAAAGTCATACCAGAGAGTTCAGACAAAATGTGATCTACTGGAGAAGTAAATGGCAACCCACTCCAGTATCTTTGCCATGAAAACCCTATGGACAATACCAAAAGGCAAAACAATATGACGATGGAAGATGAGCCCCTCAGGTCGGAAGGCATCCCATATGCTACTGGGGAAGAGCAGAGGGCTAGTACTAGTAGCGCCAGAAAGAATGAAGCGACTGGGCCAAAGCCGAAAGGACGCTCAGCTGTGGATGTGTCTGGTGGAGAAAGGAAAATCCAATGCTGTAAAGATTTTTTCTCCATAGGAACCTGGAATTTAAGATCCATGAATCAAGGAAAGCTGGACGTGGTCAAACAAGAGATGACAACACTGAACATCAACATCCTAGGTATCAGTGAACTAAAATGGACAGGAATGGGTGAATTTAATTCAGATGACCATCAGGTATACTACTGTGGGCGAGAATCCCTCAGAAGAAATGAAGTAGCCTTCATAGTCAATAAAAGAGTAGGAAAAGCAATACTGGGATACAATCCCCAAAATGACAGAATGATCTCAGTTTGAATCCAAGGCAAACCATTCAATATCACAGTAGTCCAAATCTATGCCCCAACCATCAGTGCTGAAGAGGATGAAATTGACCGGTTCTATGAAGCCCTACAGCACCTTATAGAACTAACACCAAAAAATGATGTCCTTATCATCATGGGGGATTGGAATGCTAAAGTAGGAAACCAAAAGATAACTAGAATAACAGGCAAATTTGGCGTTGGAGTACAAAATGAAGCAGGGCACAGGCTGATAGAATTTTGTCAAGAGAATATGATGATCATAGCAAACACTCTTTTCCAACAACCCAAGAGACGGCTCTACACATGGACATCACCAGATGGTCAACACAGAAATCAGATTGACTATATGCTCTGCAGCCAAAGATGGAGAAGCTCTGTACAGTCAGAAAAAACAAGACCAGGAGCTGATTGTGGCTCAGACCATGAGCTTCTCATTGCAAAGTTTAGGCTTAAACTGAAGAAAGTAGGGGAAAGCACTAGATCACTCAGGTATGAATTAAATCATATCCCTGTTGAATATACAGTAGAGGTGACAAATAGATTTAAGGAATTAAATCTGATAGACAGAGTGCCTAAAGAACTATGGACAGAGGTTCACAACATTGTACAACAGGTAGCAACCAAAAGCATCCCAAAGAAAAAGAAATGCAAGAAAGCAAAATGACTGTCTGAGGAAGCTTTGCAAATAGCTGAGAAAGGAGGGAAGCAAAAGGCAAGGGAGAAAAAGAAAGATATGCCCAATTGAATGCAGAATTCCAGAGAATAGCTAGAAGAGATAAGAATGCCTTCTTAAATGAACAGTGCAAAGAAATAGAGGGAAACACTAGAATAGGGAGGACCAGAAATCTTTTCAAGAAAATTAGAGAGATGAAGGGGATGTTTAATACAAAAATGGGCATGACAAAGGACCAAAATGGCAGGGACCTAACAGAGGCAGAAGAGATTAAGAAGAGGTGGCAAAATTACACAGAAAAACTATACAAGAATGAGCCTAACGTCCCTGATAATCACAATGAGGTGGTCACTGACCTCAAGCCAGACATCCTAGAATGTGAAGTGAAGTGGGCCTTAGAAAAGCTGAGCAACAACAAAGCTAGTGGAGGTGATAGTATTCCAGCTGAGCTATTCAAAATCTTAAAAGGAGATGCAGTAAAAGTGCTGCACTCCATTTGCCAGCAAATTTGGAAAACTCAACAGTGGCCACAGGATTGGAAAAGATCAGTTTACATTCCAAGTCCAAAGAAAGGCAGTGCCAAAGAATGTTCAAACTATCGCACCATTGCACTCATTTCTCATGCTAGTAAAGTTATGCTTAAAATCCTACAAGCTAGACTCCAGCAGTATGTGGATCGAGAACTACCAGAAGTAGAGGCAGGATTTCAAAGAGGCAGAGGAACTAGAGATCAAATTGCCAACATATTCTGGATCATGGAGAAAGCTAGAGAGTTCCAGAAAAATATCTACTTCTGCTTCATTGACTATTGTAAAGCCTTTGATTGTGTGGATCATAACAAACTGGCAAGTTCTTAAAGAGATGGGTGTACCAGACCATCTTATTTGTCTCTTGAGAAATCTATATGTGGGCCAAGAAGCAACAGTGAGAACTGGACACGGAACCACTGATTGGTTCAAAATTGGGAAAGGAGTCCGGCAAGGCTGTATATTGTCGCCCTGCCTATTTAATTTATATGCAGAGCACATCATGAGGAAGGCAGGGCTAGATGAATCAAAAGTTGGAATTAAGATTGCCGGAAGAAATATCAACAATCTAAGATATGCAGATGATACCACTCTAATGGCAGAAAGTGAAGAAGAACTAAAGAGCTTCTTGTTGTGGGTGAAGAAGGAGAGTACAAAACTTGGGTTGAAACTGAACATTAAGAAAACCAAAATCATGGTATCCGGCCCTCTCAATTCCTGGCAAATAGATGGGGAAGAAATGGAGGTAGTGACAGATTTTATTTTCCTGGGCTTCAAGATCACTGCAGATGGGGACTGTAGCCAAGAAATTAAAAGACGCTTGTTCCTCGGGAGGAAAGCCATGACAAATCTAGACAGCACACTAAAAAGCAGAGACATCACCCAGTCAGCAAAAGTGCGTATTTTCAAGGCTATGGTCTTTCCAGTTGCAATGTATGGCAGTGAAAGTTGGATCATAAGAAAGGCTGAGCTCCAGAGAATTGAGGCCTTTGAGCTATGGTGCTCGAGAAGACTCCTGTGAGTCCCTTGGACCGCAAGGCAATCAAACCGGTCAGTCCTAGAGGAGATCAACCCTGACTGCTCTTTAGAAGGCCAGATCCTGAAGCTAAAACTCAAATACTTTGGCCACCTAATGAGAAGAAAAGACTCATTGGAGAAGAGCCTAATGCTGGGAAGATTGAGAGCAAGAGAAAAAGGGGATGACAGAGAATGAGGTGGCTGGATGGAGTCACTGAATCAGTAGGCGTGAGCTTCAATGGACTCCAGAAGATGATAGAGGACAGGAAGGCCTGGAGGAACATTGTCTGTAGGGTCATGATGGGTCGGACACAACTTTGCAGTTAACAACAACACAGATGTCTTGTTAAGAGACTACTTTCCTGAATTCTTGACCTTTTTCCATTATAAATGATACAGGATTTCAGCTAAAATCAAAGGTAAAAAAATAACTTCAGCAATTAGAATCCAAATGAGAGGGGTACTAATTTGGTTTAGAAGCAGCACCTAGTATAGATTTTGTTGTAAACAGTATAAAGTTGCATTTCTCATTCTGGTTAGTAATTGGACGGTTTTGTTTTTGGTGGCCTTGGTTTCTTTCTTGCAATAATTTTTGTGATGGTTTGTCACAATAGTTTGCTGTTTTATTATACCATTCTTGTTTTTAAAAGCTTTTCATTGAAAAGAGGAGTGTAAGATTCTGAAAATCTTAATTAATCTGTCAGTCAGTCTCTTTTAAGATATTGAAAGGAGAAGGTTACAGTCCTAAGTCCGCTGCTGTTCACCCTGTTGATCATGACTCTTGTGATAGGTTTGCCACCAACCATATTGTGAAGTTTGCAGATGATACATCAGTAGTGGGCCTTATTCATGATGACAAGGTGGAAACTTACCACAAGGAGGTTGAGGGGTTGGTGAACTGATGTAAGGAAAACAGCCTAGTTATAAATACCAGAAAAACCAAAGAGATCATTGTCGATTTCAGAAAAGGCAGGCACAGCCACACTTCTCTGTGCATAAATGATTCACCTGTGAAGATGGTTACCAGCATCAGATTCCTGGGTGTGCAGCTAATAAGTAGGCTGGCCTGGTTGCTCAACAGTGGGACACTGGTGAAGCAGGCACAGCAGCACCTGCATTGGATGTTATTTGACTGGCCCATTGTCTTACCTTTACTTGCAGCATTATACCTTCCATGAGGTATTCTGTAAATGGTAAGTATATATCCATCTTCTGTTTCAACATGATAGTCCTCACTTGGATAGTTATGAAAATGGATAATCTCACTCTGTTGGTAGAAAGAAAACAGAGCAGTCTTGTTTGTAGTCATATTTTCTGAACATAAATGAGCAAACAAGATGATGAATACTGCAGAAATCTCAGGAATATTCCACTTTCATGACCTCCAACTTGAGGGAGGTGGCCAACATTTGGAACTTCAAGAGGTGGAGCATAAGCAAAATCAGATTTATTTGTTGAGGATCCACCCCCAAAGTCAGTGGAATTAAAAGCTGGTGTTTTAAGAATATTGATAATATTTTGAAATTTTTTGAATGACACAGACAAAAATAAATTTTAGGTTTTTTTTTTATTAGGAGAATTGAGAATTTCAAATGGCTTTAATATGTGTATCTTTTGACATCTATGTCTTGCATTGATCCTGTATGTAATTTTCAAGTTTTCTTTCTGTGTAGATGGAATTGTTTTACACTTGCAAAGCTCTTAGTCAATGCTTAATGCAAAGGCTATTGGAAATAAGTCTTTAAAGTTTTAAAATAGAAAATACATGCTTGGCCTGTGATATGACTGGCAAGCAATTTAATTTGTAGTGTTCCACTTTAGGGCCTAGAACGTCAGATCTGGATTATGGTGGTGCTGGAAGTTATGTTTTTTTTTTCTCTCAGAAAAAATAAAGTACTTTTGGTCATCACCTCTAACTCCCACAGTTTTTTGTAAAAAATATTGTTTGGGGAAGTTTCCTGTACAAACTGTGTCTATTATTACATATCTTGCTTGGTTGTGTATATAAAAAAGACTTATGATCTTTGTAGCATCCCCATGATTATTTGATCAAAGTTCAGATGTTTGGCAACTGGTTCATATTTATGACGGTTGCAGTTTACCGGGGTCATGTGATCCCCTTTTGTGACCTTCTGACAAGCAAAGTCAATGGAGAAGCCAGATTCACTTAACAAACAGGATACTAACTTAACACCTGCAATGATTCACTTAACAACTGAGGAAAGAAAGGTCATAAAATGGGGCAGAACTCACTTAAC
Organism: Daboia siamensis; assembly: GCA_024449315.1. Classification (NCBI taxonomy): domain Eukaryota; kingdom Metazoa; phylum Chordata; class Lepidosauria; order Squamata; family Viperidae; genus Daboia; species Daboia siamensis. The sequence continues at coordinate 57,679 of JAKJMR010017421.1, read as the reverse complement.
AAAAGTCTCACTTAACTATAGAAATTTTGGGCTCAGTTGTGGTTGTAAGCGAAGGACTACTTGTATATGTGCCATCTTGATACCATCTGATCATAAATATTGGCAAAAACCAGTTGGGTGACCTCTCCAACTTACTTTTTCAGCTCAACTCATCTCATAGAGTAGTTGTGGAGAAAATATGAGGGAGAAAGAGTATTAGATATTTTTGTTGCTTTCAGTTATTTATAAAAAATATAGGCTGGATAAAAAAAACCAAATAAAAATTTAAAAAATGTTCCTGACTTTGCTTTTCTCCCCTTATTTGGTAATTTTTATAATGTATAAAATAGCATATAGCATTAAACATGTCTACATCACACTGGAGTAAATAGAATAAACAATTCTTTGAAGGCTATAGATTTGGTGTGATGCCTGATTTACATTTCCTTTATGTATCAAAATATTAACAGTTAAAATGAATTTAACATACGATATTCATAAAACATTCAGGGTCCACCTTATAGTTTGTGTTAAGTGTTTCTGAAGCTTTCAGTTCTTCCAAATTGAGCATTCCATAGCATAAATAAGCCATTATTATGTAACTCCTCATCTTCATCCTGTAGGAAGCAATTCAGTCATTTATTAACTTTTTAGAAACACGAGTTTCGACAACTACCAGAGGACTGGAAGAGAGGTGATGTAGTTCCCTTCTTCAAAAAAGGGGAAAAAATAGATCCAGGAAACTACAGACCTATCAGCCTGACCTCAATACCTGGGAAGATTCTGGAAAAGATAATCAAACAACAAATCAGCAAACACCTTGATGCAAACAAAGTCATCACTAAAAGCCAACATAGGTTTGTCAAAAACAGATCATGCCAGACAAATCTTAGTCCACAAAATTAGTGGACCAGAGGAATGCTGTAGATATAATTTACTTGGACTTCAGCAAGGCATATAATAATAATAATAATAATAATAATAATAATAATAATAATAATAATAATAATAATAATAATAATAATAATAATAATAATAATAATAATAATACGTTGGAAGGGACCTTGGAGATCATCTAGTCCAACACCCTGCTCAGGCAGGAAACCCTATACCATTTCAGGCAAATGGCTGTCCAGTCTCTACTTAAAAACTTTCAGTGTTGGAGCATTCACCACTTCTAGAGGCAGGTTGTTCCACTGGTTAATTGTTCACACTGTCAGGAAATTTCTCCTTAGTTCTAGGTTGCTCCTCTGCGTGACTAGTTTCCATCCATTGCTTCTTGTCCTGCTTTCAGGTGCTTTGGAGAATAGCTTGACTCCTTCTTCTTTGTGGCAGCCCCTGAGATATTGGAACACTGCTATCATGTCACCCCTCATCCTTCTCTTCGTTAAACTACACATACCCAATTCCAGCAACCGTTCCCTATATATTTTAGCCTCCAGTCCCTCAATCATCTTTGTTGCTCTTCTCTGTACCCTTTCTAGAGTCTCGACATCTTTTTTACATCGTGGTGACCAAAACTGGATGCAGTATTCCAGGTGTGGCCTTACCAAAGCATTGTAAAGTGGTAGATAAAGTAGATCACAACCTACTACTTGATAAGAAAGAAAAATATTGGTTAGATAGCATCACCACCAGATGAATTTGTAGGTGGCTGACAGGCTGTACTCAGCATGTGGTCCTCAATGGAACTGCATCTACATGGAAGGAAGTGTGTAGTGGGGTGCCTCAGGGCTCTGTTCTGGGCCCAGTGCTCTTCAACATCTTCATCAATGATTTGGACGAGGGGATAGATGGGGAACTCATCAAATTTGCAGACGACACCAAGCTGGCAGGAATAGCCAATACTCCAGAAGATAGGCTTAAAATATAGGAGGATCTGGACAGACTCAAACACAATTAACCAGTGGAACAACCTGCCTTCAGAAGTGGTGAATGCTCCAACACTGGAAGTTTTTAAGAAGAGACTGGACAGCCATTTGTCTGAAATGGTATAGGGTTTCCTGCCTGAGTAGTGGGTTGGACTAGATGACCTCCAAGATCCCTTCCAACAACTTCTTCTTCTTCTTCTTCTTCTTCTTCTTCTTATTATTATTATTATTATTATTATTATTATTATTATTATTATTATTATTATTATTATTATTATTATTATTATTATTA
>JAKJMR010017421.1:35525-55527 GCA_024449315.1 Daboia siamensis | reverse complement strand
TATTATTATTATTATTATTATTATTATTATTATTATTATTATTATTAAGATGCAAAGCATCAGGAGCTCTGAAATATCTTCTCTATCTGTTACCTTAAGCAGAAATTTTGAGCAGAATTTTACTAATTTGAATATGGCTTCAATCTGAATAGAGCTGAAAAATAATTAAACTCACTTCAACAGTGGATTAAACAAATAGGTAGCCAAGGATCAGCATCAAGATTAAGCAACCGACAAACCTACTGGCTAGGATTTTTACATATCTTTGTCTCATGTTCCCATATTACCCTTTTCATATTCTATACCTCCAATTTTAATTAAATTACATGAAAAGGGACTCTAGAATGAACTTGCCAACCAATCTGCTTAGCTTCCATTTGGATTCCCAACTGCTGAATTTTAATAATGTAAAATTTGCCAAAGATAGTTGCAATCCAAAATTTTAACCGAATGGTGTTACGAGTTTTGTACAGTGGTGACTCGGTACTCATTGTTAATTGGTTCCAGGAGACATGTTGAGTAGCAAAAACAATGAGTATCAAACAAATTTGTAAGTTTGTGGAGGGGGGAACAGAAGAATGGCTGAGACCCTGCTGATTGGATCTCCATTGCATTTAAACTGCATTTAAACTGCACAGAGCTTGCTGGGAAGTGCTACAATCTGTAAGTTTGTGGAGAGGAGAGCAGAAAAGGAGTGGAATCATATAACTAAAACTCAAAAACAGCAGTGGTACATTCAGGGCAAGTGCGTCTGAGATTCCTTGTATCTAAGAATGTCTGGCTTAGTTCAGTGCAACACTTGTTTTGCAGCTGTCTTTTGCAGTACCCTTTTCAAACTTGGAAACTGTCCTATCTCTAAACAAATTACTAGTCTACAAGAACAGATTATTTATGTAGGGTCTGTAACCTGCACTGTTTAGGCAGAAATTAGGTGTCCAGTTCAGCCCTTCTACCCTATTGAGCCTCTGTGCTATCAGCCCCCTCTACCACAAAGATCCTGCAGGAGAAGGGCAGTGTGGACAACCGTGGTATCTGGCAGGGTGAGAGCTGTGAACCATAAACACAAAGCTTTCGCTGTGTTCCTCCACAAGAGATACAGTGCCCTTGCTGACCTTAATAGGAACAAGAAGACAGGAAAAGGTATTTGTGATAATAACTCAAATAAGCAGGGGATCATGGTCCGAGATGAAGAACTTGTTTTTGACAGGGAGAAGTGCAAATCAAGTATTACACATCAGTCATGCAAGAATAGATAGGCATCCAAGAAGAGAAGCCACCTTCTGGTTGGTGATTCAATTATAAGGGATGTAAATTTAGGAAAGGACACAGAGGTTTTGGAAGAGGTCAGGTGTCTTCCAGGTGCTACTGCCAGTAGGGACAAGAAGCGTATTTCTAAAATAATCAAGAATGCCAGCAAGGACTGTAATGTGGAGGCTATTGTACATCTTGGCACTAATGATCTGTCCCAAAAAGACCTACTCTCTGTGCAGAATGATTTCCAGAGTTTGGGGCAGGAACTTAGCAGAATAGGCTGCAGACTTACTTTTTCAGAGGTTTTACCAGTGTATAAGGAGCAAAATGGAAAAGACCAGTGTGTAGCACAATTCAATATGTGGCTAAAGGAGTGGTATAAAGGAGAAGGCTTTGGATATATTAGTCACGATGTCAGTAGCTGGTCCAATGAAAAAATGTACAAAAGGGATGGTTTTCATCCATCCAAGAAAGGGACTGAGTTACTTGGCTATAAATTCACAGATTTTCTGGAGGAATATTTAAATTAAACAGTGGTGACTGTGAGTTAATTGATACAGAACATCCCTGTCCCCGGCAATCTAAAAATTATAGTGCTATCAGTGCATGTAACATAGATGTGTATATGGACAAGAATATCAACCTTGCTGTCAAGCAAAATCAAGCTTTTAATAGTGAGTGCCACACAAAGTGCACTAACCAAATAGGTGGTAAGACAATAGGGGAACTCAGGCACCACACAGGTTATGTAGAAAGTAAACACAGGGTCAGTCGTAAAGGACTCAAATGTCTATACACCAATTCACAGAGTATGAAGAGCAAACAGGGTGAACTAGAAATTCAGGTTAATGAGGGCAGATATGATATTGTTGCCATTACAGAAACATGGTGGGATGAAACCCACAAATGGAACGCACAGCTAGAGGGATTTAAATTATTTAAAAGAAACAGACCAAACAAAAGAGGAGGTAGAGTTGCTCTCTATATAAGAAATAACTACATCTCTACAGAAATAGAGCACAAGAATGATGAAAACTGTCTTGAATACATTTGGGTCAATATAAAAGGGGGGGGGGGGTGACATTACCATAGGTGTGTACTTTAGGCTGCCCAACCAAGCAAAGGAAATAGATGAACTTTTTGCTAGTCAGCTAACTAAGGTATGTAGGAAGCACATCACAATAGTAATGGGGGACTTTAACTACCCTGACATCAACTGGGAGACAAACTCTGCAACAAGTGGAAGATCAAACAGATTCCTGACAAACCTAGCAGACAACTTTCTCTCCAAAATGTAGAGAAGGGAACTAGGGGATTAGCCATTTTAGATCTAATTCTCACTAACAGAGATTAAATGATAGAAGATGTTGAAACCATAGGAACCTTGTGAGGAAGTGATCATGCAATATTGGAATTCAACATTATGAAAGCACAAGCAATAGAACACAACCAAACTAGAGTCTTGGACTTTAAGAGAACTAATTTCAATAAACTTAGAGTGGGCTTGGGAAGGATTACATTGATGAGAATCCTCAAGAGGAAAACAACTCAAGAAGCTTGGGAAATTTTGAAAAGTGAGATAATAAATGAGATGTATTGGGCCTTTTTACTTGAACTGTTTTCACATATCTTTGAATGCTGCTTGAGATTGCTTAATTAGGGTGTCTGTGTAATGGTCGCTGGCTGCCCAGACATGCAGTCTCCAGGACGATCATTGGTTGGCTCCGGGGCAGGAATAGGTTCCTTCAAACCTATTGGCCTCTGCCTATTGGCCAACCATATAAGTAGCTACGCAGAAGCCTCTGTTCTCAGTTCTGTTCCTGTTACTTCAATAAAGCAATGTTCCTGTTTGAACCTTCTCGTCTTGCCTCCTGCTTCCAAAGAACCCACTACACAACACTGGCGATGAAGGTGGGATCCTGCTTCTTAGGAAGAGCTGAAAGTCACTAAGGGGTAAGGCCAGCAAAGTGCCTGGCAGGGAAAGCATCCCCCCCTCCAGTTGGCCTAGCAAGCAATGCTAGTGACCACCCAGCCTGTGGACCAGTCCCAGGGCCTACAGAAGAAGCAGGATGAGGCAACGAGATACCCAAGCCATGAAGACTTCCTGAAGATGGAGAAGGTCAGAAAGCTTGAGGAGTTTGATGTTACTCACCCAGAGAGATGAGCAGCCTACATCTCGAGGGTCGAAAATTATCTCCGCGCCAACCAAGTCACCGAAGATGGCCTGAAGGCTGCAACACTTCTTTGTGTCTGCGGGCCTGCAACTTTCGATATCGCAGAGAACTTGGTTGCACCAGCACAGCTGGAGTCTGTTACATTCTAGGAGGGAGGGGTCTAATGTATTGGGTCTTTTTACTTGAACTGTTTTCACATGTCTTTGAATGCTGCTTGAGATTGCTTAATTAGGGTGTCTGTGTAACAGTTGCTGGCTGCCCAGACATTCAGTCTCCAGGACAATCATTGGTTGGCTCCGGGGCAGGAATAGGTTCCTTCAAACCTATTGGCTGCCACCTAGTGGCCAACTGTATAAGTAGCTGTGTAGAAGCCTTTGTTCTCAGTTCTGTTCCTGTTACTTCAATAAATCAATGTTCCTGTTTGAACCCTCTCATCTTGCCTCCTGCTTCCAAAGAACCCACTACACAACAACAAAAGCCCAGTCTAGCACAAAACCAACAAAGAGGAAAAATAACAGCTCTCAAAAGAAACCAGCATGGCTGCATAAAGAACTCTCTGATAAATTGAAATATAAAAAGGACAAGTATACAAAGTGGAAAGAGGGTCACATAACTAAGTCAGAATATCAGCAAATAACCCGAGCCTGCAAAGACAAAGTGAGAAAAGCTAAGGCTCAAAATGAACTAAAGCTTGCAATCAGTCAAAAATAACAAAAAAAGCTTCTTTCAAAATGTAAAACAACAAGAAAAAAGTGAAGGAAATGATTGGTCCATTAGTGGGGGAAAGTGGCAAGAAGGTGACAAGCAACAGGGAGAAAGCAGAACTATTAACTCATTTTTTGCATCTGACTTTACACAAAGGGAAGAAACAGATCAACCTATCAAAAATTGTGCCATAAAAACAGAATAGATAGGCAAGAAAATGGTAACTGAGCACCTGTCCAGCCTAGACAAATCCAATTCACTAGGACCAGATGGATTACACCCCAAGGTTCTCAAGGAACTGGCAGATGTGATCTCAGAACCACTGAACTATATTTTACAAACATCCTGGAGCACTGGGGAAATACCAGAGGACTGGAAAAGAGCTGATGTAGTTCCCATCTTCAAAAAAGGAAAAAAATGGATCCAGGAAATTACAGACCTATCAGCCTGACCTCAATACCTGGGAAGATTCTGGAAAAGATAATTAAACAACAAATCAGCAAACACCTAGTGCCAAACAAAGTCATTATTAAAAGCCAACATGGGTTTGTCAAAAACAGATCATGCCAGACAAATCTTATTGCATTCTTTGACCAAGTGACAAAATTAGTGGACCAAAGGAATGCTGTGGATAAAATTTACTTGGACTTCAGTAAGGCATTTGAAAAAGAAGATCACAAGCTACTACTTGATAAGATAGAAAAATGTGAGTTAGACAGCATCACCACCAGATGGATTTGTAGCTGGCTGACCAGCCGTACTCAGCGTATAATCCTCGATGGAACCACATCTACATGGAGGGAAGTGTGTAGTGGGTGCCCCAGGGCTGTGTTCTGGACCCAGTGCTCTTCAACATCTTCATCAATGATTTGGACAGATTTGTGCAGACGACACCAAGCTGGCAGAAATAGCCAACACTCCAGAAGACAGGCTTAAGATGTAGGAGGATCTGGACAGACTTGAATACTGGGCACTATCTAACAAAATGAAATTCAATGGTGAAAAAAGTAAGTTTCTACATTTAGGCAAGAAAAATCAACTGTACAGGTATAGTATAGGTGGTACCTTGCTCAAAAGCAGTAACTGTGAGAGGGATCTCAGAATACTAGTGGACAATCACTTAAATACGAACCAGCAGTGTGCTGCAGCTGCCAAAAAAGCCAACACAGTGCTAGACTGCATTAACAGAGGGATAGAATCAAGATCACGTGAAATATAGGGACTTCCGGGTGGCAAGGTGCCGCCGCCGACAGCTGCTTTTAGCTTGTCAGCTTCGCGGCTTTGTAGAACCGCCGAAAACAGCGCCGATCAGCTGTTTCGGCGGTTTGGAAGCCCCCTCCTCGGGAGAAGAGGAGGGGGTGAGTATCCAAGTAGGGGAAGGGCTCTCTGGGGCCGCCAGGGCTTAAAGTTCTGGCGGCTGAAGGATTGAGCCCCCCCGAAGCTTGGATTTCTCCGGGCTGCGCAGCGTGTCTGCTCTGTTTTTTTTTGGAGCAGAACAAGGCGAACGCAACCATCCCTGCTTACAAGAATGGACTTTGGAAGATAATGAAAACAGGCAGAGCGATGCAAGAGAATAAGGAGTAAGTGAACTTTTGATCTTTGGCTCAATCCACATTGAAGACTTTGAAAGTGAAAGTGCGTAGTTGCAAAAGAGGGAAAAAATGGCGGCTAAATCTTCTAAACTTACTAAAACTGCGGGGGCTTCCCCCCTGCCGCAACCTCCAGCGCAAGTTTTAGCACCTCCTGCACCTTTACCTTCGCCTGTTTTAACAGTTAAAGTTTTGCAAGATGCTTTGGAAAAGCATTCACAGCATTTAGCTGAGATGATAGATGAAAAGTTGGATGAGAAGCTGACAGAAATTATGGATGAAAAGTTTACAGTAATAAGGGAGGACATCTTGCTTGCATTTCAAGGCATGGCGATATGTATTGAACGCCTTGACGAAAGAGTGGAGGATCTCACTCAAAATAATACTAAATTGGATGCAAAGATATTAGAGACTGAGAATGTGGTGGATAAAATTGATTATGACCTGACATTGGTACAATATCATGAAATGGAGTTTGCTGTGAGAATTAGGGGTCTTAAGGAGAACCTCAAGGAAGATTTGAAAAAATTAGTCTCTGTTGCTCTGGAAGATGTGTTGGGAAGGCCAGCTGAAGGAATTGCAGAAGATATAGATAAAATTTTCCGTGTTAATTCCTGGATTGCGAGACAAAGGAAATTACCTAGAGATGTGGTTGTTTATTTTACAAAGAGAGCAACCAGGAATGAAGTTATCCAAGTCTCTTACAATACTAAGCTTGTGATCGCAGAGCAAGAAGTTCTGGTTTTAAAAGAGATCCCTCAAAAAATTTTAAGGAAACGAAAGGAATTTGCATTTCTGGCACAGGAGCTTAAGCGACGTGATATCAAGTTTAGATGGGAGATCCCAGTGGGTATGGTGCTAATGTTTGAAGACACAAGATACCGTCTTGCTACAGTGATGCAGGCACGTGATTTTTATAGCAATGTTTTAAAAGCAATCCCCATACCACTTCTGGAATCAACAAAGGAGGGAAAGTCTCATGATGCCGAAGGAATACAGATAGATGAGAAAGCACCAGGAGTGAGTCAAATTTCAACAGTATCAGAAGAAGTAAGAGACCAGAGGATTACGCGTGCTGCTTCGAGACGAGTCAGACGTGAGCAAGAGCAGGACCAGCAGAATGTTGTGGAACCTCCAAAGTGTACCTATAGCCAAGCTGTGGGAGGAGCGCGGCCTAAAAATGTAAAGGGGATTCTGGAAGACGTGCTTCAAAAGCTTCGGGTTGCCAGAAATGGTGACTAAGTTTTTAACTTGGAATGTCAATGGATTAAATTCACCACAGAAGAGAGAGAAAATTTTTCAATATTTAAAGCAATTTAAGACTGATGTTATTTGCTTACAAGAAACACATATTAGAGCTATGGACCAAAAGTATTTATTAAATTCAAGATTAGGTACACAATTTATTGCTTCTGCAGTTAACAAGAAAAATGGAGTGGTTATTTATGTTAAGAATACAATTACAGCAGAGTTAATTGAAGCAGATCAACAAGGAAGATATGTTATTCTGGACTTGTTACTAGAAGGTAAAAAAACTCTTTTGGTTGGATTATATGCTCCTAATCTACAGCAAGCTGATTTTTATAGCTTATTACACAGCAGGATTACCCAATTGGATTACAAATCTTTTATTTTTATGGGAGACTGGAATGGTGTTTTGAATGTACAAATGGATAAGAGTGGGTCTTATAGGAGTACCCTAAGTCATGCTAAACTGCCTAAATCTTTTTTTGAGATGATGGATGATATGGATTTACGTGATGTTTGGAGGGAAAGGAACTCACAAGAAAGGGACTATACTTTTTTTTCTGATAGACATCAATCTTTTTCCAGGATTGATTTTATATTATTGACTAATGATCTTTTTTTTAGAACTAAGAAGATAAAAATTTGTTCAAGGACTATGTCTGATCACAGCCCAGTCTGGTTAGAGATTGGAAAAGACATTAGAGAACGACGTTCCTGGCGTTTAAATGAGAATTTGTTTAGAAATCAGAAAAATGTGGAAGAGTGTAAAAAACAGATGAAGGGTTTTTTTGAAACAAATATGCATAAGGGTACCTCTATGGAAATGGTATGGGATGCTAGTAAGGCGTATATGAGAGGTGTGTTGATATATCTTAACAATAAATATAGACGTAATTTGGAATTTAGGAGGAAAGAATTAGAGACAGAGATTAAGGAAAAAGAAAAGGCTTTAATTTTGAATCCATCGGATGTGAAGATCAAAGAGACTATTAAGTTATTAAGAGGACAATTTGACAAGTTAATGGCTGATCAGGTGGCAACTAATTTACGGTTTGCAAGGCATAATACTTTTTGCAATGCCAATAAACCAGGTAGATGGTTAGCTTATATGCTAAGGAAGAAGCAAAGGGTTTCTAATATAGACAAAATAGAACATAAGGGAAAGATTGTGTATCAACAGAATCTTATTAAGGAAACCTTTCTTGATTTTTTTTCTAAATTATATGCTAGAGATAAGATTAATGAAATGGACATTGATTTATATTTAAAAGACTTTAGCATCCCGGTTCTTACGCAAGAGCAAAAAGAAGAGATGAATCAGTTGATAACTGAGGAAGAAATATTTTTGGCAATCAAACAGTTAAAAGTAGGTAAAGCGCCAGGCACGGATGGTTTGACTGCTGCGTATTATAAAAATCTACAGTTTGAGATGATAAAGCCATTAAAGGAACTGTTTCAGACAATTCAAAAAGGGGGAGGAGTGCCTCCGTCTTGGAAAACAGCTTTTATTTCTTTAATTCCGAAAGAAGATCAGGATGTTACTCAAGCAAGAAATTATAGGCCAATATCACTTTTGAATACGGACTACAAGATATTTGCTAAGGTTTTAGCTAGTAGACTGATGAGGGTATTGCAACAGGTAATTCATGGTGATCAAACTGGGTTTATAAGTGGTAGACAAATGAAAAATAATGTGAGACATATAGTTGATCTGTTGGAATTTCTGGAAAGGAATAACCAAATCTCTGCAGCATTGATTTTTTTGGATGCTGAAAAAGCCTTTGATCAATTGGATTGGAAATTTTTGCTGAAAGTATTAGATAAAATGAATTTTGGGGATGAATTTTTACAACCAATTAGGGCATTATATCAGAAGCAAACAGCTCGAATAATTGTTAATAATAGTTTGACTGAAATGTGTAATATTGAAAAGGGTACGAGGCAGGGTTGCCCGTTATCACCTTTATTATTTGTCTTAACGTTGGAGATATTACTGATTAAAATACGGAATTCGGAAACAATTAAGGGAATTCAAATAAGAGATCAGGATTATAAATTGAGGGCGTTTGCGGATGATCTGGTTATTACGTTGACACACCCAGAAAATTCTGTTATGGAATTGATGGAGTTAATATCGCAATATGGGAAAGTTTCTGGATTTAAGATTAACATACAAAAAACTAAAATCTTATCTAAAAATATGACAGTATTACAAAAGGTAGCTTTAGAAAGGTTAACTGGATTTGAAATTGTTGAAAGGGTTAAATATTTGGGGGTATATTTAACACCCTCAAATGTTAAATTATATAAAAATAATTATGAAAAGTTATGGAACAAAGTGCAAAAAGAATTGGATAGTTGGAAAAAATTACAATTGTCATTATTGGGAAGAATTGCAGCAGTAAAAATGAATGTTCTGCCAAAATTTTTATTTTTGTTTCAAAAGATACCCATTCTCAAAAAGGATTCAAATTTGGAGGAATGGCAGAAGGGTATTAATAAATTTGTTTGGGCAGGGAAAAGGCCACGGGTTAAATTTAAAATTATGCAGGATACGCGTGAAAGAGGTGGTCTAAGAATGCCCAATTTTAAATTATATTATGAAGCTGCTGCATTATCAGCTATAAGTGATTGGATTAATTTGACACAGGGGAGACTATTAAATCTTGAAGGGCATGATTTGTTATTTGGTTGGCATGCATATTTATTGTATGACAAAAAGGTAGACAATGTGTTTAAAAGGCATATTTTGAGGTATGCTTTGATGCGAGTTTGGAAAAAGCACAGACAAAAGTTAAATTATAAGATACCGTTATGGGCAATACCCAAACACGCAATAGAGAATATAAATGTTGGATTTAAACATGATGTGATTACATATAAGGAAATTTTGAGTTTGGAGAGGAATGTATGGTGTTTGAAGTCATATAATCTTTTACGAGAAAAAAAGATTGTACAAACTTGGTTTCAATATGGACAATTACAAGCCAGGTGGAAAGAGGATCAGAAAATTGGTTTTTTAATGGATGATGAAAATTTGGTAAAGCAAATTAGAAATCAGGGACCAGCGCATATCAAATGGATATATCTTGCATTGATAGAGATTGACTCAGAAACATAAATTGTTAAGGACTGTATGATAAAATGGGCACAGAATATTCAGGAAGTTATCACAATGGACACTTGGGAAAAGATCTGGGTGAGAAATGTGAAATTTACGCAAGCTCAAAACTTAAGAGAGAATTTTTATAAAATGTTTTATAGGTGGCATTTAGATCCTAAAAAATTAGCAAGTATGTATCCGAATTATCAGCCTAAATGTTGGAGATATGGCGGTGAAGATGCAACGTACTTTCATATATGGTGGACTTGTAAAAAGATCAAAGCATTTTGGATTAAAATTTGGTGGAATATGCAGAAGATATTCAAGAAAAGGATAAAGTTTTGTCCGCAGTTGTTTTTATTGGGCATTATTACTGATACTACTGTGCTGGACATTAATCTGATGTTGAACTTAATTACGGCAGCGAGACTTTTAATAGGGCAATACTGGAAGAAGGAAGAACTGCCGACTATAGAGGAATGGACTTTAAAAGTTTCCAACCTGGCGGAAATGGCGAAGATTTCAGCATATTTGAAAGACCATTCGCAACAACGATATATTGTGGATTGGAAGAAATGGATTGATTACATCCAGAATAAATACGGGACTAAAAAGTTTCATCTAGCATTTGAATAAGTATATTGCTTGTAGTCAACTCATAAGAGCTAAAGTACGAGAGATTTAATAGTTTATTGTTGTTAGTATATGGGAGTTTATGATTGGTTACTTTATTTTTATACCTTGTATCTAGCTCTGGGAAGTCCGGGGGGGGAGGGGGGAAGGGGAGGGTGAGAGGGTGGGATAGGGTTGGGAAGGGAGGGAAAGGTTGGGGGATGGGATGTAATAATTAAAATGTACTGAAAAACTTTTCAATAATAATAAAAAAAAAGATCACGTGAAATATTAATGCCACTTTACAACGCCTTGGTAAGGTCACACTTGGAATACTGCATCCAGTTTTGGTCACCACGATGCAAAAAAGATGTTGAGACTCTAAAAAGAGTACAGAGAAGAGCAACAAAGATGATTAGGGGACTGGAGGTTAAAACATATAAGGAATGGTTGCTGGAATTGGGTATGTCTAGTTTAATGAAGGGAAGGATGAGGGGTGACATGATAGCAGTGTTCCAATATCTCAGGGGCTGCCACAAAGAAGAGGGAGTCAAGTTATTCTCCAAAGCACTTGAAAGCAGGACAAGAAGCAATGGATGGAAACTAGTCAAGGAGAGAAGCAACGTAGAACTAAGGAGAAACTTCCTGAGAATTAGAACAATGAACCAGTGGAACAACCTGCTTCCAGAAGCAGTGAATGCTCCAACACTGGAAGTGTTTAAGAAGAATTTGGACAGCCATTTGTCCAAAATCTAATAGGGTTTCTTGCCTGAGCAGGAGGTGGACTAGATGACCTCTAAGGTCCCTTCCAACTTTATTATTATTATTATTATTATTATTATTATTATTATTATTATTATTATTATTATTATTATTATTATTGTTGTTGTTGTTGTTGTTGTTGTTGTTGTTGTTGTTGTTGTTGTTGTTGTTGTTGTTATTGTTGTTGTTGTTGTTGCTGCTGCTGCTGCTGTTGTTGGCAGTTGACACTGACAAGTTCTCGTTTGTGTGTTGAGTACCAAATAAATGATGAATACTGAAACAAAATTTTCACATCAAAATGCATTGAGTACTAAATTTAATGAGTATCAAAGCAGTTGAGCACCAAGTACTACTGTATTTCAATGTATTTGTAGGACATTAGACCATTATATTTTAGTTAAACCTTTCTTTGCAAGGCTATTAGCATATACTATTGTCCTGTTTCAGGTTCTAATCACACATAAATACAGTTGCAATGGAATTTTACATTTCATTTCAAGACTTTAGAGATAAACAGTGAACAAAGTATGTAAATAAAAAGCAGCTTGCCCAAAAAGTTTGCTTGTTTTTAATAGAAGCATGCAGAAGATGAATCTAAATCCAATCAAGGGTCTAGCAGTCAAGTCAGGGTTGTCATCCAGTCCAAAGATCAAAGGTTCCAGGTTTCCTACAGAAATAAACGCCACACATGAATATCATAGAAGAGCTAAAAGAACTTTGGAAGACTTCCTGTTTGGCAGCCATCAGGAGAACTGGGAAAAGCCGGTGCTTGGCTTTCCAGCTTGCTTTTTCTTCATCTAGTGACCCTTAAAGGGTCGGAAAATTGCCCTGGAGGGGCAATGAAGGAAGTGGAAAACTGCAGGAGCTCAGATCAGGGGGTACCTGATCACAGCGAACTGTAGGACCCTCTGGAAAAATGAAGAAAAAGGCTGTTTAAAATCTTCAGCCATAGGCGTCTCTGGCAGGAAGCAAAAAGGACCATAAATCAGCGGAATTTCAACTGTGTGCTGAAGCTGAAGCAAAAAGGACCATAAATCAGTGGAATTTCAACTGTGTGCTGAAGCTGGGTGAGCAAGATTTTCTCTTTTCTTCTCCTTGAGGATTATAAATGTTGAGCCCCTGATTGGAAAGGGCTGGAAAATAAAGACCCCCCAGAAGATTTACGAGCATCGAGTAATGATACGGGGGGAAGAGACTCTTTGTTAAAAATACTGGACATTGATAAATAAGCCAAGGAGGACATCTAGTTGTGAAAGAAGAATGAAATTTCTGATATACTATTGTTGTTGGCCTTGACAAAAAAGACACCTGCAATGATAAGATTGCCTTGTTGTGAGACTGAAATTTAAAGCTACTTTTATTGACTTGGGCTAATTTTAAACAGACGTTGTTTTGGCTTTAGATTGTAAGCTGTAAAATGACTTCATCGAACATTACTAGACTCATGAAGAAAACTTCTTCTGCACCTTCAGTAGGACAATCCAGCCCTACAACACAGGGATCTATTGAAGCAATGTTGCATAGGGAAAAAGTAAGTTCTGCTCAAAGTGAAACACAGATCTCATTAAAATTTCTTCAAGATCTTATGGTAAAGAATCAAGAGACTTTGAAAAGGAATCATTTAGAAATGCATGATAATCACAAGACTACACAAAGTAAATTACAGAAATTAAATGAAGAAATTTTGGACATAAAAGGAAAATTTGAAACTCAGAATCAAATGATAATAAAAAATCAACAGAAGATACACAAAATTGAAGAAAAAACAGATGAGAATGATAAAAAGATAGAAATGTTATTACAAGAAAATGAAAAATTAGAGAACGCTATTAAGACGTTAGAGATGAAAAAAGCGGAACATTATTTAAGATTTCAAAACATTCCAGAGGATAGAGAAGAAAACATAGCAGAGGTGATTATTGATATCTTGGAGGAGATTTTGAAAGCGGGAAGAGGAGAAATTCAACTTGTGCTAGATGAAATTTTTCATTTCAATTCAAGCTATGCAAGAAGAAATAAATTGCCAAGAGAAGTTTACAAAGAAGATAACAAGAGATGAAGGACTACGGAAAGTTAGAGATGAACCAATACAATATCAAAATAAAGAGATTGTGGTTTTAAAGCAGATACCTAAGGGAGTTAGAGATACACGAAGACAGTATCATTTTTTGACTACGAAATTGATTGCCAATGGCATAAATTGTAGATGGTTGATGCCGGAAGGTATCTTAATAAACTGGAACAATACAAGGTATAGACTGGATTCAGTTTGGAAAGCAGAAGACTTTGAAGTAAGGAATAGGTTGATTCTAGATGAAGGAGTAAAATTAAGTCAAGGGGAGAATAAGGAGCAGAAACAACCAGAAGAGAGGACGCAAAGAGCAACTGTACAAACAGAAGAACAAAAAGAGGAAGATGACCAAAAGGGTGAGGAAGAAGGATCTGCTAGAGAACAAAGGACTACTAGATCTATTACACCAAAATATAAATAAATAGAAATGGATACAGAAAATGGAATCTTCTCAGTAAACATAAATGGACTGAATTCTCCAATTAAAAGAAATAAGATTGTTAGGAAATTATGGAAATTGAATTTGGATATAATTTGTTTAGAAGAAACACATATAAAAGTATAGCATCATAAATTATTGGAATATTCAAAAATTGGGAAACTTTATTATGCATCAGCACAACAGAAAAAAAGAGGAGTTGCTTTATATATTTAAGAGACAATAGATTCTAAAATGGTATATTCAGATGAAGAAGGAAGAATTTTAATGGTAGAAATTTTTTTGCATCAAAAGCAAATATTACTAGTGGCAATTTATGCACCGAGTAATAATCAAGAAAAATTCTACATAGAAAAATAATAGAAATGGAGTATCAAAATGTTTGTTTACTAGGAGACTTCAATGCAATAATAGATGGAAGAATTGATTATGAAAGTAAAAAAAAAAACAGGGAAAAATGGAAGAGGAAGATTACCTAAGATGTTTTTTGATATGGTGGAGGAAATCGGAATTCAAGATGTTGGGAGGGAAGTGAATCCACAAAAACTGCAATATACTTTTTATTCAAATAGTCAGAAATCCTGGTCAAGGATTGATATGATTTGGATGACTGCCGATTTGAGAATAAATGTTCAGGACATTGAAATAGAAACAGGCATATGGGCAAATCATAATCCCTTGAAAATGACCTGGAAAGGAATACAAAAAGGGCCAAGATGGACTTTAAATCGTTTCATATTGAAGGAAAAAGAATTTATAGAGTTAACAAAGAAAGAAATGGAATTCTTCAAAGAAAATAGAAAAGAAGGTACTACTGTACAAAATTTATGGGATACAGCTATATATATCTTCTAGAAGCAATCTGGAATAAACATAAGTGGGTATGAGATTAAAAAAAATAATTTTAATTATTTTCATTAAGTTTATACTCACTGATAAAGATATCCTTCCTGTCACTGATCCAGTTGTTTCTCTTAATCCCTCCTTCTGTCATCTCTCTAGAAGACTCAATTAACTTTCCATATGAATTTTTTTTAAATCCCAAATCTGTGGGAAGAGTCAACATTGCTCTGATGACATCACCCTCTCTGAATATCCATTAGTTCAGTGTTTATATCTGCAGGAGGAAGACTTTGTTCATGAGGTTTTCCTTACAGCCATTCTTTGTCCATACGCTGCAAGAATATTCTCAGTGGGTGATCCTTTTGAACAACATCAAAAAAGGAGGAACACCTAAAGGAATTGCTTGTACAACAGTGCTTTCCTGAAAATTAAATTCAAGGAATGAGAGCTGATAGGAAGCCAAAATATTTATTTATGGAACTGTCAGAATGATCAGGAAACCTTGAACTTTGCAGAGAAATGGATAAATGAGAATTGACTGTGAATTAATGAGCATTGGATATTAATTGGTCACATTAACTTTTGGGAAGTTGGGAGTAGCTGGAAAAAGAAGACTGGAAATTTGGTCAACAAATCCATAGCACTCTAGTTATTGAACCATGGTACCACACTTCCTCTTCACAGCCCTCACCAGTAGGAATATTGGTTTTGGCCACGTGAAGTTCTATTTTGGCAATATCCCTAAGTTGCTTTTTTCAAAAGGTAACTGGACTTGGTTTTCCTTGAAGACATTTTACCAGACCTGCCCCAGTGAGATCCCATAGGAAAGAAAGACCCTCGACTCCATTTAGATGAAGTGATAGGTTCTTTTACTAAAGGTTCCTGGTTGCACTAAAGTTAGGCCAGAACTAAAGATTCCAACACAAAAGGTTACAAAATTTTCCCCTCCCCCAGCCCTCCCCCTTTTGATCTGTTCATCTTCAGCTAATGGAAAGTCATTTAGCTATTTTGAGAATCGTTGAGATGTTTGGAGTGATCCACATTCCATTCCCAGGGTGCATGGTCTTGAGAACTGGCACAAACTGGTTCTATGCTGCCCTGGTCTTTGTCCCCTCCCCATAAATGTTTATTGCCCATTTTGCCTCCTCCCCCCTAACTCTTGATATGAGGATGTTGCCAATGCAGCAAGCCAAAGATGGCAAAACTTACATTCCCCACCCCTTGTCAGAGTTGATAGTCCTGTAGAGGAAACAAAAGAGAAGGGAAAGAAACAAATACAAATGCATAATTAATCTGACAGTCAATGAAGTTTATCTGTGCAGCTGGTATGCCTGCGCAAGATTGAGCTTTGCAAAAATGGCGCCGCCTTGGAGGGAAGCAAGAACGTGGCTGACCATGGGTACCGGGTAAGCATGCGGGTTTAGGGCGCGGTTCACCGAGCACTTGTAGTCAGCGCAGATCCTTATTTCCCCATTGGATTTGAGCGGGGTGATGATTGGGGTTTCCCACTCTTCCCCATCTACGGGCTCTAAGATTCCCTGGGCCACCAGCTTATCCAGCTCGCACTCGATTTTGTGTTTGAGCGTGAAGGGGACTCACCATGGCTGGACCCTAACGGGGGAAACGTTCAAGTTCAGCTTGAACAAGATGGGGGGCCCTGTGTACCTGCCCAGCATCCTGTCGAAGACGTCTGTGAACTCCTTGCAGACGGCCTTGACGGAGTCTCCCTGGATCCAGTGGATCCCAGAGACTGTGATTCCCAGGGCCTCAAACCAGTCTAGACCGACCAGGCTGGCTCTCCGGCCCTCTACCACTACAACCTCCAGGTGCTCTTCACGACCCTTAAACCCCACCAAAACGGTAGCCTCCCCCCTTGACCGGCGAATTCTGGAAATCGGTCAGGGTTAATTTTGTAGGCCATAATTTAATCTGCTGCTTGCTCCGACTATTAATATAGTTAAGGGTCTCCTCCGAAATGATGGAGACCGCTGATCCGGAGTCAAGCTCCATGCTGAAAGGAACGCCTTGCAAGCGGATTGTTAATCTAATTTTGGGTTTGAGCAACCGGCGGCTACCCGTGTGGTTAATGGCCAGCCGGCTCTCAACATAGCCAATTCGCGTTTTGGTCGGGGCCCCAGTACCTTCGAACGACGATTCCTCCAGTTGTGGATCTCCTCTCGGGGGCGGTGGCTACGACAGTCCACGGCTATGTGGCCTGTTTTCTTGCAGGCTCAACATGTGGCCGCCCGGAATTACAGAGGCTGCGCATGTGGTTTCCACCACACCCTGCGCACTTCTGCGGGTTGGTGGCATTGCTAGAGGGCCTGGGCTTGTCTGGGCATCTGCCTCGCTGGTCGGGGGTCGACTTCTGCTGGAGGAGGTCAATGCTCTGCTCGTCCTTGGCTGTGGCAACCTGCCGGTGGATGCTGGCCTCCTGGCTGCCGGTTCTGCTCTCATGGACTGCTTGGACGGCCCCGCAGGCCGCTTCGTGGGCCAGGATGGCGTCTTCGGCTTCCTGGAGCGAGACCTCCTCTCTTTCGAACAGGCGCTCTTGCAGCCGCTTGTCTTGTAGGCCGCAAACCAGTCGGTCCCGTAGTCGCTCCTCCAAGTTCTGGCAGCTTCTCGTAAGGTGGTGAGGAATTCAGCACTGGACTCGTCGGGGCGCTGGTCCCTTTTTTCGAACTGCAACCTCTCAGCCAATTTGGACCGCCAGGGCCGGAAGTTGGCGTTGAGCTTGGCAACGAGGTCCCGGTACACGACGGTATTGATGGCTTCTGGGGCGAACAGGTTCGTGACGATCTCTAGGAGTGCAGGTCCCCCGATGCAGAGCAGGGCTGCTGCCTTCGTGCCGTCCTCAGAGATCTGGTTGAACCGCATGTATAGTTCGGCGTGAGCCAGGTACCAGGCCCATGTCTCGGGGTCGTGGGTGTCGAATTCGTGGGGTTGTCTGGTCCTTGCCATCGTGGTGTTGTTTCGGGTCTTGAGTCGCGGATGCGATGACCGGTGTGGTCCGGTTAGCTGGCGGTCGTGGGGGGAAAGAAAAATGCCTTTTCCCTTCAGCTCGTGGTGTGTTCCCCTAGTGACTTCAGCTCTTCTGTCAGCAGTATCCCACCTTCGTCGCCACTGCAATGTAGTGGGTCCGACGTAAGGAAGAGACGCCAGCCGGAGTACGTGTTCAGCTCTTTATTGGGGGGATAGCGTACTGAGGAATGAGGGTTACCTGGCCTCCTTAAATACCTAGCCAGGTAGGCGAAGAGCCAATGGGGTTGGCCCTGGGTTTCCCGCCGAAACTAGGTTTCTCGCCAAACTATTCAGGCCAATGCCCCCTGGTGGCTGTTGCTATGCAGATGCCTGCATACATAACAATCTGGGTATTATTAATGGCTCTTGTTAAGTTTAGATACTTTAATATGTTTGGAATACACCCACTCAATTTCAGAGGGAGGGAAATCTTTCCATGCCACCAAATACTGGGTTTTTCCTTGATGCGTGCTAGAGTCCAATATACCCTTGACCTCAAAAAATTGCTTTCCTTTGATCATGATGAGATCAGGAGGATGTTATACCGGATAGACCTGCTTAAAAGAGTTTTTGGTTATTTAAGAATCACAAGATTAATAATCCTTTTTTCAACGCTGTAAACATTGGATGTTTCCACTCTGATAATGAAAATCACATCCATTTTCTCTTTTTGCTTTTAACATGCTTTTTCTTCTCTTTAGAGATTAGGTGCAGAAGGGGGGGTTGGGATGAATGCTAAGCTCAGCTAGCCATAATAGTAAACGCTGCATTGTGGGAACCCAAGGATGAATTGATAATGTTTTGGTGGGCTGAGGAGCTGGGGAGAAAGCTTGCATTTCAGGCTAATTGGAGAATGTGATTTATGACTGCTTCTTGGGGGTGAGAGTTGCAATTTGTTACTTTGTATCTGGGGGAAGGGAAACCAATTTTGGGTTCAACTATGTCGTGCCGATTCTTTGTTTCCTGAATAATATATATATAATTAGTTTTTATAGGGTTAGGAATAAGGTGGAGTTGGGATTGGGATTTGGGTTTGGGTTAGGGTTAGGGTTAGGACGGGTTGGGTTTTTTCTAAATAACATTCTCAATATTTACCAAACAGCATAATGTCTGGGTTCATGTGTTTAACAAACAATAATAGATAATAGTTAATTATCATAAACAATATGTTAATCACTCAATAGCCTTCTTCTTGGTAATATATATTCAAAATTACATATCACATTCCTTTCTCTCTAACTCATTTTTCCAGCCGTTGATAGAAATTATTTCATGTTCTAAAATACACTGAATCTTCTTTCTCTTTTATCTTTAAAGTCAATCTATCCATTTCTGCACACTCTAGAATTTTTTTAATTAGTACTTCTTCAGCTGGTAAGAATTTATTTTTCCAATGTTGGGCAAATACAATTCTTGCTGCTGTTAGTACGTGTAGTATTAAAGATCTGCAATCTTTCTCATAATTAACTCTATTATTCCTAACAAAAATAATTCTGGTTTAAAGTCTGTTTTTTAGTCATTTTCTCCAAAGATAAAAGTATTTTAGCCCAAAATCTTTTTGCTTTAGGGCATGTCCACCAGATATCCATTTATAATTATTTTGGCTGTTTGTTTACAATGAAATGTTTTGATTACATTTTATAAAGTTTTTCCCAAAGTCCATTTCTGCAAATTGCTGAAAACATAAGTTGCCAGTTTACATTGACAAATACTTTCTGTGCATCAAGTAATATTAAAGCCATCTGTTTCCCTGAATTAATTTCATAGTACTCTAACACATCAAGTATCATTCTTACATTATTTTTTTATCTGTCTTTTAGGCAGGAAACCATTTTTTTAAATCCCATTTATATCCCGGCCTTCTCCGAAAACTCAGGGCGGCTTACAATCTTAAGCACAAATCAATGTGCTTAGCAATAGCCTTCATTCTATGTATATGCCTCCTTATTAGGGCTTTCGGCCCCATCTCAAGCGGCATTATTACAAAGTCAGCTTATTGCCCCCAACAATCTGGGTCCTCATTTTACCTACCTCGGAAGGATGGAAGGCTGAGTCAACCTTGAGCCTGGTGGGAGTCGAACCTGCACTAATTGCAGGCAGCTGGTGTTACTTAAGGATGCATTATTATCATTATTATTATTATTATTATTATTATTATTATTATTATTATTATTATTATTATTA
>JAKJMR010017421.1:829-35515 GCA_024449315.1 Daboia siamensis | reverse complement strand
TATTATTATTATTATTATTATTATTATTATTATTATTATTATTATTAATTTTATTTCTATACCGCCCTTCTCCCGAGGGACTCAGGGCGGTGAACAGGGCAAACATATAAAAATACAAGAATACAAATTTAAAAAAGAATTAAACACAATGCCCAAGCTAAAACAATAAATAGATATATTAAAAGTAACAATAAAATCCCAACCCATCCCCCATCAGGCCAGGCCGGCTTGTTCAAACAAGTAAGTCTTCAGGTCGCATCGGAAGGAGCGAAGGTCGGGCGCCATCCGGAGCTCGACCGGCAACCGATTCCATAAATCCGGGGTGTTCACAGAGAAGGACCTCCCCCTGGGGGCCACCAGGAGGGTAGTTGATGCCGGCAGCAGGTGATCCCTGAGGTACTCCAGACCCATGCCATGTAGGGCCTTGAACACCATTACCAGTACCTTGAATCTCACTCGGAAGACAATTGGGAGCCAATGCAGCTCACGGATCAGAGGTGTAACATGGGAGTATTGGGAGACTCCCAACACAACTCTCCCGGCTGCATTCTGTACCAGTTGGAGCCTCCGAGTGGTCCTCAAGGGCAGCCCCATGTAGAGAGCATTGCAGTAGTCTAGACGAGAGGTGACGAGCGTATGAGTAACCGTACACAGGGCATCCCGGTCTAGATAGGGCCGCAACTGGCACACCAGGCGAACCTGGGCGAAGGCCCCCCTAGTCACAGGCACTATGTGATCCTCCAAAGTAAGCCGCGAATCTAGGAGGACTCCCAAGTTGCGAGCCCTATCTACGGGGGGTAATAGCTCACCCTCCATAGAAAGAGATGGAATATTCTGAATATCCCGGGATGCCGGTATGCACAGCCACTCAGTCTTGTCGGGGTTGAGTTGAAGTCTGTTCCTCCCCATCCAGACCCGAACCGCTTCTAGGCAATGGGACATCACGTTGAGGGCATCACTGGGGTGGTTTGGGGTCGAAATAAAAAGCTGGGTATCATCGGCGTAATGATGATACCCAACTCCAAAACCACGAATGATCTCACCCAGCGGTTTCATGTAGATGTTGAACAGGAGAGGCAAGAGGACCGATCCCTGAGGAACTCCACAAGCGAGAGGTCTTGAGGTCGACCTCTGCCCCCCTGCCAACATCGACTGCGAACGTCCCAGGAGATACGAGGAGAACCACTGAAAAACTGTGCCTCCCACTCCCAATCCCCTGAGACGCCGCAGCAGGATACCATGGTCGATGGTATTGAATGCCGCTGAGAGGTCTAATAGGACTAGGACAGAGGAATATCCCATGTCCCGGGCCCTCCAGAGATCATTCACCAGAGTGACCAATGCCGTCTCCGTGCTGTACCCGGGCCTAAAACCCGATTGGTATGGGTCTAGATAATCCGCTTCATCCAGGACCAAAGGGAGCTGATGCGCCACCACACTCTCAACAACCTTCGCAAGAAAGCGAAGATTGGAGACCGGACAAAAGTTATTTAACACAGTTGGGTCCAAGGCAGGCTTCTTGAGGAGAAGTCTCACCACCGCCTCCTTCAAGACGGCAGGGAAACTGCCCTCACTCAAAGAGGCAGATATAACCGCCTGGAACCAGCCTCGTGTCCCCTCCCGAGCCGCATAAACCAGCCAAGAAGGGCACGGGTCCAATAAACATGTGGTGGAGCTCAACCTCCCCATAATCCTGTCCACTTCCTCTGGAGTCACAGAATCAAACTCCTCCCAGATAATATCGACAAGACCGCCCGTGTCCTGATCGTCAGACTCTGCCCAGTCGGAGTCCAGACCGGTCCGAATCCGAGCGATTTTGTCCGACAGATGTTGACTAAACTCTTCGGCACGACCCTGCAAGGGTTCCTCCCTCACCTCCTGATTAAGGAGGGAGCGAATCACCCTAAACAGGGCGGCCAGGCAGTTATCTGTGGACGCGATAAGGGTAGCGAAGTGATTAGACCTCACCACCCTTATCACTGCGAGATAAGACCTAATATAGGTTCTTAGTCGCAATCGGTCGGATTCGGATCGGCTGGCTCTCCAACGGCTCTCTAGGCCCTGTCTCCGACGCTTCATCTCCCGAAGCTCCACGGAAAACCATGGAGCTCGCTGGGATCTGCACCGGGTCAGGGGCTGCAAGGGTACAACTCGGTCAAGTGCCTCCATGGCCGCCCTTTCCCAGGCTTCCACTAAGGCATCCGCCGAGTTGTGAGCAACGGAGGCAGGTGGGGACCCCAGCGCTGCCTGGAACCTATCAGGGTCCATTAAGCGCCTGGGGCGGTACTATCTAATTGGCTCCACACACCCACGGCGGGGGGTGGCAAAACGGAAGACCAGCCGTAGGAGATGATGATCGGTCCATGACAGGGGCATAACAATTGGGGAGCCCCCACCAAGATCATCTAACCACCGTTCAGATAAGAAAACCAAGTCAAGGGTGTGGCCTCCCACATGAGTCGGTCCCACATGAATTACTTGCGTCAGGTCCATGGCCATCATGGAAGCCATGAACTCCCGAGCTAACTCAGATGATCCTCCCAGGGATGGTAGATTAAAGTCACCCAAAACTATAAGTTTGGGGAACTCAATCACCATCCCCGAGAGGCAAGAAAAAACAAATTGAGTTCATCTGATGATTGTGAACAAATTGGTGTTCATGAATCACAATAAATTTAACATTCCCAAACAGACTGACAAGCAAACCAGCAGTGAGATTTGTAGGAAGATATAGTTGTTGAAGAACTGCCTGTATGTCATGCATTAGTTAGCTATGCTGACTCAGGAATTCTGGGAGTTGAAGTCCATGAGTCATAAAAGAGCCGAGGTTGCCTACCCCTGAGTTAGGTGCTATCAAGTTCATCTAGATTCTTGATAATTACATTGACACTAATTGCTAATATAATTTCTCTTTAATACAATAATGTTTTTGAGTCTACCCATCAGCCTTACCCATTTTTCTTCCTATTCTGCTTTCCTTAATTCTGCAAGCACAAACATTTTCTATCGTTTCTGGTTTTGTTTGCTTTGATTTAGTGTTTTTGGGGGTTTGGTTTGGTGTGGCTTTACAGTTTTTAATCTGGATCATTTATCATTGCATCAAATTGTGTATGTGTAATAGTTTAAGATGTTGCATTAAACAAAGAAATTAGTCCAAATATGGAAATACATAAGGAAATTAGGTCACATATGAAAGGATATAGAATAGGGCTGGGCAGAACTTTGAAGGATCCTTTGCTTCAATTATGCTTAGGTAAAGAATATTTTCAAAGTTGCATAATGATGGAATGCAATTTTATACTCATACACACAGAGATTTATTCAATGTTTAGAACAATTAAAGTATTGAGTCATAACATTCATAATAATATAAAAATAAAACTCATTTCAAACCATATGTAAAATTATAATGACATGACATATGGCATTACTCACCCTGAAAATATGAATACAGAGAATAGAATAGAGTTGGAAGGGACCTTGGAGGTCTACTAGTCCAGCTCCCTGCTCAGGCAGAAGACCCTATACCCATGGTGGCGGACCTATGGCATGGGTGCCACAGGTGGCACACAGAGCTCTCTCTGTTGGTGCGTGCACCATTGCCTCAGTCCTAGGCTTTCAGCTGGGTTTTATAAAACCTTTTCGCTTTAGGCCTCCACCACAGTATGCAAAAAAAAAAAAAAAGGTTCAATCAATCAATTTCAACTTCTTGCGGGAAAAAAAAGATCTCGCAAAGTTGGAATTGATTGATTGAACTTTTTAGTCCCACCCAGTCTGCCATTACCACTGCAGCCATGCCCACCCAATGGGCCACACCCACCCAATTGCTACACCCACCCATTTAGCAACAACCACCCAATGGGCCACACCCACCCGGCATCCGATGATACATAAGTGGGTTTTGGGTTGCAGTTTGGGCACTCCGTCTCTAAAAGGTTCACCATCACTGCCCTATACCATCTCAGACAGGTGAATGTTTAGTCTCTTCTTAAAAATCTCCAGTGATGGAGCATCCACGATTTCTGGGGGTAAGCTGTTCCACTGGTTGATTGTCCTCATTGTCAGGAAGTTTGCTTCTCTCTTTGATCAGTTTCCAACCATTGTTTCTCATCCTTCCCTCTGGTGCTTTGGTGAACTTGGCCCCCTCTGCCTTGTGGCAGCCCCTCAGGTACTGGAATACTTCCCTATTTCTTCTTTTCTTTAGACTAGCCAAACCCAGTCCCACAGCCATTCATCTTATGTTTTAGTCTCCAGGCCTTTGATCATCTTAGTTGCTCTTCTCTGAATTTTTTCCAAACTCTCAATATCTTTTTTGTGATATGGTAACAAAAATGGCTGCAGTATTCCAGATGTGGTATTACCAGGGTTTTATAAAGTGATAATAATACTTTGCGTGATCTTGATTCTATGCTTCTGTTTATACAACCCAGGATTGTATTACCTTTTTTGGTTGTTGCTACACACTGCTGGCTCATAGTCAAATGATCGTCCATTAGGACTCCAAGGTCCCTCTCACAGTTGCTGTTTTTAAGCTGGGTCTTGCCCAATCTGTATTTGTAACTGATTTTTCCTGCCTAGATTAAGTCTTTGCTTTTCTACACATTGAAACTCATTTTGTTGGATAGGGCCCATTGTTCAAGTTTATCAAGATATTTTTGGATCCTGAGTTTGTCTTCTGGGGTATTGGCTACTCCTGTCAGTTTGGTGTTTAAACTGTTCCCCTTCAATTCCCTCGTCTAAGTCATTTATGAAGATATTGAAGAGTACTGGGCCTAAGATGGAACCTTGTGGTACCCCCTGCTTACCTCTCTCCATGTGGATGTAGTGCCATTGAGGACTACGCATTGAGTACTGTTTGTCAGCCAGCAACAGATCATCTGGTGGTGATGTTGTCTATTACATCTTTTCCTAACTTATCAAGGAGTAGGTTGTGGGCTTCCGGTAGTGCTGCCGCGCCGAATGGTAGCATTTTGAAGCCGCTCGATCCTGGAAAGCATCAAAGCGCTCGGAGGCAGCGAAAATCAGCTGTCCTGCGGCGCCGGAGTCTCTCCCTCGGGAGAAGAGGGAGAGGCGAGTTTGTTTGGGTAGAGGTAGAGCTCCCCTGTGATTCTCTCAAATAGTTTGGGGGATAACAGGGTGAGTTCCCTCAGAGCCCAGGCTCTCTCCGCTCTCAGGACGCTTTCGCTCCAAAAGGAGTGGAACCAGACGTGACAACTACACCTGCTGCTTAGAAGGGACTGTGAGTATTTTTTTTTCTCTGAGAACCAGGCAGAGCAAAGCAGGAAGATCTGAATTTTTAAGTTGATTTTAACTTTAACTTGGACTCATTATCTTCTTCAAGTTCTAAGTTGGAAATGGAGTAAAAATGGCACTGGAATGTTTCTTTCTTGTGTGAAGGGACTGCGTTGGAAAATTGTTATATTTTGCTACATAGCAAGAGATACAATCTGCAACTGATTTTACCCAGTACCGGATTTTGTGTATTTGAAAGCTTGTTCTTTTTTTTTTTTTTTTTTGGAAGGTTAAGGAACTTTGGGAGAACTTTTTTTTCTCTCTCTCCTTTCCCTTTTTTTCTTTTTGTTTTTTTGAACTTTGATTCTGCTGGGTGAAAGAGAAAATCGAAACCTAAGAGATGGCTGCGAGACGTGGGGGAGGCCCTCCAATCTCTAAGAATGTTATTTCTTCTCCATTATCACAAGTTGCAGGGCAGACTTTGAAACCTACAGTACAACCACCCTCCCCCCCACCTCCTGCATTTACATTGGCAGACATTCAGCAAGTTGTGATGCAGTCAACACAAGTATTGCAGCAAGAAATAAAGGAAACAAAGGAAGAATTTGTTAACCAAAATAAACAGATGAGGGAAGATATAGTGCTTGCACTTCAGGGTTTGGCTGCACATATAGAACCCCTGGATGTTTGTGTGGATTCAGTAATGGAGTATGTGGAGAATTTGGAAAATAAAATCATTGATGCTGAGCAGAAGATTGATAGAGTAGAGGTTAAGATTGACAGAACAGAGGACAAAGTTGTCATATCACAATATAAAAACATGGAGTTTGCATTGCGTATTAGAGGCCTTAAAGAGAATCCTAAAGAAGATTTGGAATGGGAAGTAGCACAAGCAGTGGCTCCTGTTTTGAAATGCGAACCTGAAAAACATTTAGGGTTAACTCCTGGATTGCTTGGCAAAAAAATTTACCTAGAGATGTAGTGATTTATTTTTCCAGGAGATTAACCAGAAATTCTATTATCCAGGCCTTTTATCGAGAAAGATTTCAAATTGCAGGCCAAGACATTATAATTTTAAAGGAGATACCTCCAAAAATTCTTAGAAAAAGGAAAGATTTTGCTTTTCTGTCCGATGAGCTTAAGAAGCGATAAATCCAGTTTAGATGGGAAATACCTAATGGAATTGTGGTAAATTATGCAGGGACCAGATACAGATTGGATACAATTTTAAAAGCAAAAGATTTTTACACTAAGGTCCTGAAAGCGGGCTCACCACCGTCTCCTCGAATCAAAAGAACAGAAGTAAGACAAGAAGATAAACAATTGAGTGAAGGGGCAATGTCATTGCCTCCTGAGGAGATACGGCAGGCGGAGGTCATGGAGCAGAGTTTGGCATTAAAGGAAGACCCGAAAGAACAGAGGATGACTAGGGATGCATACAAGCGTATGGAAAAAGAGCAAAAACAGAAGCCTGTATCTGGTCTAATTACGCAAGATGTGGTTGTTTCAGAGCCTTTGGGAGGGGTACGTCCGAAGAGAGCAACAGCTGATCTTCAGGTTATGTTCCAAAGGCTCATGGTCACCAGAGATGGTGAGGTTCCTGACATGGAATGTTAATGGCTTAAATTCACCACAGAAAATAAAGTATTTTATTATTTGAAACAACATTAAAATGACATTGTTTGTTTACAAGAGACACATATTGCATTAAAAGACCAAAAGTATCTGGCTAATTCCTGATTGGGAACACATTTTGAATCTTTTGCTCCGGACAAGAAGGCTGGAGTGGTCATTTATTTGAGAAAAGACTTCTCGGCTAGATTAATTGAATCGGATAAACAAGGGAGATATGTTAGTATTGAATTAACATTACAAGGAAAGAAAGTTCTTCTTATTGGATTATATGCTCCAAATCAACAACAGCAAAAATTCTTCAAATTTTTACATCAGAGACTAATTGAATTGGATTATAAATCTGTTATTATGATGGGGGACTGGAATGGAGTTTTGGTCCCATCTGAAGACAAGAAGGGGTCCTCCAAAAACTTTTCTAATTCGAAATTGCCTAAAGCTTTTTTTGATTTGAAGGAGGATCTGGAATTAAGAGATGTATGGTGGGAAAGGAATATGAGAGTCAGAGATTTTACTTTTTTTTCGGATAGACATAAATCTTTTTCTAGGATTCACTTTATTTTGATTACTACAGATCTTTTTTCTTGGGTTAAGAATGTCAAGATTTTCCCTAGGACAATGTCTGATCATAGTCCTGTTTAGTTGGAGTTTTTTTTTGCTGAAGATGGTAATAGAAGATCCTGGAGGTGAATGAGAACTTATTTAAAAATGAGTTATTCTTGCAGAAATGTAGAGAACATGTGAAAGAATTTTTTGTTACAAATATGCATAAAGGTACATCAATGGGAATGGTTTGGGATGCTAGTAAAGATTATATGAGAGGGGTTTGATTTATATGAATAACGCCTATAGGCGTAAGCAAATGCAAAAATGTTTAGATCTTGAGGAAGAGATTAAATCTAAGGAGAAAAACCTTATTTTGAATCCATTGGATAATAACTTAAGGATTTCAATACACTTATTGAAAGAACAATTTAGCATGCTACTGGCTGATCAAGTAGCAACCAGCTTGCGTTATGCTAAACATAATACTTTTTGTAACGCTAATAAGCCTGGTAGATGGTTGGCTTACCAATTAAGGAAGAAACAGAAATCACGTACTATAGATAAAATAGAATATAAAGGAAAAGAAGTTTACCAACAAAATTTGATTAAGAGGAGTTTTTTAGATTTTTATTCGAAATTATATTCTAAAGAAAACATACAAGCTTTAGATATAGACAAGTATTTACAGGAAGCTCATTTTCCGAGACTTTCAAAAGAACAACAACTTGAGATGAATTGCCCAATAACATCAGAAGAAATTTCTTTAGCTATTAAACAGTCGAAATTGGGCAAGGCTCCGGGAACAGATGGATTAACAGCAATTTACTATAAAATGTTGCTGGTTGAAATGATTGAACCCTTAAAGATTTTGTTTAATGAAATTCAGACTGGATGTGCAGTTCCTCCATCATGGAGGACAGCTATTGTATCATTGATTCCAAAAGAAGATCAAGACCTTACTCAACCTAAAAATTACAGACCTATATCGCTTTTGAATACAGATTATAGATTTTTGCTAAAGTATTGGCTAATAGATTAATGCAAGTTATGAAACAAATGATTCATAGTGATCAGTCGGGATTTATATCCGGGAGGAATATGAAATATAATGTAAGACTAATTGTAAACTTGCTTGAATATTTGGATAAGAACAACCAAGTCCCCGCAGCATTGATATTTTTGGATGCAGAGAAAGCCTTTGACCAATTGAATTGGCAATTTTTATTGAGAGTTGTTGAGGAGATGAATTTTGGAGAAGGTTTTTTACATACTATTAAAGCTATATACGAACAACAAACTGCACAAATTATAATTAATGGGGGGCTAACAGAGACCTTTAAAATTGAAAAAGGTACAAGACAGGGATGCCCCCTATCACCATTATTGTTTGTTTTAACATTAGAGATTTTATTAATTAAAATTCGAGAGTCCTCTATGATAAAGGGAATTAAAATAAAACAGAATGATTACAGATTGAGAGCTTTTGCTGATAACTTGGTTGTGACAGTATCTCAACCATTACAGTCAGTTATAGATTTGATGGAAATTATAACTCAGTATGGTAAGGTTTCTGGGTTCAAGGTGAATAGTAATAAGACTAAGATATTATCTAAGAATTTATCTATGAGTGAAAGGGACATGTTATTTAAATTAACAGGTTTTGAAATAGTAAAAAAGGTTAAATATTTAGGTGTGTATATTGCAGATTCAAATGTAAAATTATATAAGAATAACTATGAAACACTATGGTTGAAGGTACAAAGGGATTTAAATAATTGGAAAAAAATACAATTATCCTTATTGGGAAGAATTGCAGTTGTTAAAATGAATGTTCTGCCAAAGTTTCTCTTTTTGTTTCAAATGATACCTATATTGAAAAAGGATGCCAACCTTGATCAATGGCAGAAGGGTATTAATAAATTTATTTGGGCGGGGAAAAAACCAAGAGTTAAATTTAAGATTTTACAAGATGCTAGGGAAAGAGGGGGACTTAAGGCGCCGAATTTGAAATTGTATTATGATGTGGTTGCCCTGACGTGGGTTAGTGATTGGCTTAATTTAACTAATAAGAGAATACTTCATCTTGAGGGTTGGGATTTGGTATATGGATGGCATGCATATTTATGACAAGAAGGTGGATAGGGCTTTTAAATCTCATATTCTTAGAGGTGCCTTTTTGCGTGTCTGGAAAAAGTATTATTATAAGTTAAATTATAAAATACCAATTTGGGGAATTCCTGGACACGTGATAGAGGGCCTATCTATGGGAGTGAGTTTGGATATGGTCTCCTATAAGGAATTACTTAGATTGGAAGGGAATGATTGGCAACTTAAACCATTAGAGGAGTTAAGACAAGAAAAAATAAGTTACTCTTGGTTTCAATATACCCAATTGAAAGCTAGGTGGAAGCTAGATCAAAAGGTTGGCATCACAATTATAGATCAAAATTTAGTAAAACAAATTAGAGACTCAAATTGTGCACATATAAAGAAGATATATAATGTTTTAATTGAATTGGACTCGGAAACAGAATTAGTTAAAGATTGTATGATAAAGTGGGCACAAAATATTCAGGAATCAATTTCGCTGGATACTTGGGAGATAATTTGGGTCAGAAATGTTAAATTTACTCAGGCTCAAAATTTAAGAGAAAATTTTTATAAAATGTTTTATAGATGGCATTTGGATCCCAAGAAGTTGTCTAATATGTATCCTAACTTGCTGTCTAAATGTTGGAGATGTGGTAGTTTAGAAGCCACCTATTTTCATATGTGGTGGACTTGTAGAAATATAAAAGCTTTTTGGATTAAAATTTGATGGAACATTCAAAAGATTTTTAAGAGGAAGATAAAGTTTTCTCCGCAATTGTTTTTATTGGGTATTGTTGTAGATTGTGATGTTAAAGAAACCAATTTGATGTTGAATATGATAACAGCAGCACGGTTACTGGTGGGACAATATTGGAAGAAGGATAGTTTGCCTACTATAGAAGAATGGGTGTTTAAAGTTTCGAATCTTGCAGAAATGTCTAAGATTTCTGCTTATTTGAAAGATCATTCACAGGAAAGATATATTTCAGTTTGGAGGAGATGGATAGATTATATTCAGAATAAATATGGGACCAAAAAGTTCCATTTAGCTTATGACTAGATTTTAGAGGGATATTGTTATCTTAGTTTTAGTACTTTGTATGTATCTATGTTAAAGGGGAGTTAAAGCACATTATGAATTTGATTAATTGTATATTATGGATAATTCTTATTTAGAATATGATTATTATAACTATAATCCTGTATTTAGCTCTGGGAAGTGGGGGGGAAGTGGGGTGGTTTGGGTTGGGGGGGATTTGGGGATATATTGTAAAATTTTGTTTCTGTAAAACTCTAATAAAAAAAAAAGGAGTAGGCTGTGGTCTACTTTGTCAAATGACTTACTGAAATCTAAGTATACTATGTCCACTGCGTTTTGCTGGTCTACTACTTTAGTCACTTTATCAAAGAATGAGATAAGATTGGTTTGGCATGATCTGTTTTTAACAAACCTGTGCTGGCTATTAGTTATGACTTTTTTCGCTTCTAGTTGTTTGCAGATCTGTTTTTTTATTATCTTTTCTAGGATCTTCTCAGGTATTGATGTTAAACTGATTGGTCTGTAGTTTTCTGGGTCTGTTTTTTTTTTTCCTTTCTTGAAGGTGGGGACCACCTTTTCCAATACTCAGGTACTTCCCTGGTCCTCCAGGATTTATGAAAGATGTGATGCAACAGTTCTGAGATAACATCTGCCAGCTCTTTCAGAATTCGGGGTTGTAGTCTGTCGGGTCCTGGTGATTTATATTCATCAAGGTTGGATAGATGTTCCTTTACCATTTTCTTGCTTGTTTTAATTTTTGTTTCTAGTATGTCTTTTGCAGTGGGTTTTTTGGTATGTTGGGCTATAGTTTCTTTTTCTGTGAAGACTGATGCAAAGAATGAGTTAAACAGTTCTACTTTCTCCGTTACCCATAATTTCCTTACCATCTTCTCTCTTTAGTGGGCCTACAGTTTCCTTGACTTTTTTTCTTGTTGTTAATATGTTGGAAGAAAGTTTTTTTTATTGTCCTTAATTTCTGCTGCAAGTCTTTGTTCGTTCTAAGCCTTTGCTTTTCTGACTTCATCTTTACATGTTCTGGCTGTCTGCAATAATTGGTCTTAGTTATGTGCCTCTCTTTCCATTTTTTCTATTTATCCTTTTTGTCTTTTAGTTTGTTAAAGAGATCTTTGTGCAGCCATGCTGGTTTCTTCTTGGATTTCTTGTTTTTCTTTCTCAGTGGTATTTTGTTGGTCTGGGTTTTTGTGATCACATTTTTCAGGGTTTCCCATGCTTTTTGGGTTGTTTTCCCCTTTAGCATTTTCATCCATAGGATCTTTCCTAGGTTCTCCCTGAGTTTGTTAAAGTTGGCTCTTTAAATGTTTAGTACATTGGTTGGATTGTTTTCTATTGCTAGTGTTTGCATTATATTAAATTCCAGTATGATGTGGTCACTTTCACCCAAAGTTCCAGCAATTTCAATTCCCTCTATCACTTTTTCTCTATTTTTAAGTATCAAGTCCAGTATAGCTTTACGTCTAGTTTCCTCCTCCATCTTTTGGGTGACAAAGTTGTTGGCTAGTTTGGTTAGGAATCTTTTTGATCTCCCACTCACTGTAGAGTTTGTCTCCCAGTTGATATCTGAATAGTTGAAGTCTCCCATTACTACTGTGGTATGCTTCCTACATACATTTGTTAACTGGTTGGCAAAGAGTTTGTCTATTTCTTCTGATTAGTTGGGTGGCCTGTAATATATGCCTATAGTAATGTCACTTTTTTCTTTTAAGTTGACCCATATACATTCTGGAGAGATTTTATCTCTGATCATGTGCATTTTTGCAGATATATAGTGTTCTCTTACATAGTGCAACTCCCACTCCTCTTTATGTACACCTGTTTCTTTTGAACAATTTGTATCCATCCGTCTATCCATTCATGGGTTTTGTCTCACCAGATTTTTGTTATGCCAACTATGTCATACCCTCCCTCATGTATAATAGTACACCCTATTTGTTCCTCAAGCTTTGAGCATTTGTATATAAGCATTTAAGACGGCGGCGGCCAGCGGGACGAGGCGGCGGGACGGAGCTTGATCGGCGGCGCTGCTGCTGCTGTTATTGTCGCTGCCCACGCCCAGCCGCGGTGGATCCAAGTGAGGAACATGGCGACTCTGAAAGACATTACCCGGCGCTTGAAGTCCATCAAGAATATCCAGAAAATCACTAAATCTATGAAGATGGTTGCTGCTGCAAAATATTCCAGGGCGGAGAGAGACTTAAAGCCTGCCAGAGTTTACGGTGTGGGGGCGTTGGCTCTCTACGAGAAAGTAGACATCAAGCCCCCTGAGGACAAGAAAAAGCATCTCCTTATCGGAGTGTCTTCTGATCGTGGCTTGTGTGGGGCCATCCACACCTCCGTGGCCAAAGAGATCAAGAGTCAGTTCTCCAATCTCACGGGTTCAGGGAAAGAGGTCATGGTGGTTGGGATTGGCGACAAGCTCCGAGGCATCCTTCAAAGGACGCACGGGAAGAACTTCCTCTTGAACTTTAAAGAGGTGGGAAGGAAGCCTCCCACTTTTGGAGACGCATCGGTCATTGCTCTGGAGCTGCTGAATTCTGGATACGAGTTCGATGAAGGCTCCGTCATCTACAATCGGTTCAGGTCTGTCATTTCCTATAAGACTGATGAGAAACCAATCTATTCCCTTGAGACGGTTTCTGGGGCTGAAAGCATTAGCATCTACGATGACATCGATTCGGATGTCCTGAGAAACTACCAGGAGTTCGTCTTGGCTAACATCATCTTCTACTCCTTGAAGGAGTCTACCACGAGCGAGCAGAGCGCTCGGATGACCGCTATGGATAATGCCAGCAAAAATGCTTCTGAGATGATTGACAAGCTGACCCTGCGATTCAATCGCACCCGTCAAGCTGTCATCACCAAGGAATTGATTGAGATCATCTCCGGCGCTGCAGCTTTGCACTAAGGGCTAATCCGAAAGTGAATTTCATCCAGAATCAACAGGGACGTGGTGGCTCAGTGGGTTAAGACGCTGAGCTTGTCGATCAGAAGGTCGGCAGTTTGGCGGGTCGAATCCCGAGTGCCGCGTAGCAGAGTGAGCGCCTGTTACTCGTCCTAGCTTCTGCCAACCTAGCAGTTCGAAAGCATGTAAAAATGCCAGTAGAAAAATAGGGACCACTCCGGTGGGAAGGTAACAGCGTTCCGTGCTCCTTTGGCGTCTAGTCATGCCGGCCACATGACCACGGAGATGTCCTCGGACAAGCGCTGGCTCTTCGGCTTTGAAACGGAGATGAGCACCGGCCCCTAGAGTCGGAAACGACTAGCACGCATGTGCGGGGGAACCTTTACCTTTACTTTATAGGTATGTATCCTGTATCTCCTGATTATTGTTTGAGTTTTTCTTTTTTTTCATCACTGCTTACCTCATTGTTTGATTTATTTTCTTGGGATTTATGATTGGTTTTGGGTTCTAGAGATTCTAGAGATTGGTCACTCTCCCCCCTTCAGTTTTAGTTTAAAGACCTCCTGATGAGTTGGGCCAGTCTTTTTCCAAGTACATTTTTGCTTGTTTTCCTAAGATGTAGCCTATTCCTTGCCAAGAGTCCTTTGTGTAGGAGATGCAGTCCATGATCCAGGAAACCAAAGTTTTCTTGGCGACAAATAAACCAATGGTTTATTTCTAAAATTCTTTTTTCACTTGATGGGTGTTGGCCTTTCATTGGGAGTACTGATAAGAACAATACTTATGCTCCTAGCTTCTTAACTTTTTTGCCTAGTTGTTTTGTAATCCCTCACTATTGTACTCAGGTTGTTTGTTGTGTTGTTTGTCCCAATGTGGGGGAGGAGGAGGAAGGGATAGAAATCTGTGGGCCTAATTATTTTGGTTAGGTTCTCAGCCACCTCTTTGATTTTTGCTCCAGTGAGACAACATACCTCCCTGTATTGTATGTCTGGTCTGCAGATGGATGGTTCTGTTCCTTTGAGGATAGAGTCTCCTATTACCAACACTCTCTTTTCTTTTTTGGGGGGGGGGGGTGCTTTTCTGTTTATTTCCGGTGTGTTTGTTGATTTGGCTTTTTGGGGGATATTTGAAGTTGTTTTTTTGCTAGGCATCTGCATGTCTTCTTTGTGTATTGGGGGGGTTGTGGGTCTGCATGTTTTGGTCTAAGGGGAGAAAAAGATTGCTCAGTTTTAATGGGGCTGCTTCTGATTGGGTTGGATTGGGCAGAAGGGGTTTGTTAGTTGTATGCTGCTTCTTTCTTTGGGTATTGTGATTCCTTCTGTGTGTGACATACCTCCATTTGTCTTCCTCCAAGTGTTTATCGGTAGGGTCAAGTCCTCTGGGAGTTATGTGTTCATTATTTGGTTTGGTTTGGGTGGAGCTTTCATTCGTACATTGGGGTTTGGGTTAAGATTAGGATAACATAATATAAATAACATTTATTCTTTATTACTGCATGTATAAATCTGCAACATTTTGTTTTTGGACTTTAATAGCTTGGACAGTACACATACGATTATTTAAAACAGATAAATGAAACAATTTCTTGAAGGACTTATTTGCCTTAATAAAATAGAATTGCAAAATAACACAGAAAAGATTGCTTAGATGAGAAATGGGACCCAGTAAGATGCAATATCAAGGCATTGCATAAGAAACATGGAGAAAACTGGCTTAAGTAACAGCTGAGAAACAATAACATAGATGTACTCTGTGCATCTGATCACTGTTAATGATCTGAGATGTCTCAGTGCAGGGATTTGGAAGTAAGTCAGGACTAGTGCATTCTGTTTGGTAAATGCTAGTGCAAGCTGGTTTGATCTGCATTTAAAAAGTCAATCAAATGGCTTTTTTTCTGAGATTAAAAAAAGATGTCCAGATCTCTATATTTTTTAAAAAACTACATAGAACCTGTTTTTAAATATGGATTTTCATGCCTTAACAATGCATTGTGGCAGCCTACAGAAGTCTATGCCTCTCTACAAGTCTGTCAAGTCTTTTCCTGTTAACTGCAAGCAGAAACTGAGCATGAGAGAAGTAGAATAGTTTATGTAGTCCTTAGTGTTCTCTGACTTGGGCTGTTTGCTTGCAGACACTTCATTACCCCACTAGGTAATACCATCGGTGCTAGTGTGTGTGAGGTTCGCTCTCTGTTTACATTTATTTATTAAATTTATATGACGTTTGTCTCACTATCCCTAGTATATGAGTATATATACAATAGCGAGGGAAGAGAAATTTTAGCCATCCCCCCAGAAACAGCAGTGATTGACTACCCAGAGGAGTTTAAAATGTTGGAAAAATACTGGGATCCTAATTGGAACTCTTACTTCCTAAAATTGGTGGATTATAAGATTTGTAATTTTGTACTGTTTATTTTTCTCTGATTTTTACTCTTTATTTTTATTGAAGATCTGAGATTTTTTTCTTAAAATAGAAAAAAAAAACCTTGAAAAGATCCAAACAACTCTGGGTTGACATCTGGTGGCTAAACCTGAGATTGTAACCTGCTATTTTTTAAGAGAAACTTGTTGACAGCTTTGAAAATACAGTAGATAAGATATAAGCAAACTTGAAACACCAGCTGCAAGGAACTCAGCTCAGCTCCTCACTTAGTCGACTCTCTGACTGTAAGCTTTTAGTTTAATATACTATAATGGAAGAAGAACAGGAATGGATTTTTCCTACAGAGGAAGAACAGGAACAAACTTTGAATGTTAAAAGCGATTGTTCAAACTCTTCTTACAATTGGTGATGAAATAAGAAGCGGCAGGAAAAAACAAGAAAGCAGCCTGGATATGCAAACTCAAATTATGACTTTAATTAAAGAATCATCTATACAGAATTCTACAGAGAAAGTGGAACAATCAAATGCTATGACAGAAGACTTAGCTACTCAACAAATACAGATAATGGAAAATACAGAAAAGAAATTGATAATAGAGAACAAGGAAAGGTCTTTTCTTATAAACCAGAAGGAATCTGAAGATCAAAAAGAAAAACAGATGAAAGAGAAGATAAACACTTTGGGACAATCACGTCAAGATGGAAAAATAAGGAGACCCGCTAGATCAGCTAGTCCTCTTAAGAAAACAGCAATTGGATGCTCTTTTCAACTCTTTTCCAACTGTGTTGGTTCGAATATGAGACAGTATATATTATGGGGGAAAGAGAGGGAATTACTTTGAGATTTGTACTGATGATATTTAAATATAATGGAATTAATGTATCCAGCCGCCACATTACTTTTCAAATATGTAAATGTAATATTGGAAAATTAATAAAAAACTGAAAAAAAATATATTATAGCTTGTTCTTCCAGTGTTGGGGGTTGGGGGGGGACTGTGGATTTCTCTTTAGTAGTTTTATTACTATGTTCATAACTGCCTATCTCACAAAAAACTACTCTGAGTAGTGCACAGCAATCAAATAAAGCAACAGATACCAAAAAACAAGATATAACAATCCACATTAAAAAATAAATATTACAAAAAACAATTAAACCAGAGCAAGAGAGGGTAAGAATGGCCAACTCAACAATGGAGCCATCTAAACATGTCTCTTGTTTCCTGGAAGCCCCAGGCCTGATAACATAATCACATCTTGAGGGACTTTTGAAATGTCAAAATGGATATTGCTAAATTAGCTTCAGGAGGAAGAATGTTCCATAAGGTGACTGCCACAGTAAAGACCCAGCAAATGTAAATCCCTAGCAGCATGCCTTCTCTCCTAGATGTAATGCGGCCGATATAACAGAGAGAGGCAGCCCTTTGGCTAGTTCTATGCCATGAAGAACTTTACAGATTAAAACCAACACCTTGAATTAGACCTGGAAACAAATTGGCAATCAGTGCAACTCATGGAGCACATGTGTAACATGCCTTATTCTAGAATCATGCACAACTGCTGCATTCTATGCCAGCTGAAGCTTCCAGATTCTCTACAAGGGCAGCTCCTTTTAGACTGCATTGGAGTAATCTAATCTAGAGGTGATTAGGGCATGATTGATATACTGTAAACAGGATTAGAATTAGAGATTACCTTGCAAACCAACCTATTGTTGCCTGCATCTTGCCAAGAAGACACATGCAGCATACTGATACATATACAGGATATATTTTACTATTTGTCCAAACAAATGAATGGGGACAGCCTGTTGTGTATTTTTTTTTCACCTGTGCTGAGTGATACACATGTGTGAATGCAGCTACAGACCGTGTTTGTGTGATAGGCTTACCTATAACTTACTCTGTTGACACTAGGTTTTGGATTTGAGTGATGCATTGAGTTTAAGTGAGTTGTGCAACATTCTGATGAAAAATTGGCTTGGTTAATTTGTGGTTTAGATTGTGCAAAATAGTTGCTGAGTACTGAGTGTTTGTAAACCTCTTTGTAAGCCTCTACTTAATCCCACCTAAGAAAATTAATCTTCTGCAATAGAAAGTAATCCTTGAATGATTCATCAAATCAATCTAGCAGGGCTAAATTACAAAAAGAGCAAAACTTCTTTCTCTAATCTTTTTCTATAATTGATTTACAACTGATCACTTAGCAACCGCTCAAACTTACAAAGGACCCCTCCCAAGTATTTACAAACAGGGTTCTGAAGTTCCAATGTATTCTCCCCCCCCCCCCCCCCCGGTTATGAGTCTAGTTATGTTACAGCCGTTTGCAGTATCCTATAATCAAAAATTAAGATGTTTTTGTCTAAAAACTGCATTTACTTCCAGTTTTTCACAAAAATACTTCGTAATGAACAATGGGTTTGCTTAAAAATAATAGCCACAAAAAAAGCTTGTAAATTCAAGTCGGTCACGTGTTGACCTGCTTTAACAACCATCATGACTTACAACTGTCCTCGGCAGGCTCCATTACTATTGTAAATTGACAACTATTTGTTTTACACACACACACACACACACACACAGACACACACACTTTCCTGATAACACTATTCCAAAACTGTATTTGTCTTCAGTCAACTGAACTCGGAGACAGGGAAATGATTCTGATATGAGTGGGGAGCAATTTTGAGTGCAATTGTTTGAAATGGAAAATGTATATTAAAAAATTTACATTATTCAATGTGTATTACAGAGAACTGTCACTGCAGCCAAACAAACAGAAGGAAAATTACAGTGAAGATCATTACACTGATGCTCAAGTTATCCAATTTGTTTTATTTTATTTTGGAAAAGATTATGCATGTTTCTTCATCAGATCAATTATTTCATTATACACGCATTGGGGTGCATTCAGACCCCATATGAAATCGAGATGTGCCCAGTCTCGAATGGATTTATGGTAAACAAGGTGTTTAATTTGAGGCAATAAAATAGCATTATCTTTTGGGTCAGAAAGTAAATCTTTTCCTCCAGTCCATACTGCAGTTGGAACTTTCATAGCGTCCACATTATATAATGGAGGAGTAAGCTAGAAAAAAAATATATATATAACAATACAAAGAATTAGTTAAAGCAATGGCTTTTTCAAAAAAAATTAAAGTGTATAAATGGAAGCAGAGTTAATATATTTAAATGATTTTTTTGTAGTTCTTGGAAGGCTTACAACCATTAAGAAATAAAACAATTATTATTATTATTATTATTTGGTGTATGATGCAAACCCAAAAACAACAATCAAATTAATGGAATGAAAATCAAAACCATTAAAATGATTTTAAGGAGCAGCATTAAAATACATAATAATTAAATGCGTGATGCAGTTTTACCAGTTTCTTAAATATTGGAAAGGAGGGGTGGGGGAACACTTCCTCCCTATAGCAATCATAACATAGGCAAGCAGCGAGGGGAATTTTCTGAAAGTGTCTCCTGGTGATGTAAATCATCTATTAGATTCACAGTGGGACAGTTGTTCACTCAGATAGTAAAGACTTAAGCCCTTTTGGATTTGTGATTATTATTGCTTCCCCTTTTACATTGCTCCTCTCTCTCATAGGACTAAATATTGAGAGTGTTATAAGCATGTAAAGTGTCCTGACCTCAAAATGGGTTGTTCTCTCATGAAGGCCCATCCTAACTCCATTCTTGTACATTTCAAGAGTTTCACATATGGTCAGAATAAAATTAAAAAAAATCTTGACAGAATGTGTGTCTGTTTACTTTATTCGGCATATATGCCATTTTGCCTGTCAACTGAGAATTTTAACTTAACAAAAATAATCAACTGTAAACAATGTGCTGAGGAATCATGTTGACATGTCATAACTAAATGTCCTGATTATAATGTTATCATGGCTTATTTTATTGTATGTTCATGAAATGAATATGCCATAGTGACATAGTGACATCTTTTGGGCTCAGTCCTTAAGTTGCTTTGCTGTGCAAATGCTTCTCAAACTAGTATAACCCAGAAATTTGTAGATAACACGAAGAAATGAGAGAAGGTGGTGCAACTTTGTAGGGGTTTGCTATGAGAAGCAAGCAACAGTCATCTGGTTGCCAGGCTTTGTAATTACCGAGATATGCAAAAGAGGAAAGAAGATGTAAAGGTAAACGATGGTGAAATAATGTCATGAAATAAGGATGATATAAATAGCTTCTTAGGAGACACAGACCATCCTGCAAGGGTAGAATTGGGCTCCTCAGGACTGAAAAATGGCTCCTCTGGAGCAGTGTTTCTCAACCTTGGCAGATTTAACATGTGGTCTTTGGCTTCCAGAATTCCCCAGCTAAATGCTGACTGGAGAAATCTTGGAGGACTCCACTGAGAAGAGAAGGAGAGGAAACAAATCTGGAAGGAATGGTCTAGACCAGGGGTCCTCAACCTTGGCAACTTTAAGACTTGTGGAACTCAATTCCCAGAATTCCTCAGCCAACAAAGCTTCAGTTCTGGGAGTTGAAGTCCACAAGTCTTAAAGTTGCCATGGTTGAGGACCCCTGGTCTAGAAAAAAAAGAGGAAGTGGCTGGTTTAATGAAGCAATGAGAGGAAACAAAAACAACAACAATGTAAAAGATTTAAAGTCAGACAAGAATGTAACTTGAGAGTGAAGAGAAAATAGATAAAATTTTCAAGTAAGAGAAAGACAAAGATAATAAAGAGCAGCTAGACAAGCTTTCTATTAGAACATATGACAAAATTGTTCACTTGCTTACATGTAAGAGATAAAGGGAGAATGCACAAAACTTTTCCTACTTTCCGAGAGAGCCTGCTTGCAGCTTGGGTTCAACAGAGGTGAATCCACCCTTGTAGGAAGGCAACCCAAGTATTATTTGGACAGAACATTGAAGGCAAGAGAGTGAGGAATATGCCTAGTAGGAAGAGCATCCTCTGTTTGACAGCTGAGAGAAGAAGCTGTGACTGGAGAAAGTGATGCGCAATTGTGTGAATGTGGACTGTGGCCATCTAGGATAAAGTACAGGAGAAATCAACAAGACCCAAGAATTCAGAGATGAAGAGAAGAAGCTACTCTGTTGGGCAGATCAGCTAAGGTTATTGAAATGTCTTTAAAATATATTTGTTTTTTTGTGTCCATTGATAGCAGAGCAAAATAGAAGGAGGGAAAGAAACTGCATTTGCCAAGCAGAGTATGAAGTAATGAAGCAATGGAATTCATTCCTATAGAGCTCAATAATTACTGATATGTAAAAAATATTCTTGAATTCTTTGTGTTATTGTTCTAATTCAAGAAGTAAAATAGAGCTCTTCACAAAATTCTGATTCTCAGTACTCAATATTTTCAACTAGAAGTATAACTTGGGCATTATTGGGTCAGTGGGGAGATATAATTGCCTCTTAGACTGCCCAGCTTGATATGGACATTTTGGTGGCATACTTGATAAGAAGAAACGAGCTGGAAGAAATTCTGCTTGACATGTCTCTGCAGGGGACTCAGCTTTCAATCCAATGCCCATTCTTTATTTTGAAGACTGTAAGCTACACTAACAATTTCTTATTGTTGCTGGGACCATCAGGACTCCATCTCCACCTTACCCTTACAGATAGGACTATCTGGTTATGCCCTAGGAAGTTAGATTTACAATGATGAATAGACAATAGACCACTGTTCCTGAAAATTAAAATTCAGTTAAAAACAACATTTCTGATGAAGTCATGATTCACCCCCAATTTCTCTGGAATAACTTGGCTTCAACTAGCAATCTGAAGGCTATTAATAATGGAGAAAATCTTGCTTCCATGAGGAAGCTATTTCAGAAGACCACGGCCATCAGAGATAAATAACACTTACCTCCCACTTACTGGAATTGGGGTTCTACTAACAGTTTCTCAGGGAAAGGCACTTTGGACAGGTTGAATCAGATTGGATGACATAGTCAAAGGTACCAGGTGTCTATGAATTATTTCTCCCCATATACACTTTCTTTGTTTTTATTTTTTTTTCCACAATTTGCCTATAAATGAAGAAATATTCCCATACCTGTTTGTGCTTTATTTTATTCTTCATCTCATCATCCCAGTCAAAACCCTTGAATAATCCACAACGAAAAGTCTAGCAATAAGGCAGGGATGAAATAAAATGCACTATTAGTGAATTAGTAATGTTTAATTGCAATCATGAATGTTCAAGTTATAATGGATCTAATCCCCTGGCTGTAGGAGAGTACATCCAAACTTCATATTCATGAAACAGATACAACTCTGCACACATTTACCTAGTAATCTCATT
This sequence comes from Daboia siamensis, assembly GCA_024449315.1. Lineage (NCBI taxonomy): Eukaryota > Metazoa > Chordata > Lepidosauria > Squamata > Viperidae > Daboia > Daboia siamensis. Next base: position 13,368 of record JAKJMR010017421.1, on the reverse strand, counting down.
CTACTATTCTACTGTTTTTGAGGAGACACATATATTATTGCAGTATAAAAATTTGATTCAGATATTTGACCTGGAGCTACAGAGCCAACTTGCTTTAAAACCTGATATGCACATTTCAGTGGGACCTCCATCAAAATGCAACTATCTTGGTCAAACATAATTCCTTAAACTGTCAAGGTAGAAGCTATTTTGACTAAAACTTTTTCTTCAAGTCATATTCAAGAGTGTCTAGCCCTAAGCCTTCCAGTTCCAGCTGTTCACCGATATCCAGCTTTGGTGGTGGTGGGAATCACCTGAAAGCAAAAGGGTGGTGATCTCCAAAATGTCACGAGGTTGGCCACAACTACACAAACAAAGCCTTCCTTTGTTTTATATGTGTGGTATGTATGATGCATGTAAGGAGTGGGTCTGTAAATTCAGTCTTAACCTTTTTGATGCCTTCCTGAGGATGTTCATGTCTGATAGCATTAGTCCAGGATGCACTAAGTCTGATATGAAGGACAATGCATGATTTTTTACCCATTATGTTCCTTGACTGCTTTCCTCCCAGCCTTAAAACAGCTTTGGGTTCCAAGGATATTTTGCAAATCTGAAATAGTGCTACTGCCTATACTGTGTGTTGAAAGGCTCCTCCCCTTCAATTTGTCTATTTATAAATATGAAACTCCTAGAGAGAAAGCATAGACTTTTGGTGTTCTTTCATTGGAGAAAAATAAGGCATACAATGCCCTGATTCATAACTTGTGTGGTTATTTGGGAGACTTTATGTCCACGGGAGACCACCATTGTCCAAATAGGCGGGAGTGAGTCCCTCCTCCTGAAATGCGGCTCTTGGGTTCAGATGGGCTTGTTGCTCACATACCTGGCACCCAGCTGTGTGGCAACAGCCCTGCCCGGGCTGCTCGACGCCCTCTCAGGATTGGTGGTGGAGTTCCCCAGGCTTATAGTTCTGGGTGACTTCAACCTGCCTGCCCTGGGAGGGTCATCAGAGTGAGCTCGGGAGTTCATGGCTTCCATAATGCACATGGACCTGACCCAAGTAATTCATGGCCCGACTCATGTGGGGGTCACACTCTCGACCTGGTGTTTTTATCTGGACAGTGGTTGGATGATCTGGGAGGGGGTTTGCCAGCTATTGTCCCCCTATCATGGTCTGATCATCATCTCCTGCGACTGGTATTCCATTATGCTACCCCCCCGCTGTTGGGCGGCAGAACTGACCAGATGGTTCTTCCCCAGGCGCCAAATGGACCCAGAACGGTTCCAAATGGCATTTGGGTCTATACCCCTTGCCCTCACTCACAACCCAGCCAGTGCCTTGGTGGATGCCCTGGAAAAGGCAGCCACCGAAGCACTCGACCGTGTTGTACCCTTGCGACCCCTGACCTGGTGCAGATCCCGCTCGGTTCCATGGTTTTCTGTGGAGCTCCGGGGGATGAAGTGTTGGAGATGGGGTCTAGAGAGCGGTTGGAGGTCCAGCCGATCCGAATCTGACCGATTGCAGCTAAGAACCTTTATAAGGTCTTATCTTGTAGTGATGAGGACAGCGAAGGCTAACTACTTTGCTGCCTTCATCGCGTCCGCAGATAATCGCCCAGCCGCCCTGTTTAGGGTAACTCACTCCCTTCTTAACCAGGAGGTGAGGGAGGACTCCTTACAGGGACAGGCCGAGGAGTTTAGTCATCATCTGACGGACAAAATCGCTCAGATCCGGGCCAGCTTAGACTCTGACTGGTTGGAATCTGACGTGGAGGAATCGGACAGTCTTGAGAATGCTATCTGGACTGAGTTTGATCCTGTTTCCCCTGATGATGTGGACAGGATTATGGGGAGGCTGAGCTCCACCACCAGTTTGTTGGACTCATGCCCCTCCTGGCTGGTTTATGCGGCTCAGGAGGAGACACGAGGCTGGTTCCAGGCAGTAATAACTGCTTCCTTGAAAGAGGGTATCTTCCCCACTGCCTTGAAGGAGGCGGTGGTGAGACCCCTCCTCAAGAAGCCTGCCCTGGACCTGGCTGCTTTAAATAACTATCGTCCGGTCTCCAACCTTCGCTTTCTGGCGAAGGTTGTTGAGAGTGTGGTGGCGCATCAGCTTCCTCTGTTCCTGGAGGAAACTGATTATTTGGATCCGTACCAATCGGGTTTCAGGCCCGGTCACAGCATGGAGACAACATTGGTTGTGCTGGTGAATAATCTCTGGCGGGCTCGGAACAGGGGTTGTTTCTCTGTCCTAGTCCTATTAGACCTCTCAGCGGCTTTTGATACCATCGACCATGGTATCCTACTGCAGCGTCTCAGGGGGTTGGGAGTGGGAGGCACCGTTTTATGGTGGTTCTCCTCCTATCTCCTGGGCCGCTCGCAGTCGGTGTTGATGGGAGGTGTTGATCCGCCCCGAGGCCTCTTGTTTATGGAGTTCCTCAGTGGTTGGTTCTCTGCCCTCCTGTTCAACATCTATATGAAGTCGCTGGGCGAGATCATTTCTGGTTTCGGGGTGGGGTATAATCAGTATGCTGATGATACCCAACTTTTTCTCTCCACCCTGAACCAACCCAGTGATGTCCTCGCCATGATGTCCCATTGCCTGGAGACGGTCCAGGTCTGGATGGGGAGAAATAGGCTTCATCTCAATCCTGCCAAGACTGAGTGGTTGTGCATACCGGGCATCTCGGGTTAACCAGACTATTCCATCTTTAACAATGGGGGGTGAGGTGTTACGCCCCATTGATAGGGCTCGCAACTTGGGCGTCCTCCTGGATTCATGGCTCAATTTTGAAGATCACATAGGATCTGTGACCAGAGGGGCTTTTGCTCAGGTTCGCCTGGTGCACCAGTTGCGACCCTATCTGGACCAAGATGCCCTACGCACAGTCACCCATGCACTCGTGGCCTCCCGTTTAGACTACTGCAACGCTCTCTACATGAGGCTGCCCTCGAGGACCACTCAGAGGCTTCAGCTGGTGCAGAATGCTGCTGCGTGAGTTGTGATGGGGGTTTCCCGATACTCCCATGTAACACCTCTACTCCGCAAGCTGCATTGGCTTCCGGTTGCCCTCCGGGTGAGATTCAAGGTGCTGGTGATGACCTATAAAGCCCTAAATGGCTTGGGTCCGGGATATTTGAGGGAACACCTGCTGCTGACATCAAGTTCCCTTCGTCCTGTGCACTCCCACATGAAGGGCCTTCTCATGGTGCCGCTGGAGGGCCTTCTCAGTGGGTGCGCCTGCCCTTTGGAACCAGCTGCCCGTGGAGCTTAGGACTGCCCCCGACCTTCGGTCATTCGCCGGGACCTGAAGACCTGGCTCTCTGAGCTTTCCAGCCCAGGCTGAGAGTTTTTAAATGGGGTTTTATATTTTTTTCAGGGATCAAATTTAATTATTTTTAACACTTTTTAACTCTTATATTGTATTAACGTTTTTTTAAATACTTTGTAAACCACCCTGAGTCCTACGGCAAAAGGGCGGTATATAAATTCAATAAACTTAAACTTAAACTTAAATTTTTAAAGTTTAGCCCACCACCAGAATCAGCCTCAAAAATAAATAAATTAAACATATTTAAAATACAAAATCATATTTGTCTATGTATTTTTGTTATTGTTACTATAGATCTGTGTTTTCAAACTTGGGAATTTTAAGATGTCTGGACTTCAACTCCTTGCTAGCCTAGGGAATTCTGGGATCTTAAAGTTGCCAAGTCTGCACATTTTAAAGTTGCCATGTTTGAAAAATACCGCCATAGATGATGTCTTATTTGCGCAAATGAGTAACACTATGTTAAAGTATCACTTCTTAACAAGCAATAATACTGCAATAAGCAAAGATACCTGGCTCCAGTGCAATATATTCTGAACTGATGTTCCAGCTGGGGATCGGGCCGCATATATGTTTATTCGACTCTAAAGGGAGGGAAGGAGGAAGGAAATGTTAGTCTCCTTGAAATGAACATTGACTCAAAACACATTTCTAAATAAATGTTTTTTCAAAGTTTTAACTGAAAACTACATTAAATATTTTAGAAGCATCAAAATCAGTACACAACTAAGCCCCACTGAATGCATATAATAGCCTTCAAAATGATTTTAAATATACTTAGATCTATTATCCTTGCATAACATTATTATTTCTTCATCTTGTTTATGTCTACATTACCTCTGGTAGATACGGTTAATAGTTATCCATAAAAAAACAAAACTGAAGTGCAGCTGTTTCTATTTAAATTAAGGTATATTTTAACATGGGATTGCTTAAATAATTTATTTATTTATTATATTTATATACCGCCCTTCTCCCGAAGGACTCAGAGCGGTGAAGAGGGCACACATAAATACAGGATATAAAAGTTAAAAAGAATTAAATAGAGCCCGAACTAAAACAATATATGATATAAAAAAACCTCAGTAAAAATCCCAACCCATCCCCCATCAGGCCAGGCCGGCTTGTTCAAATAGAAAGGTCTTCAGATCGCGTCGGAAGGAGCGAAGGTCAGGCGCCGTCGGGAGCTCAACCGGTAACTCATTCCATAAAGCCGGGGCGCCCACAGAGAAGGCCCTCCCCCTGGGGGCCACCAGCCGACATTCTCTGACCGGCGGCACCCTGAGGAGGCCCTCTCTGTGGGAACGCACTTGGCGGAGGGAAGTTGACGCCGGCAGCAGGTGATCCCCGAGGTACTCTGGACCCATGCCATGTAGGGCCTTAAAAACCATCACCAAAACCTTGAACTTCACTCGGAAGACAACTGGTAGCCAATGCAGCTCGCGGAGCAGAGGTGTAACATGGGAGTATTGGGAAACTCCCAAGACAACTCTTGCGGCTGCATTCTGTACCAGCTGGAGCCTCCGAGTGGTCTTCAAGGGAAGCCCCATGTAGAGAGCGTTGCAGTAGTCCAGACGAGAGGTCACAAGCACATGAGTGTCCCTCTATGGTATTTTGTGACCAAAGGCTATAAGCAGTCAACACTCACCATATTTATATTTCTCATGTTATAGCCATTCAGATGGAAAAAGACATTTCCACAAACTCTAGCAAAGAGATGCCGGCTGCAGAAAGTAGCAAGAGCCTTTCTAACTAACCACTTCTGGGGAAGGAATTCTCTTTTGCCAAGCAAGGTCTACAAAATACAAAATAAATAAATAAATAAATAAATCTGTCAGTTGACGTAATACGTAGTTCTCAAATCTGTATATTCTTCGTGACTTCTGCTATTACCACATGGACACAGTAGAGGAATTATATGGACAGAAGGGCAGGAAAGGTAAACAGGCAGTAGCTTTAGTGGATGACACTTGACATTAGGTGAGAAGGAAGGCTTCTCTCTACATGGAATGGGAGTATTTAAAATAGTTTGCTTATGAAAAGATAATAAACTAGTCTTTAATCTGATACTTGAAACAATAAATATTTGTTTTACTTTTTTTGTTTTTATCCCATTTTTATTACTTTTATTTATTTATTTATTTATTTATTTATTTATTTTTATTCCATTTATATCCCGCCCTTCTCCAAAGACTCAGGGCGGCTTACAAGCTTATCAGTAGCCTTCATTCTATGTATATGCCTGCTTATTAGGGCTTTCACACACACCCCAAGCGGCATTATTACAAAGTCAGCTTATTGCCCCCAACAATCTGGGTCCTCATTTTACCTACCTCGGAAGGATGGAAGGCTGAGTCAACCTTGAGCCTGGTGGGATGCGAACCTGCACTAATTGCAGGCAGCTGGTGTTACTTAAGCAGGCATTAGCCCACTGCTCCACCAATAAATAACTCAGGTCAGCAAACATACTTAACGTTCCTTCCTCCTTCTACAGGTTCTCAATTTACAACAACAAATGGAGCCCAACATTTCTCTTGTTAAGTGAGACATTTGTTAAGTGAATTTTGCCCCATTCTACGACCTTTCTTTCTACAGTTGTTAAGTGAATCACTGGAGTTGATAAATTAGTAACCCAGTTGGTTAAGTGAATCTGGTTTCCCCATTGACTTTACTTGTCAGAAGGTCACAAAAGGTGATCACATGACCTCGGGACAGAACAATGGTCATAAATAGGAACCAGTTGCCAAGCATCTGAATTTTGATCACATGATTATGGGAATGCTGCAAAGGTTGCAACTGTGAAAAACAACTGCAACTGTCACTTTTTTCAGTGTGGTTGTAACTTTGAACAGTCACTAAATGAACTGTTGTAAGTTGAAGACTACCTGTATTTGTCCCACAACAACAATCCTGTGAGGTGAGTTGGGTTGATAGAGAATGACTGGCCCAAAGTAACTCAGCCGCCTTATTAACATTATACCAGTCCATTCAGGAGTTTTATTACATTCAAATGGCTATTTCTCCAGAAAGTATTACCTGATGACACCCTTATTCACTTTTTGTTTAATATAATCAATGTATATGATCACCAGTTTGCTGGAGTTTCTCTGGCAAGTTAACAGAACAGTAACTAATTAACAAAAATAATACTAATCAATTAATATTTTAAAATAATTAATAAAAATGAAACACAAACTTATATTTCAGCTTTAGATGTATTGCCCAAACTTCCAAAGGCTGCATTAGATTTCTGCATCACTGCATGTCAAGGAGCATATGCATCTGTTGTTTGGAGTTGGTTGCATACTGTTGCATTTATATTTCTGCATTTATATTTCTGCAAATATCAATGTTCTGGCTAGGGGATGCTCAACAACAAAGCACCAACAGGAACCAATCATCATGCAGGATGTGCATCACCACACAACATGTAGTTGAGATCTAGGAAGTGTGCATGTCAGTCTGTCTCCAACCTTTTGCAATCTATGCTTACCCATCAACCCCTTCACAGTGCAGGTATGTGTTGATGCCTACACACAGTTGCAGACAAGTCTAAATCAAGCTTGAAATGAGCATCTTTAATCAATAATCTGGTCTTGTGTTACGTAGAGCAGGGGTGTCAAACATACCGCATCACATGATGTGTTGTGACATATCATGACTTTTTTTCCCTTGTTGTAGCTGGGGTGGGCGTGGCTTTTGCATGACGCATCTGGCCCATGGGCCGGCAGTTTGACACCCCTGATGTAGGGCTTTACAGGTGATAACCAGTTTCTTTAACTGTACCTGGAAGCCTACTGGAAGCCAGAATTCATGAGGTAATGGTATTACATAAGCATATTATGGTACACATATAATTGCCCATGTTGTTGAATTTTAAGCAACTGCAGCATCCAGACAGTCAGATCCATGTACAGCTCATTGCAGTAATCCATCATAGAGGTTAGTCAGGCTGGTATAACCATGAGGAAGAACTGGTAGAATTGACACTTCAGTTAAAAGGCCCTCTTAGCCAGACCTGCCACTGTGGTTATATGCCATATAGACAGGTGCATCTATTCTGATAGAGGGTAGTCAGAAAAACCAAGGTGGCAGTCGTGACTAATATTGTGTTCGTGTTTCACATATAAAAGGATATCCCTTTGATTGTGAAATTGTGACTGCTATTTTCAATTTGCTGACCATAATCTGTGATGCCTTTACATACAGAGATAAGAATACTAAAAGCTAGTGAAATTTTCAAATTAAGGATATGTCCTTTAATGATTCTTTGGATGAACAGAAATTGGAATAAAATATGAACTTACCCGAAGGAACCTCTCTGGGAGATTAAGAAGTTTTACTATAGGACTTTTGGCAAACTTAATTCTTGTCACAGGAGCTAAGGCAAAAAACATTTTGATCTTCTGAGCCACTTCTGGGATGGTTGAAAATGTTATAAATGCTGAGAAAAATTCAAGAAGAAAGAGACAAAAAAAGATTTTTTTAAAAAAGGAATAAAATTTACCAGGTGCTTTCCTTCCCACACTCTTTAGTTTACACAGTAGCATTTCAATATATTGGGCATATCTATTTTAATTACTCAATAGGATTTTACGAATGCACTTTTGTATGACTATGTTTTTCTGACACAGTGCTCACATACATGCATGCACAAAGAGAGAGAGTGGCTTTCTGAACAAAGAAGCTCCATATACAATACAAACTGTCAGGGGCAAAGAACCAGGAGCACACACTGAGTTCAAAGCATGGAGGAGTTTTTTATTCTTATAAGGCAAGAATCTGATCAACTAATGGTCAAAACTAAATGGGTCAACTAGATAAGGGTCAGCAAAATTCCCAGGGAGCTGGACTTGGGTTTCCTGTGGCTACAAATGATTCCAAACTCATGACCTTTCAGCTCAGCCTGCTCATCTCCTTTCTTTTAACTTTCAAGCATCTTTTGAAACATCCTATGTACAAATCCTCTTGTAGAATACTCAGTTTACCCCAGACACCAAATGCACTCATAGAATGGGACACAAGGCTGAACAAATGCCAAGGACATCTGCAGGTGAGTATTAAGATAAATAAAGATGGTGAGTGTCACTGTCTGACTGTAACCATCATCTTGCCTTTTTAGACCAATACTTCTCAGACACCCGTGTGTGTCCTTCCATACTATACTATATCATGCTTCCCTAAGAAATATGCATTTGATATTTATTATGATAAGTTGTTATCATCTATGACATAGATGGCAAGTTGTCATCCTCATCCATATAAAAAGAGAGCTGATTAGGAAAGATCTCTCTTAGATCCCTTTTTATATGGTGGAGCTGTCCCCACAGATATTTGTATGTGGACAAATAGCAGGAAAGGTAATGACCATTCATGGCAATGAATAGTGGACAAGGGATGGGCATATTTATTCAATACTGTGAATCCACTCTTGAATCCACTCTTGATAATTGACTATTTTATACTAAAAAAATAGGCCAAAACACTTTATTGTAATACTTTCAAATTAATACTTTAAAATGGTTCTCTGTACCTGAAGCATTTTTTGACCCAGTTTTATCATATCTTAAAGCTTTTACACACATAGAGAGAGACACACACGGGGGGGGGGGGGGGGGGGGCTTATAGAAGCCTAATTTTCTTAATGTAAAAGTTATTGTTGGCTTAGTTTGCTTCACTTTTTGTGAGTTAGCCAATAATCACACTAAGTGGGTAGGAACATTTTAAAAACTTTATTTCTGAGCAGATATAAAGAATTTACACTCCAGACTAACATCTCAAAGCAAGCACATTGCTTCACCTCACAACAGGTATTAATATAGTTTGTACATTACATCAGCTATTCTGATTGGCTGGCTAAATTTACCTCACCACACACCTTATCTTTTGGTAGACTTTTTTCTACCACAGGAAGATTCTCCTAACTTCCTCCTAGGGTTGCCCAGTAGCTTATATAACCTCCCCCCACCTTCTAACAACTTCTAGAATCCTCTTTTGGTGCCATCATTATTAGTAGTTTTGCTATTCAGTCATATAAAAGTGACAGAACTGAAGAAAGGTGTAGCAATGTTTTGTGAGGGGAGGGGGAAGAAAAATATCTGGAGGGTTAGAGGTATCACCTTGGCCCTTTTTTGTTTTTTAGCACCAATAGTAGCTGCTCTTATATCCCAATAGGCCTCTGTTATTTGAAACTTTAGCCCAGGCCAACTTTGACAAGAGAGGTGGAGGTAACAGTGCAATAGAGTCACAAAATGAAGACAACATAACAATGAGGAAAAAGTATGGCTACTCTGCTTCAGTTCCTTTCATGAAAGCTTCAAAGGAAGGCTGCTGGTGGGGCTTGCAATCATATTTCTGACCTGAATGAAATGAGAACTATCAAAACTTTCAAGCAAGGTGCAAATCCAGTGTAATACCATTTTAATATTAATCTTCTTCCTCCTCTTTCCTCATAGTATGAAATTCCTCCATAGTTAGACTGCTATAACACAAATAGTTATAACCACATTCCATATCAATTTTTATTCATTTACATACCTATTGTAGTACCCTGTGAGTAGCCAACATAGTACAATTGTTGTTGGCCAGTTTTCCGTAGAATGAAATTGAGGACAGCTGGAAGATCATACTTTGCCATTTCATCAAAGCTAGGAAAAGATACAAGAGGAAAAAATTAAATGCAGCAGGAAAGAATTTAACACTCTGATTAGGATTCTAAAAGAAACCAAAATAATATAGGAATGTTATATACAATAGTTATCCTCTAGATGGCATATCAAAAATGCCTATTCAATATTAGCTTCATATGGAAATATATTCCATAATTTTGAAGAAACAGTTTGCAGACATATACAAATATTAGAATATTGAATATACAATATTGAATATACACTATACAATACAATACTGAATATACAATATGGATTAGAAAAGATGTATTCATCCCTAGAACCAAATACCAGAACTCACTGAATTATTTTGGACCTTAAATATTTATGGCGTGATATAGACATTATTTTCTCTTTTCATTTCACTTGAGATTCCATTTCCCTGTTGCAAAATATCAAGATTGCAATAATTAAATATACCTGAAAGCCCAAAATTCATCTTCACTCACAGACAGATTTTGGTGACTTCTGGACCAAGTATTTCCTCTGCTGTTTCCAATCCAAACGTCATATCCAGCATCTGCGAGAATGAAACCTAAACTGTTGTGGGCCAAGTTGGTAACCCAGTTGCTTCCATCTCCTAGCAAACCATGCTGGAGAAAAACTACAGGTTTCATACCTGGAGAAATAAGACATTAAAATTAATTCGATATTAAAATTAATTTGTTTTACTAGGAATAAAGGTGTCAAAAAGATAGAATGTGGGGAAAATTGTGATTTCTCTATATAGGATATATTAGGTTGGACTAGGATTCAATTTATCTGGACAGTCCTCATCTATTCACTCATAAAGATAGTCCTAGATATATGCTTAATTTTTTCCTTATATGTTTCTACTTTATCCCTTATCGATTTATCTCACCAAAATCCATTTGATAGTTTCTGCCGGACGGAATTCTATTCAAGCTAAGAATATAGCCATCTGCTGTCATCACTTTATACTCCTCACTCAGATAGCCTTTATGGATGATAAGTTCATTCTGCAACAGAGTAAAAACAAACCAACAAATCAATAGATGTTTTAAGAATTTGTGGCACAGGCTAATCTCATCTTCTGGAATTATGTTTCATGTATCTGCAGCTGAGCACTGAATGATTATTAGAGAAATATAGTTTTAGGAAACTGACAGCAAGTTGCAAGGATAAATTCTTTTGTCATACAGTTTTTCCGCTCTCTCTTTTTAGGGCTGTTATAGTGTCTTTTAATTCGCCCCTCATTTTCTAGGTGGTGTTTTTTTTTCCCCTAGGAATCATAAAACTAATGATTTAAACAACACCATATTATGCATCTTTTTAAAAATAAATATTAACCAGAAAGATGTGAGGGAAGATGGATCATCAGTTGATGGGGACATATTATTTTGCCCCACATCATAAACCCTACTTGAATTTGGAGTAATTGGGCTTAAGTGAAAATCAAAATAAACATGAGAATGACTTGAGTCTCTATCCATAGAAGATCATTTGAATAAAGAGATAAATTTAGTATGATCTTTTGCATCTTATGTTTGTAAAAATTTGTTGTTATTTATTCATCAGGTCTATGCAAAATGCTCAAAATGCTTTTGATTAGTTTAGTGTAAAGTTGCCTTGATTTGTATTCATAAAGTGGGAGGAAAAGGCATAAGTATCTTGAAGATATGTGTATTTGATATACTTCCAAGACTTTTAAACACTGTTTCAACAGAAGATAGAAATGAGTACCACATCTCTTTTACTTTACCTTTGGATAACTAAGTGAAACAACTCAGCTTTCCTTAAACCATTGGCTGTTTTGATGTATGAAATGTAGACTGAATGAACCAATCAGAATAGAACATACTTTGATATATTGCAACATATATTAAATACATCCTTTGAAAAATAGGTGAAGAAAATTAATCATGTAAATTGGTAAAATAGATGGTAGATAAAGGTGTTCCATGCGCCTTTGGCATCTAGTCATGCCGGCCACATGACCACAGAGACGTCCTCGGACAAGCGCTGGCTCTTTGGCTTTGAAACGGAGATGAGCACCGGCCCCTAGAGTCAGAAACAACTAGCACGCATGTTGCTGGGGAACCTTTACCTTTTAATTAATTTGGAAATCCCAGGAGATAATGAGTCTAACTTTAAAAATATGAGAAGCACCTTTAAAGTTGGGCATCGTATTCATTTTCCATGAATAGTGAAAGGCAACTTACAATATTCATAAAGGCTTCTGAATCCGCAGCTCTCTTTGTCCTTATTAGTTTTGAGTAGGCAAATCCATGAATCAGGCATATCATAACAATGAATGCCTGCATCCTGTGCCTGTTTAACAAAAGATGTTGATTTCTTAATGACTGTGGGCACATATAACAATGAAACCATTTTTCTTATTAAAAGGCTGTATGACCAAAACCTTTCTAATGGCTACAGTTCAATGTCACTTCTGTTTGAAAATACTTTTTCTCTTTTCTAGAAACAACTAAAAATTAGAATCTAAATGCATTCAGTTCGTTCATATGAACCTATAGAATAAACTTCTAATGGAAGAAGAAGAAGAAGAAGAAGAAGAAGAAGAAGAAGAAGAAGAAGA
>JAKJMR010017419.1:74097-86500 GCA_024449315.1 Daboia siamensis | reverse complement strand
TCTGTTATTCTGCAAGGGTCTCCTGAATGGGCAGGGGGCTAGACTAGATGACCTCCAAGGTCCCTTCCAACTCTGTTATTCCGCAAGGGTTCCCTGCTTGAGCAGGGGTGGGACTAGAGGACCTCCAGGGTCCCTTCCAACTCTGTTATTCTGATCAGACAACAGAAGGGAAAGAAGACAAAGGGTCCCTTCCAGCCAAGCGCACATCCTTCTGGAATGTAAAGAATGTGCTGTTGTCAGCACATTGATTTTGTTTACTGTGCAAGCATGCGCCACACGCTTCACGAGAATCCAGCGGTGTACAACATGCCTTTTCTCACGCTGGAGACCAGGCAAATTCTTGCCCAGCTTAATTCTGTCATATTCTTAAGACGACTTGTTCTTCCAGGCAAATAGCCACAAAATATGAGGGGCTATTAATTGTGATGACCGCAGGCGGCCCTTGACTTACGAATTCCCATGGGCCAAGCAAGGCAGTTCTTAAGGGACTCGTGTCCAATTTTACGACCTTTTATGGCGCCGTTGTTGTGTTGTGAAACAAAACCAGTTTTTCCCCCTAATGACTTTGCTTGTCCAAAGCCGGGTGGGAAAGTGGCCAATCTGGTGACCCCAGGACGCCACAACCTTTGCAAATACATACCGGTTGCTAAGTGCCGAATGCGGGTTGCGTGCCTGTGCGGGGTTTCTGCGATGGCCACTAAGTGCGAGGAACGCTCCCAAGCTGTGACTTCAAATGGTCGCTCAATGGAGGGTTATAAGCGGAGAACACAATCAGAAGAGGGGCGCCCTGCTATTTGAAGACCCCCGGATCTTCCGCCTCAGTGGCTCTTAACGTCCCTTATCACAAAGGGAAATAATCCCCTTCAAATAATACCAGGCTAAGAGGCGAATCGAAGCACCAACATCCGGTGCCCAAATCCGAGAGCAGCAACAGACAGAAAGTGGTCCTGAGGCAGAATTGTTCCTCTAATGATTGGAAACTGATCAGGGACGGAAGCAACCTGGAATTAAGGAGAAAGTTCCTAACAGTGAGGACAATTAACCAGTGGAACAGCTTGCCACCAGAAATCGTGGGCACTCCCATCACTGGAGGTTTTTAAGAAGAGACTGGATAGTCACTTGTCTGAGATGGTATAGGTTCTCCTGCTTGAGAACGGGGCTGGACTAGAAGACCTCCAAGGTCCCTTCCAGCTCTATTCTATTCTATTCTATTCTATTCTATTCTATTCTATTCTATTCTATTCTATTCTATTCTATTCTGTTCTGTTCTGTTCTGTTGTTTCTAATTCTAATTCTAATTCTAATTCTAATTCTAATTCTAATTCTAATTCTAATTCTAACTCTAATTCTAACTCTACTCTATTCAAGGAGAAAAGCAACCTGGAACTAAGGAGAAACCTCCTGACAGTGGGGACAATTAACCAGCGGAACAGCTTGCCACCAGAAATCGTGGGTGCTCCATCACTGGAGGCTTTTAAGAAGAGACTAGACCACGGGTAGGCGACCTTGGCTCTTTTATGACTCGTGGACTTCAACTCCTCAGCATGGCTGGCTCAGGAATTCTGGGAGTTGAAGTCCACGAGTCATAAAAGAGCCAAGGTTGCCTACCCCTGGCTTAGACTCCTCGGTCCAGTTACACATTCACACACCCCCATATTCCCTCAAACAAGAGAAGGAGCATTGGAGGTTGCAACCCTACTCAGATAATAATAATAATAATAATAATAATAATAATAATAATAATAATAATAATAATAATAATAATAATAATAATAATGATGATGATGATGATGATGATGATGATGATAATAAGTAGTAGTAGTAGTATTAGTAGTAGTAGTAGTACTAGTAGTAGTCCAGGTGCCTTTTGGAAAAAGCACCTTTAGGATTAAGACTTGTGGATATCATCTCCCAGAATTCTGGGAGTTGAAGTCCACAGTCTTAAAGTTGCCAACTGAAGAAGCCTCCTTGCACTCCACTGACGACGGTGGAGGAGACACCTCACTCCTTCACTGCAAGATGCTCGAAGGACAAGGACTCGCAAGCCCCAGCCAGAGGAGGAGAGACAAGCTGAATGCGAGCTGAATCCATGGTCCCCTCCCCACCCCCCACCCCATCCTCACCTTCTCTCCCAAGGGACAGTAGCCCTTCAGGAAGTCCGGACAAACTTCTGCTTTCCTGGACACGTAGACGTGGCTGTACGGGCAGTCGCTGTTGTTGCAAATCCCCTTCAGGAAGTAGGAACAGACGGGCATCTAAGAGAGAAAAGCAAAGAGGAGAAAAAAAAGCCAGTGAGCATCTTTTGCAAGTCAGGAAATAATAAATAAATAAATAAATAAATAAATAAATAAATAAAACCCAAACCCATCCCCCGCACTTCATGGCGAAGTGAAGATGTTGCTTCCTATACTGCACCCTGGGATAAACAGTTGCCGGAATTGGGAATGTCTAGTTTAATGAAAAGAAGAGTGAGGGGGGACATGATAGCAGTGCTCCAGTATCTCAAGGGATGCCCCAAAGAAGAGGCAGTCAAGCTATTCTCCAAAGGCCCTGAAGGCAGGACAAGAAGCAACGGATGGAAACTAATCAAAGAGAGAAGCAACCTGGAACTAAGGAGAAACTTCCTGACAGTTAGAACAATTAACCAGTGGAACTCCTTGCCTCCAGAAGCGGTGAATGCTCCAACACTGGAAGTCTTTAAGAAGAGATTGGAAAGCCATTTGTCTGAAATGGTCTAGGGTTTCCTGCCTGAGCAGGGGGTTGGACTAGAAGACCTCCAAGGTCCCTTCCAACTGTGTTATTCTGTATTCTCTAAAAGTTCAGAAGAGAAGGACCAGGGGAGACATGACAGCTGTGTTCCAGTATCTCAGGGGCTGCCCCAAAGAAGAGGGAGTCAAGCTATTCTCCAAAGTCACCCAAAGGCAGGACAAGAAGCAACGGATGGAAACCAGTCAAGAGAGATTTGTGAAGTGAGCTTAGCCCCATTTTATGACTTTTCTGGACACATTTGTTAAGGGAATCACCACGTTGTTTTTTTTTTAAAAAAATTGGATCACGTGACCGTGGAGGATGCTGCAACAGTCATTCAGTGTGACCGATGGTCATAGGTTTTTTTCAGGGCCGGTCACTAAGCGAATTGTTGTAAGTCGAGGACTACCTGCAGTGTGAGAAGGGAGGGGACGGGGAGGGAAGAGCCAGCTAGTAGGCTAAAAGCCGGGCGGAAAACAAAGAGAGTTTGGAAGAAAGCAAAAGAGTTTATTTTTAATTGCCTTTTAACTGCGGGCTATTCAAATAAAGGAGTGGGCTCCAGGGCTCTCTTTGCCGATCGGCCGCGGCGTGACCATCCGCCGACGCCTTTAATGCAGCTTTTGATAGAGCGATCAAATTAGCTCTAATAAAAAGGGGATAATAAAGGCCCCCACCCACCCCATCACTGCAGGACTCGGCCCCTCCCAGCTGTCGGGGGTGGGTGGGAGGTTGGGGGGCTGAGCCATTACTCCGAGCAGCGCGTTTCTCTCGTTTCAATTAACCTCGTTTGCACCCTGCTACGTCCGTTGCAAATAACGGGAACATTAATGCAAAGCGCTCGCGCGCCGCGGCCATATTAGGCCGCTCCCAACGAGGCGCCCGCCTTCGCCAGCCGGCGGCTAATGAACCCGAAACGGCACGTGAAATTTCCAAATTGCTCACCACAGAATTTTGAAGCTCTATTAAGGGGGGGAAAAAAAATGCTGATTCTTGTCAAGTCCCTCAAGGGGAAAAGCTGTTGCAACAGCAGCCTCGCCTCGGCCCGAAGCCCAGCCTGCCACTAACCTTTGTCTCCCATCATCACAGCCGTCAGGATGAAGGGGGGGGGGCACCCAGACCCAGCTGAGGAGGGGGGCAGGGGTCGGGGGGGGGGGGCTTTGCCCCGCTACACATTCTCCTCCTCTGAATCCCCAGCTAGAGGAAACTTTAGGAACACACACACACACAGACACCCAATCTCCAACTGGGATGAGGAGGTGCAGAATTGAGGCTCCCCACTCAGCAGGCCGAAGGGGCTACCAAAGCTGGGGAAGGGGCTACCAAATCTTCTGGGCCAGCTGGGATCCTGCAGCCCTCATCAAGTGGCGGATTCTTGTCCAAAGATGGCTAGTTCTTCTCCTAGGGTCTCGGCCCTTCAAGAGGTGAATTAAACAATCTTGCTAAAGACTGTATGATAAAGTGGGCTCAGAATTTCCAAGAAGTTATTACAATGGATACTTGGGAAAAGATCTGGGTGAGAAATGTAAGATTTATTCAAGCTCAAAACCTAAGGGAGAATTTTTATAAAATGTTTTATAGGTGGCACTTAGATCCTAAAAAATTAGCAAGTATGTGTCCGAACTGTCAGCCTAAGTGTTGGAGGTGTGGTGGCGAAGACGCAACGTATTTTCATATATGGTGGACCTGCAAAAAGGTTAAAGCTTTTTGGATTAGAATCTGGTGGAACATGCAAAAGATATTTAAGAAAAGGATAAAGTTTTGTCCGCAATTGTTTTTATTGGGTATTATTACTGATACTACTGTGGTGGACACTAAGTTGATGTTGAATTTAGTTACGGCAGAGACTTTTAGTTGCGCAATATTGGAAGAAGGAAGAACTGCCGACTATAGAGGAATGGACTTTAAAAGTTTCCAACCTGGCGGAAATGGTGAAGATTTCAGCATATTTGAAAGATCAATCACAACAGAGATACATTGTGGAGTGGAGGAGATGGATTGACTATATTCAGAATAAATATGGGACTAAAAAGTTCCATTTAGCATTTGAATAAGTATTGATGGGATATTTATGCTGCTTGTAGTTATTTTATAAGAGTTAAAGTGCGATAGAATTTAATAGTTTATTGTTGTTTGCATAAGACAGATTATGATTGTTTGTATTTTTATACCCCGTATCTAGCTCTGGGAAGTCGGGGAGGGGGGAGGGGGGAGGGAGGGGTTTTGTTTTGTTAAAAACAAAATGTAATGTAAAACTCTTCAATAAAAAAAAAAGAAAGAGGTGAATTAAACAGAGCAATAAAAGGAAATCTCAGTCCTGCCATCTGGATTGTAGCTTGTCTAATTCCAGGCTGCTTCTCTCCTTGGTTAGCTTCTTCTCCTGCCTTCAGCTGCTCTGGAGGATAGCGTGACCCCCTCCTCTTCTTCGGGGCAGCCCCTCAAATCCTGGAATAGCTGCTATCATGACCCCCCCTGGCCCTCCTTTTCTCCAGACTGGTCATTCCTAATTCATGCACTCGTTCTTCATAGCTGTTAACCGCCAGCCCTCTAATCATCTGCTTTTTTTCAGCCTCCGCTCCCCCGATCCACCTTGTTGCTCTTTCTTCTCTGCGCTCTTTCCAGAGTCTCAACCTCTTTTTCCTACATCAAGGCGAGCAAAACTGGACGCAGTGCTCCAGATGCGCTAAAGCGGTACTAGAGCTTGATTCTGTTCCTCTATTAAAGCTGGTTGATGTGGCACCTTAGGTATGAAAGCTGGCAGGGCGACTCTGGGCCAACGGCCAGGAGACGGTGAGTTCTAGTCCCGCCTTGGGCGTGATTGTTGAGTGGGTGACTCTGGGCCAATGGCCAGGAGACGGTGAGTCCTAGTCCCGCCTTGGGCATGATAGTTGAGGGGGTGACTTTGGGCCAATCGCCAGGAGACAGTGAGTTCTAGTCCAGCCTTGGGCATGATAGTTGAGTGGGTGACTTTGGGCCAATGGCCAGGAGACGGTGAGTTCTAGTCCCGCCTCGGGCGTGATAGTTGAGTGGGTGACTTTGGGCCAATCGCCAGGAGACGGTGAGTTCTAGTCCCGCCTTGGGCGTGATAGTTGAGTGGGTGACTTTGGGCCAATGGCCAGGAGACGGTGAGTTCTAGTCCTGCCTCGGGCGTGATAGTTGAGTGGGTGACTTTGGGCCAATCGGCAGGAGATGGTGAGTTCTAGTCCTGCCTTAGGCACCAGAAAAAGTAATTATGTTGGGAAGAATTCACAATAAAAGGAAACCTGGCTGCCAAAGAAGACGGTGGCCGGATACCCTCAGAGCTGACGCCAGCCAGAGCATGGAACAACTCAAAGAAGTAATGCAAGATCAGAAGAGACGGGGAGACCACCCGGCCCAGAGAATCACCAAGACTCGGACAAGACTGAATGGATCACATCATCATCATCATCATCATCAAATAGAGCCCTGGCCCTTTGTGACTTTGCGGCAATCAAACCACTTTCCTGACAGCCAGATTTCCTGAGATGGCCCATCTTCAGCTTTCTTTTGGGCAGCCGGGGGTGGGTGGGTGCTGGCACAGGTCTGAAGGCCTAGGCCAGGGGTAGGCGTCCTTGGCTCTTTTATGACTCGTGGACCTCAACTCCCAGAATTCCTGAGCCAGTACGAGGGAACTATGGCCCCTTCATGGCTTGTGGACTTCAACTCCCAGAATTCCTCAGCCAGCCACGCTGAGGGAAAAGGGAGAGGCTTCCAAGCTGAGCCATGCTGGCTCAGGAGTTCTGGGAGTTGAAGTCCACGAGTCATGAAAGGGCCTTAGTTTCCCCATTCTGGCTCAGGAATTCTGGGATTTGAAGTCCGCAAGTCATGAAGGGGCCGTAGTTCTCCCATGCTGGCTCAGGAATTCTGGGAGTTGAAGTCCACGAGTCGTAAAAGTGCCAACGTTGCCTACCCCTGGACTATATTGAAGAAGTGGACTTCAACTCCCAGAATTCCTCAGCCAGCATGGCTCAGCCTGGAAACCTCTCCCTTTCCCTTCAGCGTGGCTGGCTCAGGAATTCTGGGAGTTGAAGTCCACGAGTCGTAAAAGAGCCAAGGTTGCCTACCCCTGCCCTAGGGGCTTTTTAAAAAGCTGGCCGCTACTTCTGAAAGGTCCTATGTTGGTCACCAGAAGAGCTGGATCTGTACACCTACAATCCCCATGGCCTGGATAACCGAACTGAGAGTGCAGGTGTGCACCAGGACAATCTGACTCCATCCACCTGCCAAATTCAGGCTGGCTGACCAACTCAGAACCCTCAGCCAAGGTCCAGGGAAGGGAGCCTTCCTCCCCTCTCCCTTCAGGGGTCAAAGAGGCCCTTCTCATCCGAAGGGGCCCCCGTTCTGGGGTGTGTGGGGGGTCCCCAACGGAGACTCCTGCCTTGGCATCAGGCCTCCGAGCGCCCCCCGTCGCCTGCCCTTTTCATCCCAGGATCCGGATTAACCCAACTGGCGCAAATACAAACCAAGCAACAGCTACGGCAGAAGCAGTGGTAAGATGGGGCAAAATCCACTGAAGACGCGTCTCGCTTAGCAACAGAAATGTCGGGCTCGATCGTGGTCGTACAAGGCGAGGGCTACCTGCACTTATCCTGGGGAATCACGTGATCCTCAACTGGGGTTGGTTAAGTGAGGGGTCCCTGGTGCCCTCTGAGCTCGGTGGCTTTCTTCCAGATGTTTCGTTGCCCAAACTAGGTCACATCACCAATGCTAGAAGGGAGGGGGTGGGGTTTGCAGAGAGGAAGAGGAGGAGGAGGAGGAGGAGGAGGAGGAGGAGGAGAGGTCCTGGAGACCAGAGATGAGGGGTCCTTGCTGGTTTCTGAGCTTGGGGGTTTTGTTGCAGAAGTGTTTGTAAAGAGGAGGAGGAGGAGGAGGAGGAGGAGGAGGAGGAGGAGGAGGAGGAGGAGGAGGAGGAGGAGGAGGAGGAGGAAGAGAGCTGTGGGGTCCTTGGTGTCTCTTGGTTGTTTGCTTGCAGATGTTTTATTACCCAACTAGGTAACATCATCAGTGCTAGAAGGGAGTGGGGTGTGCTGGAGGAGGAGGACTGCGGGGTCCTTGGTGCTCGCTGGGCTTGGTGGTTTTCTTGCAAACACTTCATTACCCAAACTGAGTAACATCACTCGTGTGCTAGTGACCAGCGCGAGGGACGTTATTCAGTCCGGTAACGAAACGTCTGCAAGAAAACCGCCAAGCGGAGCCTTCGTTTCTGCCCCGAGCTACAAATATTCTCCTTTATTGGGGCCTGTAAGGTGAGGGAAGCCGGGCGCTTCCTAAGTGCCACGAAGGAAATGAATGAAACACATTATCCGGCGATCCTTCTAGCAGGCAAATCCCGGCTGTCAGCCGAGAGGCCGAAGAGTCCCCAGCACAAAGCGCTGGGCCTTTCTCCCCCTCTGGGCACCCTCAGGCCGTGGGGAAGGGGGCTTAAAAGGAAGGGCTCAACTCGGCTTTGCAAGGAGGTTTGTCTGCGGGAGGAATTAACTCGCCAGCCGCTCTCTTGCGGCTCCGCTTTGATAAACGAGGCAGGCGCCACCTTTTTCTGGTAATTACCAAGTTAACAGGGAGCTACAGGATCAAGTGCAGAAGTCAGCCAGGCAGCTATAAATCACCGGCAACCGGCTCTCACCTACGCAGAGGAAGCTGCCAGGGGGGGGCTCCAGACTGAATGAGGGGAGCAGAAGCACCCCGCTCTGCTTGCATTTAAAGCCCCCAAAGAATCAACCGGAAAAGAGCTGAAGCTGAAGTCCACAAGTCTTAAAAATGGCCAAGTTTGGAGACCCCTGCCCTAGACCATCCAAATGGAGGTAGTGACAGATTTTATTTTCCTGGGCTCCAAGATCACTGCAGATGGGGACTGCAGCCAAAAAATTAAAAGACGCTTGCTCCTGGGGAGGAAAGCCATGGCAAATCTAGACAGCACACTAAAAAGCAGAGACGACACCCTGCCAACAAAAGTGTGTATAGTCAAGGCTGTGGTCTTCCCAGTTGCAATGTATGGCTGTGGAAGTTGGACCATAAGAAAGGCTGAGCGCCAAAGAATGGAGGCCTTTGAACTCTGGTGCTGGAGAAGACTCCTGCGAGTGCCTTGGACTGCAAGGCGATCAAACCGGTCGGTCCTAGAGGAGATCAATCCTGACTGCTGTTTAGAAGGCCAGATCCTGAAGCTGAAACTCAAATACTTTGGCCACCTAATGAGAAGGAAGGACTCCCTGGAGAAGAGCCTAATGCTGGGAAAGATTGAGGGCAATAGAAGAAGGGGACGACAGAGAAGGAGGTGGCTGGATGGAGTCACTGAAGCAGGAGGCGTGAGCTTAGATGGACTCCAGAAGATGGCAGAGGACAGGAAGGCCTGGAGGAACGTTGTCCATGAGGTCGCGATGGGTTGGATACGACTTCGCAACTAACAACAGTCAAATGGCTGCCCACTCTCTTCTTAAAAACCTCGAATGTTGGAGCACCCACCAACTTTGTTATCATGGTAGCTGGGATCAATTTGCAGAAGGCAGAGTTTGAAGGGTGTTCTTCAAACTGGTGTGTGTGTGTGTGTGTGAGGGATGGGTTTCGTGGCCAAGGAATCAAGGCACAAGGAGCAAATCAGCCGGTGTGTGTGGGGGGGGTATCTCTGTGTGTGCATGTGACTATGTGTGTTTGTGTTGGCTTTACCCTTTACACCAGTAAGCCCTGCTAAAGTGGCAGACAGACTCAATGCTGCCGAGCGGCACCCGGCGTAATGTGCTAAAGTGCCGCTACTTTAAGTGGGGATGCAAGAGACACACTCTGCACTCATTAGCCCCGTAACTGTGGGAAATGCTGTGTCGAGGGATGTGCAAATGAACGAGGTTAAGAAGTGTCGGAAACCTCCCACCCAACCCCCTTGCTGTCTCCGCAGAGAGCCATTTCGTGACCGAGACGACGAACCGACCTTGTCCTTTGAAATCTTGTGCGCGAAGGGACACGTCCCATCCGTCTTCTTGCATGCGCCGCGGAGGAATCTGTCGAGCGGACCAAAGAGAGGGTTAGGGTTAGGAGATCCAGAGAGTAAGGAGGGGACAAGGCAATTGTTAAAAGAGAGGTGCGCCTGATTTCATAACCTTTGTTTTTTAAACAAAAAAGCCCACGGTCATTAAGCAAATCGCTGCAGTTGCAGAAGGAGAGAGCCTGGGGGGGTGGAGTCAAGAGAGGAATCAGCCTGGCATTGTTACATTGTCATAACCAGTCCCGACCCTTCTCAAAGCCTTTTAACCCAAGCGCCCGTTCAGTGCCAAGCATGAACCGATTCAATTCCGACGTACAGGCATGAGCGATAAATCAGCTTAACCGGAGCCTCACCTCTGGTCCTTAGTTCATCACGCCCAACATTAAGAGAAACAGGCTGTCATCAAGCAAATTGGGGCTGCCTTCCTTGATTTCGCTCGCCGGACGCCGGCTGGGGAGATCGCAAATGGCGATCCCATGATTACCGAGATGGTAAATCCGCGCCTGTTGCCAAGCACCTGAATGTTGATCACAGGACCACGGGGATACTGTGCCAGGACCGTTCGGAGTCACTTTTTCCAGTGCCGTTGTAACTTCAAGCAGTCGCTCAACAAATAAACGGTTGTAAGTTGAAGCCAACCATTGCCTAGGCTAGAAGCGGCGAACCGTGGGCCTTTCATGACTTGTGGACTTCAACTCCCAGAATTCCCGAGCCAGCGTGGGGAACCGTGGCTCTTTTATGCCAGCCATGCATGGCTGGCTCAGGAATTCTGGGAGTTGAAGTCCACAAGTCCTTAAAGAGCCAAAGTTCCCCACCCCTGGCCTAGGCTAAAGGGGGAGAAAGCATATTTTGAAAATCCAGACAACGTTTGGAAGTGGCTCAGAGAGCGACACAAGCGTAATCCACTGGAGCATAAGGAGAAGGAGAAGATTTTGGACAGAGAGGACCGCTGGTTCGAAAGAGGGGTCCAAGAGCCCACCTATCTCCAAACTGAACACCCCTCCATCTATCTATCTCCAGTCCCCCACACAGTCCTTTCAGCAGTTCCAAGAAGGCTCCCCACCCATTTGCAACACTCGGGTGACCCCGAGGACGCACATAAAACCTCCAAGGGGCCTCAAGGACCCTCTAAAAGGAGGCGAATGCCCGGCTCTCTGCAAGGAGTCTAAATCCTTCCGTTCCCCACCATCCAGTCAGAACCGAAGAAGCTTCTGGGATGAGAAGCGAAACGCCTTCAAAGAAAAACCAGAAAGTCCAGTCGCTTCCTGGTTTGGGACAACCAGGACCTGGAGGATGGAGGATCTCCACAGACATCAGGTACAATGTTCCGACTTGCACGTTCCTCTCGCGGCAAGCCGTCCTGAAACTTACCACCGTTTTGTTTCGTGACGAGGGCCCTCAAAGAAGGGACCGTTTCACACAGGCATCCCCGCAGTCGGAATTTGGACGGCTTGGTAACCAGCTCGTATTTGATGACGGGCGCGTCCTAATGACGAGCAAAGCCAAGGAGGGAAGCCAGATTCGCTTAACCCGCCCCGCCCCCCCAGGTGACCAACGCTGCTGGGTTTCCCTGGCAAGGCAGGCTGTGAAACAAAAGGCAAAACTCACTTAACGGCTGTCTTGCTTAACACCAGAAATGGTGGCTCAACCGTGGTCGTAAGCGGAGGACTACCCGGGTTTGAAAAAACTCAAACGTATGAAGAGTCTAAAAACGGTGTTTTGCAACCTGGGCCGCTTTCAGAGGTCTGGACTTGCAATTCCCAGAATTCCGCTGTCCATCTGTCTGTCTGTCTGTCTCCCTCCCTCCCTCCCTCAGCGCGGCAAAATGCTGGAGCCGCACGGTCAGCCAGAGGTCCGGCGTCCTGGCCAACTTCATCCTCGTCCGTTGGATCCGTACTTTTTGGGACAGTCTTGTGTTCGAGGCCTCGGCTCAACAGCCCTAACGGAGCCGGTCAAGCACAGTCCCACGCGACGAGACGAAAAGCGAGTTAGGGACAACTTGTCACAGCCGTCGTTAAGTGAGCCGATCATTAGCTGGGGGGGGGGTCACTTTTGATGACCTCCTAAATTGCAAGCAGCTGATTTGAGGGGTGCTGCCGGAAGAGGCTGCCCGGAGCCCTGTGGTGGTGGTGGTGGTGGTCCCAACTAAGCCACATGAAGGCCCGTGGACTTCAACTCCCAGAATTCCCCAGCCAGCATTCGCTGGCTGGGGAATTCTGGGAGTTGAAGTCCACGGGTCTGAAAGCGGCCCAGATTGAAAAACACTGATCTGGGTGTAAAAGGTGACACCCTAGCTGGGATGTAACCTGAAATTTCCAGCCAGAGGGCCGAGGGAGAAGACAAAGAGGGGAGACCTGGTGCAGACAGCCACTTTCTCCGGATCGTGGATGTACGGGCAGCTCTCCCCCCGGTTGCATTTCCCAAAGCGGTTGTAGTACATGCAAAATTCCTTCTTCCGGTCTTTCCGCTGCTTGGCTTGGCGGATGATGGCGAGGCTCCGTTGCACAGCCCGGCTGCAGGGAGGAAACAGGAGAGGCCAGGGTTACAGCGCAGGCGCTTTGCAGGACAGCGTAACAGAGCGGGGAGGGAGCGTGGAGGTCTTCTAGTCCAGCCCCCGACTCAGGCAGGAAGCCCTCACAGAATAACGGAGCCGGAAGGGACCAT
>JAKJMR010017419.1:43496-56653 GCA_024449315.1 Daboia siamensis | reverse complement strand
TCTTTCTTTCTTTCTTTCTTTCTTTCTTTCTTTCTTTCTTTCTTTCTCTCTCTGTCCCAGTTTGGAATAAGTGGGTGTAGGAAAGGGGTCTCTGAATGAACGTTATGGTTTGCACGTTTTGAGAAGCCAACTGGAAACTGGGGTTCGATGCTGCACCATTGGCACCCAGACGGTCCCAGGTGGGAGTGCCAGCTGCAGCGGGATGAACCAGATGTTCCATGAGCACCACTGAGCGAGCGTTGTCTCCACTAAGGGCCACTTCCAGGCGAAGCGGATTCTCCAAAATTAAGACGACCAAAAAGACACAACTTTCATCCTTTACAAGGATGTGTTCCAATATTTGAGGGGCTGCCCCAAAGAAGAGGAGGGGGGGGTCAAGCTATTCTCCAAAGCGCCAGAGGGCAGGACGAGAAATAATGGACGGAAACTAATCAAGGAGAGAAGCAACCTGGAACTAATTTCCTGACACTGAGGACAATTAACCAGTGGAACAGCTGGCCACCAGAAGTTGTGCGTGCTCCATCAAACTGGAGGCTTTTAAGAGGGAATTGGACAACCATTTGTCCAGAATTGCCTAGAGTTTCCTGCTTGAGCAGGGGGTTGGACTAGAAGACCTCCCAGGTCCCTTCTAATTTTGTTATTCTGTTATTGTCAAAACTGTCAAAGTGTCAACCATGTAGCTTGAGTAATAATACTCAGACGGGGGAGGGCTTTGACTGTATGATGATAAAAGGTAAAGGTAAAGGTAAAGGTTCCCCCGCACATGCGTGCTAGTCGTTTCCGACTCTAGGGGCCGGTGCTCATCTCCGTTTCAAAGCCGAAGAGCCAGCGCTTTTCCGAGGACGTCTCCCTGGTCATGTGGCCGGCATGACTAGACTGCCAAAGGCGCACGGAACGCTGTTACCTTCCCACCGGAGCGGTCCCTATTTTTCTACTTGCATTTTTACGTGCTTTCGAACTGCTAGGTTGGCAGAAGCTGGGACGAGTAACAGGCGCTCACTCTGCTACGCGGCGCTCGGGATTCGACCCGCCAAACTGCCGACCTTCAGATCGACAAGCACAGCGTCCTAACCCACTGAGCCACCGCGTCCCTTGTATGATGATACCCACCACCATTTTCTCTCTCTTTCTCTCCCTTTCTCTCTCTGTCTCTCTCTCTCTCTCTCTCTCTCTCACACACACACACACAGGCAGGCAAAACAATGCAACAAACAGTTGGAGAAAGAGTTGAGAGGAAGTTTGAACTAAAGGATGAAAGTTTATCAAAAAATCTGCAGACGTTGTGGGTGCTCCATCGCTGGAGGTTTTCCAGCGAACATTGGAGAGCCATTTACACTGTCGATACTCCTACCTTGGGAAGGGGGCTGGACTAGAAGACCTCGAAGATCCCTGCCAAACCTATAATTGTGTGATCTCGCTCTCTCTCTCCACCTTCCTTCCTTCCTTCCTTCCTTCCTTCCTTCCTTCCTTCCTTCCTTCCTTCCTTCCTTCCTTCCCTCTTTCTTTCTCTATCTTTTTTTCTTTCTTTTTTTCTCTTTCTTTCTTTCTCCTTTCTCTTCCTTCCTTCCTTTCTTTCTCTTTCCCTCCCTCCCGGGTATTCTGAGCGCTGCAAAGCTGCAAGGGGGAAAGGCTGGCTGGCTGGAGAGCTGAGCTGAGCAGAATCCCAGGAGCGCGGAGGCCGTTCTGCACCTGGGCCCTCTTGGTTACGCCGAGATCCGATTGGCAATGCTTCTCCCACCCGGAACAGCAGAGCAAGGGGAAGGAAACCCTCCACCCCATTCGGGGAAGGGGGAGAGTTGACAACGTCATGATTTCCGATACAAATAAAATCAGAAAGGTACCAACGGAAACGTTTAATACGGGAGAATTAAAAATAATTTTTTTTAAAAAAAAAAACCACAGGCAGAATAGAGAATAGAGAAACAGAGCAAGGAACGAGTTTGTGGACGTCTCGGTTGCCAATGAGGAGCGCAAAGTGGATTGTGAGGAAATGGTCCCCAGCTGCCTTCTCTGCCTCGTGGCCCCCTCCCATAATAAGAGGCATGAGAGAGGGAAGGAGGGGGGGAATTTAGGGGGGGGGGCAAGACAGAAAGAGAAAGAGAAGGGACAGGAAATGCTTACGGCGGCGCCTCATCCCCGAGGTGAGAAGGGTGGAGATTTAGCTTAAACCGCGGATTAACTCGCTGGGAGCTGCAGATAGAAAATTAAAAAGTGTGGAGATCCTTGCGACAAAGAGGAAAAGCGGGAGCGTGAAGCCGACGCAACGTAATTTGTCCCACCGGAGCATTAAGAAGACCCAACCGGGCAGGTGGCAGGAGACGGTCAGAAAAAGCCTGAACTAAAGGATGAAAGTTGAGCTGGCAGATTTTTTTTTTCTTTTGAAAAGGGGAGAAAAAAAAACCCAGAACGGGAGAGCTGGGCCGGGAGACGGAGCTGATGAGATGCTGAGATTGGACTTTAATGTAATTGGGACAGAACCGTAAAAGACGGTCCAACCCAAAGCCTTTGAATGACTTGTAACCCAGTCCAGGGGGAATTATTTGCGGGTACTGCTGCTTTCCTGGATCCCTTTTCCATAATGGCTCTCCTCGGGGTCTCCAAACTTGGCCACTTTAAGACTTGCGGACTTCAACTCCCAGAATTCCCCAGCCAGTGTACGGT
The DNA here is from genome assembly GCA_024449315.1 of Daboia siamensis. Classification (NCBI taxonomy): domain Eukaryota; kingdom Metazoa; phylum Chordata; class Lepidosauria; order Squamata; family Viperidae; genus Daboia; species Daboia siamensis. The sequence continues at coordinate 53,992 of JAKJMR010017419.1, read as the reverse complement.
CTAACCGGCTGTCCATCACAAGATCCAACTGGCTGTAAAAAGAGACCCATCTGGAATCGTTCACAAATGTTGGAAAATAAACCAACGGCTTGCACAAAAGTTAGCATCTCTTCCATTAGGATATTAAATTTAGTAGCTGGAACAGTGTACAAAGGGCCAGAAAAAGACAGTTGTAGTTGACTAGTTGGAGAGTACGGTCTCTGCCTGAGGCAATCTGAGCTGCGATTGGTTGCTGTGGTTGGAGGTGGAGTTTCCCTTTTCCCCACCTTTTTCATCTGGGTGTTCTCTGCATGCTGTTCGATTTACCTCACAATTTACCTCAGGAACACAAGAACACCATTGTTCCTGAGGTAAATTGAACAGCATACAGAGAGTACACACAGGGGGAAAAGGGACACGGTGTTCCTGTGTTCCTGACTACCTTGTCTGCTGTAAATAGAAATGTCAAATATATTTATATAAAACTACAAGTTTGTGTCAGTGTCTCCAACTTAATCTGGACAGCTGCTACGTGATTCCTTGACATCTATCCTACTGCTACTCCAGGACCAATTGCTGAATGTTTATTTCCCCTTGAATGTTGCATCCTGCAAATCGGACCATCTGTCACTTAACTTGCAGAAAGATCAGCCCTGTGAATCCCACCTGCACTCTAGATCAGGCATGTCAAACTGCCGGACCGTGGGCCAGATGCGTCATACCGAAACTGTGCCGGCAATGGGGAAAAAGTCACGATACGTCACATGATGTCACGTGACATCGCAAGTTTGACTTGCCTGCTCCAGATAGACCTCGAGTTACAACCACATTCACTGACTGTTCAAAGTTACAATGGTGCTGAACAAGTGGCACATGCCTGATCCTCATAGTTCCAGCTGTTGCAGCATCCCCACAGTCATGTGATTGTGATTTGGTTTGCGATTATGATGTCAAAAGAAGCCAAAATCATATGATTATGATTTCCGATGTTCTCTTTAAGACTGGCAGCGAACATCGGAACATGCTGGCCAGGGAATTCTGGGAATTGAAGTCCACGCGTCTTAAAGTTGCCATGTTTGGAGACCCCTGGTTTACAGCATCCCAAATCCTGTCCTGCCCACCAAATTTTACCAACGTATAATTTTAAAACATTACTGTTCTTGCTGGAGAATAAAATTCCATTTAAAGCAAACTACAGACCTGGGTTGTTGAAAGGAACATCTCAAATGGAGCCAGAGTTCCCACCTGCAGGGTTGCTTTTAACTCTCGTTGCTTTTAACTCTCTTGTGGAATCTTGCCACGTTTTCCAGAAATCTCGATTAGCTGTTTTCATCGGGATTGCAGATCAGTTTGGATCAAACTGCCTTTTTAAGTCAAACACCTTGTGACTCTGGGCAGCTTACAGCTCTGGAGGGTTCTCCAGAAGCCATGGGTGGAAGAATCCCCATGATCTGAGAGCCACTGAAAGACAAACCTCGCTTGGGGGGTACCTGCAGACCCTCACAACAGAATAGATGAGAGAAGCCTGATTTATCTTGACATTTTACTAGAATCCTGGAAAGGTTTTGCCCATCGTGATACAAAAAAAAGATATTGAGAATCTAGAAAGAGCGCGGAGAAGAGCAACAAAGACGACTTAGGGGGTTGGAGGCGAAAATATGCAAAGAACGCTTGGAGGAATTGGGCATGACTTGTCCAACAAAGAGAAGGACGAGGGGGTGACATGACAGCAGTCTTCCAATACTGGAGGGGCTGCCACAAAAAAGAGGGGCTCAAGGTAATTCTCCAAAGCACTTGAGGGCAGGACAAGAAGCAACGGGCAGAAGCTCATCCAAGAGACATCCAACCGAGAATTAAGGAGAAAGTTCCCGACAGCGAGGACGATTAATCGGTGGAATAATGACTCGTCTTCAGAAGTTGCAGATGCTCCATTCCTGGAGGCTTTAAAGAAGAGACGGGACAGCCGTTTGAATTGTACGGGGTCTTCTGCTTGAGCAGGGGGTTGGACTAGAAGACCTCCAATCCTGTTCTTCTGTTCCATTTTATTCCATTCCATTCCAGATAAAGGGAAAGTGTTCAAACAGCTGTAACTGACTAGCCCATAACATTCCTTCCCCAGCAGGAGCCACCTTTGCAATTTCCAGGCCAAGAAAATCCTCAAGAGAACGGAAGCTCGGAGCAATTCTTCATCTCGTCCCTCCTGCTTATCTCAGCACTGGCCAGACACTTCTCGGGGTCAAGCACGCCCGGAGAACTTCCTCCCTGCCTAATGACTGGAAATGGGCTGGTGAAATGGAGCAAGGGATCTCCCACGGAGGTGTTCAGGATCAGAGCTCGAAAGAAACAGGGGACACCGAGGAAGGAGCACTAAGGAGGGGGAGTGGGCTTCGACTCCCTCAAAGTGTGCCAGTTATCGCAATTCACATCGTTTGTATTGACGCACCTCACTCGGCCAGCAGCGGTGAAAAGCGAAACTAATTTAACGTATATTTAGAAGCCTTATCTGGATTACTGCAGAGGCAACGGTACCGGCTGCCCGCTACCGTTTCTGGATGGAAACGAAAAGTTGTGGCATACCAACCCCGCAAAAATCAATTCTTTGTCGTCTCGGATTCTCAAGCCGATTCTCAAACGGGCAATCGTTCAAGAGAGAGGCTGCTCAATGGTTCAAGACGTAATTAGAGAGATTAGATTCCTAAACGCAAGCAACACAGAAAGCCGCTATTTTCATTATTTCCTACCTGAGAACTGCCCTGCTAAAATCCAGCAATTGGCTAGAGTTGTTTAACGAGTTAACTGAACGTGACTGGCCCTTTCATTTCGGCCGCAGACACTGGATTTAGCTTGCAAAAAAAAAAAATAGTTGATTTTTATGCATTCGTTTCTAGCCCGCCTTAATTATTTTTTTACGAATGACTCAGGGCTGCGAACATACGCTATATTCCTTCCTTCTCCTATTTTCCACACAACAACAACGCGAGATGAGAGAGTGACTGGCTCAAAAGTCACCTAGCTGGCTTTCATGCCTATGGTAGGAGTAGAACTCAGAGTCTCTTACTTTCTATTCTCATTTAATTTAGAAGTTCAGATCCTGAAAGTTGGAATTTACGTACAGGTAGTGCTCACTTAAAACCACTCATTTAGTGACCGTTCAAAGTTACAACGGCACTTATGACCTTTCTTCACACTTATGACCGGGGCAACCTCTCTCGCTCACATGATCACAATTCAAATGCTTGGCAACTTTTTTTTTATTATTATTATTATTATTATTATTATTATTATTATTATTATTATTATTATTATTATTATTATTATTATTATTATTATTTAAATTTATATACCGCCCTATTCCCGTAGGACTCAGGGTGGTTTACAGGGAAAATTAAAATACATAGTATACAAAATTAAAATCAATTGAAACTATTAATTAAATTACAGTCCCTGAAGTTAAACTAAAACCCAATTAAATTAAATTAAATTAAAACCCCTCAGTCTGGGCCAAACAGGTCGAAGAACCAGGTTTTCAAGTCCCAGCGAAATGAGCAAAGGTGTGTACTTAGGAGGGCTGCAGCGTTCCGGGGTCACCGGATCCCCTTCTGCAACCTGGTAACCAGCAAAGTCAATGGGGAAGCCAGATTCACTTAACAACCGTGTTATCAACTTAACAACTGCACTGATTCACTTAGCAACTGCGGCAAAGAAAGGTCACGAGATGGGGCAAAACTCACTTAGGAACTGTCTCGCTTAGCAACGGGGATGTTGGGCTCAACTGTGGTCCTGAGTCAAGGGCTGCTTGTGGTTTGAAAAGAAGCGGGACCATTTTGCCGAGGTTTAGTGCCATCTTGGCTCTGCGAAACCATGAAAAAGGTGAGCTAGGTAGGACGCAAAGCTGAGGGTGAGGGGGTCCTTGTCGTTGTTGTTTGCAGACGTTTCATTACCCAAATTAAGTAACATTGCCCGTCCTATGCTTGCATGGGTTTACAGAGAGCAAACCTTGCCTCCTTCCTAGTCCTGTTACCTAGTTGGGTAATGAAACGTCTGCATGAAAACAACCAAGCTCAGACAGCACCACGGTCCCCTCTTTTCAACCCAGAAGCTGAAGTTATTCCACTGGCACAGGGGTCCCCAATCCCCGGGCCGTGGACCAGTATTGGCCCGCGGCACGCCAGCAACCGGTCCGCACAAACAAGCAAAGCTCCATCAGCACACAAAAGCATACCCCCTCCGGTCTGCAGGAAAACCCCTCTCCATGCAACCGGTCCCTGGCGCCCAACAGGTTGGGGACCTCTGCACTACAAGATCAATTTTTAACTTTGGAGCAAGGGACGCCGAACGTCAACCACCTCTTAGGGAAAGTGACCGGTGGATAGCTGTGCATTCCTCCTGGACAACCCAGGGACAGACACTCACCTCCTCTGGCTTGGCTCCTGGTCACCCCCTCCATGCTCCTGCCGGGAGAGCTGGATGTTTTGGAAAGCTTGTTAGCCGACACCCGGTACATGACTCCTTCGATACAGCGCAGTCCTTTGTTTCTCCATCGGTGCTGCACAGCCTGAGACTTGCTCCCTGGCGAAGAGTGGCGGGTGGAATTGGACATGAGAGACCTGCAAAAGAAAAAAACAGAAAAGGACATGGGACTCGTGATCGCAGCCAACAGATCCTGCTAGGATGGCCTAACAAAACCTAACGCCTCGAAAAGGGTCCTAGTTTGAAGACTGACGTTCTCTAAATCAGATGCCATTTTCAATTCCAAAAACAACCAGCACCCAGAAGCAAATTCCTGGATCCATAAGCATAGCAAAGTCCGACTGAAAAGTAATTTCAATCTGCTACAACAAAATTGTGGTCAGGACATGAGGCAAATCCCAAACTGTGACTATGTAGAACAGACCACCAGACTGCAAGAACACAAGCAAGCAGACAGACGAGGGGGCCCACACTCACTGGTAGCCTCACGACATACATTCAGTTTTGCAGCTACTAAGATTGTTGACTGAGCAGGTACAAAAACAGCCAGGGAAGTAATTGAAGCCTGAAAAACGGCCTGTCAGTCAACAGGAGTGCTGATTTACCACCAGCTTATCAAACAATTAGGACAGCGATTCCCAACCTTTCCTATACCCCGCACCCTTGGAATGCTTCTGATATATTCTCGCACCCCTTACAAAACTTTGAAATAACGGCAACGAATTATGCATGTACACTATAATTTCAAAACTTCTAAACTCACTGGAATATTGTCTCACACCCCAGGTTGGGAATCTCTGACTTAGGAGGAGAGGGTTTGACAGCACAAGGAAACCACAGCCGGCGACTTAATAGCAAGCCATCAAACACCCCAATCAACATCTAAAAAGCCACATACAACAGGCACCATATAAATACCACACAGAATACTCCAAAGCACACACTCTGCTAGAGAGAACTTCCTTGAGGAGGGGCTCCAGCACAAATCCAAAAGCTCGGAAGACGAAACCTCTGCTTCCGGTGACCGACTCAGATTAGATCGTGCATATCCCAAACTGTGCTTTTGTATTCTGTTCCTGCTCCTGCCCATCTCAGCCAAGTGACTCTGGGCAGGTTACAATTCTATTTGCTTCCCTTATGTAATCCATTTCCTTTCCAGATATGCTTATGATGTTGGCCCAGCGATAGAGGTCTTTCCTGACCTTGACAAGACCAAGTGGCTACAGGTTTTAGCTGTCCACCCCACCCCCCACTTTCCCCTGGTAGCTAGTGACCTTCCTTCATTTACTCTGGATGGGGTGCCACTGCCCGAGACCACGTTGGTGTACAATCTGGGGCTCCTCCTGGACGTTGGCTCTTGCTCAAGGAGAAGATGGCAGCTGTGGACAGAAAGAGCTTTGCACAAATAGCAATAGCAGACTTATACACCGCTTCCCTGTGCTCGTACAACCCTCTCTAAGCAGTTTACAGAGCCAGCCTATTGCACCCCCAACAATCTGGGTCCTCATTTTAGCAACCTCGGAAGGACGGAAGGCTGAGCCAACCTTGAGCCCTGTCAGGATTGAACTCCCAGCAGTGGACAGAGTTAGCCTGCAATGCTGCCTTCTAACCACAAGGGTATTTCGGGTGCCAAGCTGCACCCACGTCTACTTTGGGAAGTGCTGCTCGTCGTCATCATGGCCTAATCGCTTCCCGACTAGACTTTTGCAAAATGAACTACAGATTGCAAATTCCTTGACCAGATTCCAAACTGGTCAGAGAAACGCGTCTATAACGGAACGATTGAGGGTGCTGCGCAAGATTTAGGATGCTGTGCAATGCCGCATGAGTTGGCCATAAAAATAACAGCCCGGGAACAAATCTTGACCTCTGCCTTGACTACTCTACAGGTCAATTTTTGCAGTACTGGTTGTCCTCGACGTATAACCATTCATTTAGTGACCGTTCAAAGTTGCAACGGCACTGGAAAAAGGGACAACGACCGTTTTTCAAGCTTACAACAGTGGCAGCATCCCCTGTGGTCATGGGATCCAAGTTCAGACGCTTGGCACAACTGACTCACATTTATGACGATCGCAGTGTCCCGGGGTCGTGGGATCTCATATTTGCGACCTTCCCAGCCGGCTTCCGACGTGCAAAGTCGATGGGGGAATCCAGATTTGCTTAATAACCACTCGATTCGCTTAACAACTGCAGCGATTCGCTTAACAACCGTGGCAAAAACATTGGTAAAATGGGGCAAAACTCCCCATTTTAGCCACAGAAATTTGGGGCTCTACCTTGGTCTTGAGCCGAGGACTAGCTGGGCTGAAAATGCAAGAGGTCAGGGAGGAGGGGAGGGCTGGGGAGGGGGAAGGGAAGGGATTTAGACTAAGCAGAAACCCAGGAGGTGTAAATGATCCTTTTGGAGGCTGAAGACTTTTCCCGCACAAGGGAAGGAGAATGTTCCGTTCCCAGAGAAGTGGGGAGAGATCAAGGGGAAATGCTGAACATCTGCGGCGCAGATGCTAAAAGAGGGGGAAAGCCCCGTGCAAGAGCAGCTGTTGAGAAGGTGAGGAGATCCACAGCTGGCAACACTGCAAGAGACACAACCCACCAGCTAGGCCGGGAAAGGCCGTGCAACCCCAGGCCCGATCCTAGACTCAAACTGGAGTCCAAGATATCTCCAGCTGAGTCCACAGCTGAACAGTGAAAGGTCCAGAGAAGCCGTGGTTCGCTGCCATTCACGGCTGGCTCAAGGATTCTGGGAATTGAAGTCCAAAAGTTGTAAAAGGGACGTAGCTGCCCACCCCTGACCCAGAGTCACAGGGCAGTGGGACGTGGACCGCATCGCATGCATGGGAGATACAGACCAACCAGCGAACTACTCAGCGTGTTAAGGAAGACACAGGCAGCCAGGACCACATCCAATCTTCCGAAGACAGAGGCAGCAGGCTACGGACAGTCCCCAACTTACAACAGTTCATTTAGTGACGGTTTGAAATTGCAACGTTCAAATGACTTATGACCGTTTTTCACACTTACAAGCACTGCGGCCTGCCTGCAGTCACAGGATGAAAATTCAGATGCGTGGTAACTGGTTCCTATTTACGACAGTCACAACGTCCTGGATCACGCAATCCCCTTTTGCGACCTTCTGACAAGCAAAGTCAACGGGGGGAAGCCGGATTCGCTTAGCAACAAGGTCACTAACCTAACCACTGCAGTGATTCACTTAGCAACCGTGGCAAGGGAGCTCGTCAAATGGGGCAAAACTCGCTGAACAAATTTTTCACGTAATCACAGAAATGTTGGGCTCAAGGGCTTGTGCCCGAGATTGGATTTTCCGGTGGGTAGGAATGGGGCAGACGAGTCAACATCTCTCCACAGTCTCTTAAATAACAATAAAGGAAAATATTTGTAGCTCAGGGTTGAAATGAGGGGTCCCTGGTGGTCTTTGAACTTGGTTTTCTTGCAGATGTTTCTTGACCCAAACTAGGTAACATCCTCAGTGCTGGAAGGGAGTGGGGTTTGGGAGGAGGAGGAGGAGGAGGAGGAGGAGGAGAAGGAGGAGGATGACGATGGGGTCTTTGGTGCTCTCTGTGCTGGGTTGTTTTCTTGCAGACATTTCATGACCCAAACTAGGTAATGTCATCAGTGCTGGTCTCTTAAATAATCCAAACATCTGATCTTTCCAATTTGACCCAGTTTTTAAAATTATTATTTCCTGAAGACCATCCTTATGAAACTCCTGTCTCACTGGCTCTCCGTGGGGAAGGTCTGAAGCGCCTTCTCAGAACTTCCTGGGGTGGTGGGACTTCTTTCTGGCCCTGCCAGTCCCTCGGTAACCCCAGCCCCCACAAAAAGGCAGGGTTTGACCTGGTTGGCGGGCCTGCTCTCCAAGCTGAGACCCTCCAGGAATTCTGGACGGAAGCCCCCAAGTTGCCCACGCGGGCCCAGCTGCTCCACTTACTTCCAAAGCCTTGGCGGGTTTCCTTTTTGGAGCTCGGCCCTTCCGACTCCGACTCTCTCCGGGTGCCGGAAGTCTGACGAGGACCCCTCCCGGCCCATTCGGCAGTCTTGAATTCCCTTTTCACGCCTCCCCCGCCTGTTTCTAGACCCCCGTGGAGATTAAGGGCAGCTGGAGCTGACAGCCTCTCCGGCCCTGGCAATCATTTCCTTACGGGTCCAGGAAATTAAACGCCGGGCTGGGAGACGTGCATGCCACGGCGCTCCACTCGGCTAGATGCTCAGATGGGAATTCAAAAACAACGAGGCCCTGTCGTCAAAGCATAATAAATAGATCTGCTAATTAGCTAAAATTGCTGTGTCTTAATGTGGAGGCAGAAAGCCAGCTGTGGCATGCCCGGAACAGCTCAAGGGGCAAAAGGCTGGCCAAGGCTACAAGCCGCCATCCTCGGCTTCCACAACCACAGAAAGGCTCAAGCGGGGCTCGTAACTTGCTCTTCCTCCTGAGTAAGCCACCATGGTCAAAAGTCAGAGGCTTGGCCACTGGCTCGCACTTATGACGGTTGCAGTGGCCTGGGGGAGGGGGAAGTGTCACGCGATCCCCTTTTGCGACCTTCTGACAAGCAAAGTCAACGGGGGAAGCTAGGTTGCCGACTGAATGACTGCAGTGATTCGCTTAATAACCGTGGCAAGAAAGGTTGTAAAATGGGGCAAAATTCTGCCTTGCTTTGCAACACAACATTCGGGCTGAGTGGTAGTCGTAAAGCGAGGACTCACTGTACTCTCTTGTTTTTAATGTTTTTTACTCGCACGCCGCCTAGAGCAGAAGTCACCAAGCTTTCTCGGTTGGTGGAACAGAGGAAAAGGGAAGAGGAAGCATGTTACATGCGTGTGCGTGCACGCGCACAGGGCCGCGAGCATGTGTGCGCTGCAAATGGGGCAGGGCTAGTGCCCGTGCGATACTCACTAACCCTGTCCCGATCTTTAGTGGCGCAGTGCCTCATTTCCAAGCCCCGTGGCACAGCAGCGACCATTTTTACACCTTGCAGTGTGGTGGCAGCCTGTTTGTGCACCCCAGGGTGCCGCGGCCCATTTTCGTGCCCCGAGACACAGCAGTGGCCTGGTTTTGTGCCCTGAGGTGCGGCGCACCCATTTTTGTGCCCCGTGGTGCGTAGGAATCCATTTTTGTGCCTTGCAGCATAGCGGTGCCCATTTTTGTACCCCGCAGCACGGTGGTGGCCCGTTTTTGTGCCCTGTGGCAGCACCCATTTTTTCACCCCACGGCATGGCAGCGTCCCATTTTCGCACCGAGGCGCCACAGTGGCGGCCTGTTTTCATGCCCTGAGGCACGGCTGAGGCCTTTTTTTGTGCCTAGAAGCGCACTGGCGGCTCATTTTTACACCCTACGGCGTCCTGTTTTTGCGCCCTGCAGCCGCAGCACTGTTACAAGTGAGGGGGTGTGCATGCACACGTGTGCACCCTGGCCAGAGTGTCCCACTGGCCTAGATTCTCTCTGTGAGCTGGATGGGCTGTTTAAAAAAAATTGGAAAAATAAAATAAAATAATAAATAAAATAAAATAACAAATAAAATAAAAAATAATACAATAAAATAAAATAACAAATAAAATAAAATAATAAAATAAAATAACAAATAAAAAATAATACAATAAAATAAAATAACAAATCAAATAAAATAATAAAATAAAATAACAAATCAAAAATAATACAATAAAATAAAATAAAATAAAATAATAAAATAAAATAACAAATCAAATAAAATAAATAAAATAAAAATAAAATAAAAATAAAGTAAAATATAATAAAATTAATAAAATAAAAAATAAAAATAAAATCAAATATAATAAAATTAATAAAATAAATAAAATATAATAAAATTAATAAAATAAAAAATAAAAATAAAATCAAATACAATAAAATTAATCAAATAAAGTAAAATATAATAAAATTAATACAATCAAATAATAGGATCCCCACTCCTGAGTTGCAGGGGTCCACCTACCCAAAGGTTCCACCCCGGGAAAGTGTCGGGCGTGGGGGACGAGGGGGGGGTCCACCCTGCAGCCACAGCTGCCAGCTT
>JAKJMR010017419.1:9698-26049 GCA_024449315.1 Daboia siamensis | reverse complement strand
AAGGAAGGGGATGGAAGGAAGGAAGGAAGGAACGAAGGAAGGAAGGAAGGAAGGAAGGAAGGAAGGAAGGAAGGAAGGAAGGAAGGAAGGAAGGAAGGAAGGAAGGAAGGAAGGATAGATGAAAGAGTCTGCATGGAGTATAAATCCTTCCCTTCCCCACCATCCAGTCAGAGCTGAAGAAGCTTCTGTGGATGAGAAGCGAAACCTCTTCAAAGAAAACCCCAAAAGTCCAGTTGCCTCCTGAAAAAGCATCCTACGGCTAGCAAGGCTACTATTCCATCGATCGCTTTACTGCTGCCCTTAAAACAAAACCCAAGCGCCACTCAAAACACACTTTAGCTCTAGCAAGGGACAATGAACAACCGTCAGGACCAGTCCCGGTTCGGGAGACGCCCGGATGATCTTCCGGGTAGGATCCCAGGCGCCAAGAGGGTGGTGGCCTCCCTTCTTCCTCTCCTTTGCAGGAGAAAAAGGCGCCAGGCGGGCGGAAGTCGTTGGGGAGAGGCAGTTGACGCCTTCGCTCTCTTGCGTGGAGAACCCTCCGCTGCACTTCTGAGGGTGCAGAGACCTCGCTGGCAGTTCCTGGCGAGATCGGCCCCCTTAAAATCTCAGCCTACCGAGCCCAGGTCACCTTCAATGGTTGAAGGAAGCAGGCGGCTGCCCACTAAGGAAGAGGAGGACTGCGGGGTGGGGGTGGGGGGCAGGATAGCAGTCTTCCAACGTTTGAGGGGCTGCCGCAAAGAGGAGGGGCGTCCACCTATTCATTGGGCGCTATTCAACAAAATGAAATTCAATGGTGAAAAAAGTAACGTTCTACATTTAGGCAAGAAAAACCAAAAATGCACAGGTATAGTATAGGGCGCGGGTAGGCCACCTTGGCCCCCTCATGACTGGTGGACTTCAACTCCCAGAATTCCTGAGCCAGCCTGGCTCAGCTTGGAAACCTCTCCCTTTTCCCTCAGCATGGCTGGGAGTTGAAGTCCACAAGTCATAAAGCGGCCTAGGCAACCTTGGCTCTTTTATGACACGTGGACTTCAACTCCCAGAATTCCTGAGCCAGCGTGGCTCAGCTTGGAAACCTCTCCCTTTCCCCTCAGGATGGCTGGGAGTTGAAGTCCACAAGTCATAAAAGAGCCAAGGTTGCCTACCCCTGGTATTGGGGATACCTGGCTCAATAGTAGCAACTGCAAGAGGGACCTCGTAGTGGACAATCCCTTAAATAGGAGCCAGCTGTGTGCTGCAGCTGCCAAAAAAGCCAACACAGTCCTTAGGCTGCATTAACAGACATAATCGAGATCAGGTGAAGTACTAATACCACTTTACAATGCCTTGGTAAGGCCACACCTGGAATCCTGCATCCAGTTTTGGTCACCATGATGTAAAAAAGATGTCGAGACTCTAGAAAGGGTACAGAGAAGAGCAACAAAGATGATCAGGGGACTGGTGGCTAAAACATACAAGGAACAGTTGCTGGAATTGGGTCTGTCCAGTTTAATGACGAGATGGGTGAGGGGGGACATGATAGCAGAGTTCCAATATCTCAGGGGCTGCCCCAAAGAAGAGGTAGTCAAGCTGTTTCCCAAAGCACCCGAAGGCAGGACAAGAAGCAATGGATGGAAACTCATCAAGGAGAGAAGCAACCTGGAACTAAGGAGAAACTTCCTGACAGTTAGAACAATTAACCAGTGGAATAGAAGTTGCCTTCAGAAGTTATAAATTCTCCATCACTGGAAGTTTTTAAGAGACTGGACAGCCATTTGCCTGAAATGGTATGAGGTTTCTTGCCTGAGCAGGCGGTTGGACTAGATGACCTCCAAGGTCCCTTCCAACTATTCTATTCTATTCTATTCTATTCTATTCTATTCTATTCCATTCCGTTCCATATTTTCTATTCCTACTCTATTCTACTGTATTCTACTCTACTCCAGTCCAGTCCAGTCCAGTCCAGTCTAGTCTATTCTTATTCTATTCTATTTCACTTTACCTGTTAAATTTATTTGCCATTCGTCTCATTTCAAAAAGACTCCGGCTGGCTTTCAGCATAGAACCATTAACAGCATCAGAAATAAATATTTCTAACCTTAAATCTGACTGCCCCCCCCTACCCTCGTAGGGGGGGGGGGGCAAGTGGGGCATCCACAGGGCAGGAAGGGCCCTGTTTAACCTCCAAATAAGCAGGCAGGCCCCAGCCAAGCTGTCAGATGCGTGCGGGTTGCATCCCCGGGACCCCCTTGCCTGCCCTACCCTCAGCCGAGCCCATTTATTAGGATGATGGAAGCCGAGGAATCTAAAAATTGCACTCCTTCCTTAATGAGCAGCCGAAGGGATCGGTAAGCATAATTTCAGAGGCGAGTAATATTTTATATAATCGCCGAGCGGTTCAAATTGAAAACCCCCCCCCCCCACTGAATCAATATTTACTGCGTCGAAACGAAATGAATAGTAATAAGTCACTAAGCTCCCTGTCCTGTTTCATAAAATAAAATAAAATAAAAATTATAAAAATGAGCACAGGCGCGAGGAGACCCATCGCATTAACTTTTACAGCACTCGGGGAGTCGTAACCGACCGTTCTCATAAAATCAAACTTCCAAAAAACAAGAAACAAAACCCTGTACCAGGCAAGCTTCTGAGGTTCAGCGGGGCGTGAAGACGGGCGGCTGGCGAGGGGGGGCGGGTGTCCTGCTCCGAAAGGCCGAGGAAGAGCCAGCCACTCCTGGAAAACCTAGGAACGGAGGCCGTGGCATTCACGGAAAGGTGTGCCAAGCTGAGCAAACAGCACAGATCCGGCACAGGTGGTCCTCGGCTTACGAACAGGGTTGACCCCAAAAGGTCTGTTGCTAAGTGAAACGTTTGTTCGCCGAGTTTTGCCCCATTTAGTGACTTTTCTTGCCACAGCTGTTAAGCGAATCACTGCAGTTATTAAGTTAGTAACAGGGCTGTTAAGCAACTCTGGCTTCCCCCATTGACGTGGCTTGTCAGAAGGTTGCAAAAGGGAATAGAACGGAATGGAATGGAACAGAACGGAACAGAACAGAACAGAAAGGAACGGAATGGAACAGAACAGAATAGAAAATATGAAATGGAATGGAATCGAATCGAATCGAATCGAAAATATGGAATAGAATAGAATAGAATAGAATAGAATAGAATAGAATAGAATAGATGAAATGGGATGGGATGGGATGGGATGGAATGGAATGGAATAGAATAGAATAATCTTTATTGTCATTGTGTATCCCACAACGAAATTAAGTGCTGTCCACAGTGCACACTACGCACAAGTGAAAACCACAAGTAAAAACATACATTATATACACACATCCTTCACATTCGGGACACTGCAGCCATCCTTAATATCATGTGAGTACATATGAGGATGCCACAACGGTCGTAAGTCTGTAAAACGGTCATAAGCCACCTTTTTCACTGCCATTGTCACTTTGGACAGTCATTAAACCAATTTATTTTTATTTATTTGCAAAATTTATATAGCCGCCTACACTCACAGCAACTCTAGGCAGCTTACAAACAATAAAAACACAGCATAGAAAAACATTAAAAACTCCAGTTCAAATTCAAAAAAAAGTCATTAAATCGAGGACTATCTGTACGGGAATGTTTGTGCAAGCGAGCTGGAGGAATCAGAATTTGATTTTAACAGAACCACAGAGCTGGAAGGGACCCTGGAGGTCTTCTAGTCCCACCCCCTGCTCACGCAGGACACCCAAGATTATTCCAAACAAATCACTGTCCAAATCAGACCAACGATTGTCTGATGTCAGCCTACCAAGAGTGAAGGTGACCAACCTGGCAGTAAAAAATACAAATTTGGATGAGACATTTTTCAGCTCATACTTCCTCACTTTGGAATGAAGGGGGGGGGGGGGAGGAAGGATGGCATCCATCCAAATTCCAGAGGGGGGTGTGTGTGAGTGTGTGTGTGTGTGTGTGTGTGAAATCCAGTGGGACATTCCAAAGCTGAATGCCAACTTCCACAGCCCTCCCAGCCCCATCATTTGAAAACGGCAAATCTGGGGTCCCTCACGACTGGGATAGTCTTTTCTCTCGGGCGCCTCTCATCCTAAGAAATAATAATTATCATCATCATCATCATCATCATGGAAAACTTCACTGCCCTGTTGATAAATTTAAGTAGCCTTCGCCCATATTTCAAGGAATGCTACAGGACGGAATGCCTTAAGCAGACAAAGCTATAAAACCTTTGCATATGCATGTAGGTATGTATGTCCGGGAGACGCTTCCTGCACGAAACCTGGTTTGTTTCATCAGGCCGCGAGCGGGCAGAGAGGGAACACTGGGGGGACACTATCCGTCTCTGGGGAAAAGGCAGCTTCCTCCCAGCCCGTCTTCCATCCGGCCGTCCTTGCCATCTAGCAGGCAACCCAGTGATGGGGGAGAGGGGGGGAAGCTGGAGGTCAGCCGGCCGGGCCCTTTCCCCTCCGGAGGTCAGCCGGCCGGGCCCTCTTGTTTTCCCAATTCTCTTTCCTTCCCCCTCGCTATGAGGTGAACCAACAGCTAATAAAAGGGAATCTTTGTAGCTCAGGGTTGAAACGAGGCGATGTTTCATGACCCAATTATATAACATCATCAATACGAGGAGGAGGAGGAGGAGGAGGATGGGGTCCTTGGTGCCCTCTGAGCTTGGATGTTTTCTTGCAGATGTTTTCTTGGATGTTTTCTTGCAGATGTTTTCTTGGATGTTTTCTTGCAGATGTTTTCTTGGATGTTTTCTTTCATGGCCCAACTAGGGACATCATCAGTGCTTACTAAGGTCTAACATCATTAGACCTTACCTAATTTAGGTAATGAAATGTCTACAAGAAAACAGCCAAGCTCGGAGAGCACCATGTTCTTGTAGGGCTTTTAGAATGGTAATTGCTTCTATATTTACCTGGATTGCCTGGTAGATGGCAATGACAGCCAGGGGAGGGGAGGGGAGGGAAGGGACGGGGAAGGAGGGGAGGGGAGGGGAGGGAAGAGAGAGGGGGAAGGGGGAAGAGAAGTGAACAGAGGAGAGGAGAGAAGAGGAGAGGAGAGAGGGGAGGGGAGGGGAGGGGAGGGGAGGGGAAGAGAGGAGAGGAGAGGAGAGGAGAGGAGAGGAGAGGAGAGGAGAGAAGAGAAGAGAAGAGAAGAGAAGAGAAGAGAAGAGAAGAGAAGAGAAGAGAAGAGAAGAGAAGAGAAGAGAAGAGAAAATATGGAATGGAATGGAATATATGGAATGGAAGAGAAGAGAAGAGAAGAGAAGAGAAGAGAAGAGAAGAGAAGAGAAGAGAAGAGAAGAGAAGAGAAGAGAAGAGAAGAGAGACGGGCTCCAGGTCAATCTTTCTCTGGCTGTTCTTTCTCTCTCCCTCGCTCCCAAGGAAGAAAGCGCCAAGGGGCTTTTGCACAGGGCAGGGGCAAGGCCCAGCGCCAGGGGCTCCCAGCCGGAGGGTCCATTGCCCCCCCACTTCCCGGCCAACCCCCCCCCTCCGTGTGCCTACGTCTCCCGCGAGGGAGAAACAGGTGGGCTCCGGGAGAGAAGGGGCGGTGGGCTTCAGCCCGGAAGGGGAAGCTTAGTGCAGTGAAAGCCAAGGCCAGGCCTTTGCCCAAGGCAGCCAGCCCCCTTCCTGCCCCGGGATCAGGGACCTCTTCCTGGGCAGCTCAGATGCCGGCAACATCTGGGGCCAGCTGCCGGAGAGAGCCCTTCCGCTCAAGAGCAGCTGGCAAGGTTGACGCCAGAATTCCCTAGGGCCGGAGGAGGAATTCTGGGAGACCACAAGTCTGAAAAGTGGCCACGTTTGGGGACCGACAGGAAGCTAGACAAGCCGTTTTCCCGGGGGGGGGGGGGAGAAGAGAGGCAGGGGGGAAAAAGAGGCTTTTTCTCTCTACTTCTCCGAAGATACTCAGGCACGCCGAAGGGAAAGGAAAAAAAAAAAAAAAAGTTTGGGGAACATCAAACATCCGGCCAACTAAATAACCCGTAATTGTTTCCCCAGGTGCGCGAGTGACAGTTTTTATTTTTAATAGGATCGATTTTAAAAAAAAAAATGGCACTCCTCCATTAACCAAAATTAAAAAAGAAAAAGAAAATCCCATTATTCTTAAGTATTTTCATATGCATTTAAAGCTGCTCGTTAACCTCTCAGTCCCGGCTTTATTTGGTTTTCATTAGTTCCTCCAAAGTAGAGCTCAATTACTATAGCTGCTCCCTGGAGGACCAGGAAACTCGGCTGCAACTGCCACCTGCCCCCCCCCCAAATCCTCGGAAGACCCCTACACACACACACACACACACACACACACACACACACACACACACACTTCAGACCCACAAGTGCCCCTGTGAGAGAGGCAGTGCACCAGGCTGGTTCTTTGGAAAAGCTGAGCGGCAGGATTTGAACTACGGTCTAGGCACTGAACGGCCAAAACTATTTATTTATTTATTTTATTTTAATCCCATTTATATCCCTTCTCCGAAGACTCAGGGCGGCTTACAATTTAAGCACAAACCAATGTGCTTAGCAATAGGCTTCATTCTAGGTATATGCCTGCTTATTAGGGCTTTCGGGCCCCCCAGATGCAGCATTATTACAAAGTCAGCTTATTGCCCCCAACAATCGGGGTCCTCATTTTACCTCCCTCGGAAGGATGGGAGGCTGAGTCAACCTTGAGCCTGGTGGGACTCGAACCTGCACTAATTGCAGGCAGCTGGTGTTACTTAAGGAGGCATCAGCCCACTGCTCCACCAAGGCTATTTAATAACAACAACAATAATAAAGTTGGGAGGGAACTTAGAGGTCATCTAGTCCAATCCCCTGCTCAGGCAGGAAACCCTATACCATTTCAGACCAATGGCTGTCCAGTCTCTTCTTAAAAACCTCCAGTGTTGGAGCATTCACCACTTCTGGAGGCAGGTGGTTCCACTGGTTAATTGTTCTAACTGTCAGGAAATTCCTCCTTAATTCCAGGTTGCTTCTCTCCTTTGATTGGTTTCCATCCGTTGCTTCTCGTCCTGCCTTCAGGCGCTCTGGAGAAGAGCTTGACTGCCTCTTCTTTGGGGCGGCCCCTGAGATACTGGGACGCTGCTATCATCTCATCCTTCTTTTCATGAAAATAAAGGTAAAGGTAAAGGTTCCCCCACACATGTGTGCTAGTCGTTTCCAACTCTAGGGGCCGGTGCTCATCTCCGTTTCAAAGCCGAAGAGCCGGCGCTTGTCTGAGGACGTCTCCGTGCTCATGTGGCCGGCATGACTAGACGCCAAAGGCGCACGGAACGCTGTTACCTTCCCACCGGAGCGGTCCCTATTTTTCTACTTGCATTTTTACGTGCTTTCGAACTGCTAGGTTGGCAGAAGCTGGGACGAGTCACAGGCGCTCACTCTGCTACGCAGCACTCGGGATTCGACCCGCCCAACTGCCGACCTTCTGATCGACAAGCTCAGCGTCCTAACCCACTGAGCCACCGCGTCCCCATGAAAATAGACATACCCAATTCCAGCCAGTGTCTTTCATATCTTTTAGCCCCCTAATCATATTTGCGGCTCTTCTCTGCAGCCTTTCCAGAGTCTCAACGTCTTTTTCCAGAAACACAGGTGCGCAGAGGGATTAAGACAGAAAAGATTTTTTACAAATAAATCGACGCTACTATTTTCTCCCTCTTCAGCAACGTTTCCTATCCCAGCAGATGAACTTCATGTTGATGAGTTGTCATTTTTGGAGACTTGTTTTAACAGTCTTTCACAGAGAGAGAGACAAGGGAGTGTGTGTGTGTGTGTGTGGGGAAACCGTATTGCTAAACCTTTACGAAAGACACCCAGGTGATCCAAACAAAATCAAAGATGGAAAGATTCGGCTCTGCCCACGATGGAGGGGCCGGCTGGCGAAAAGGACGGAAGTGGCTGAGCTGGCAAAACGGACTTCTTTGATCAGAGAAAAGATATTACGTACGGTTATTGCGTGAAATAGGAAAAAAAAAAAAACACGAACGTATGATTTACGGTGGGGATGATTAGAGGGGATGGATTATAGAGAGGAGAGAGGAACGTGGGACCCACAGAGTAAGAAGGGAACTTATCACTGTATTTATAACTGCGCAGAGAAGATCGGAAGCGGCTTCTCCATATCTTGCTCCCTTTGGGGGCGTTTAGCTCTCTCTTTGACTTTCTTCTTTTTCTTCTTGTCCCGTTGCCTGGAGGCGGTGAGGGTCTGGATGGGGAGGAACAGGCTTCGTCTAAATCCCGACAAGACCGAGTGGCTGTGCGTACCGGCATCTCGGGTTGTCCATTCTATTCCATCGTTAACTATGGGGGGTGAGGTGTTACCCCCCCATAGATAAGGCTCGCAACTTGGGCGTCCTCCTTGATTCACAGCTCAGTTTTGAAGACCACATAGGAGCCGTGACCAGGGGGGCTTTTGCCCAGGTTCGCCTGGTGAGCCAGTTGCGGCCCTATCTGGACCGAGATGCCCTACGCACAGTCACTCATGCGCTCGTGACCTCCCGTTTAGATTACTGCAACGCTCTCTACATGGGGCTGCCCTTGAGGACCACTCGGAGGCTTCAGCTGGTGCAGAATGCGGCCGCGCGAGTTGTGATGTGGGTTTCCCGATACTCCCATGTAACACCTCTACTCCGCGAGCTGCATTGGCTTCCAGTTGTCTTCCGAGTGAGATTCAAGGTGCTGGTGATGAGCTATAAAGCCCTAAATGGCGAGGGTCCGGGATATTTACGGGAGCACCTCTTGCCGGTGTTAACTTCCCATCGTCCTGTGCACTCCCACAGAGAGGGCCTCCTCAGGGTGCCGTCGGTCAGGGAATGTCGACTGGCGGCCCCCAGGAGGAGAGCATTCTCTGTGGGCGCGCCAGCCCTTTGGAATCAATTACCGGTTGAGCTCCAGATGGCTCCCGACCTCCGCTCGTTTCGCCGCGACCTGAAGACTTGGTTGTTTGAACAGGCCGGCCTGGACTGAGGGATTAGGATTTTAGAGTTTAAATTTTAAAAAATTTTAAATTTTAGAATGTATTTATTGTTTAGGGCTAGTCTGATTTAATCCTATTTTAATTTTTATACACTGTATGTTGTTTATAGCATTTTAATTGCCCTGTACACCGCCCCGAGTCCTTGGGGAGGGGTGGTATATAAATCTAAATTAAAAAAAAAAAAAGAGGGGGTGAACTTATTTTCCAAAGCACCAAAAGGCAAGACAAGAAACAACAGATGGAAACTTCTCAAGGAGAGAAGCTGTTTTGGTCACCACGATGTAAAAAAGACGTCGAGACTCTGGAAAGAGTGCAGAGAAGAGTAACAAAGACGATCAGGGGACTGGAGGCTAAAACATACAAGGAACGGTGGCTGGAATTGGGGGTGTCTAGTTTAATGACGAGAAGGACGAGGGGGGACACGATGGCAGTGTTCCAGCATCTCAGGGGCTGCCCCAAAGAGGAGGGAGTCAAGCTATTTTCTCCAAAGCACCTGAAGGCAGGAGAAGAAGCAACGGATGGAAAGAGAACAATTAACTAGTGGAATGTTTTGCCTCCAGAAGTTGTGGGTGCAGCACAAGACCCTCACCTGACGTGACCCACACCTGACCCCTCACAAGACCCTCACCTGACGTGACCCACACCTGACCCCTCACAAGACCCTCACCTGACCCATCACCTCACTTGAGGTGACCCTCACCTGACCCATCACCACACCCCTCACAAGACCCTCACCTGAGGTGACCCACACCTGACCCATCACCACACCCCTCACAAGACCCTCACCTGAGGTGACCCACACCTCACCCCTCACAAGACCCTCACCTGAGGTGACCCACACCTGACCCCTCACAAGACCCTCACCTGAGGTGACCCACACCTGACCCATCACCACACCCCTCACAAGACCCTCCCTTGACGGGACCCTCCCACCATCAAAGATCACACCTGGAGCCCTTGTCAAGAAGGGCTAAAGTCTGCTGAAGAGTTTCATTACCCAGCCTGGTCCCAAGGTGTTCGGCAACCAGCCCACCGGCTGGGAGAACGGCCCTCGGCCTCCTCCTCCAGACGGGCTCCAGAGGTTTGCCCCTACCGCAAATCGGCCGCGGACCCTCTTGCGGGGGGTGTCTGTTCCTCCGGAGGGTCTCCAGCGATCAAATCAAGGCAGATCATTATCCGCAGCGCTGGGCCTTTGGTGGGCAGGAAACTCTCCTTCGCTCACGTAGTTACCCCAGCCGTTTTTACACCCGCCCGGCTCCCCCAGGAGCCAAACAAGCTGCACTGAACTGAAATGAGCCCGGCGAATCAATCACAGACCAACGAGGAAAATTAAACGGGTGTGAATAGTCCGTTCAAACAGCAGATGTCAACTTCAAAACATTAAAATACAGACCCCCCCCCCCCCAAAAAAAAAGAAAATGGGGTTTTTGTTTCGTTTTTCGGCGCGTCAGGAAATGAAAAAAAAAAAACACACACCAGCAAAACAAACCTTGTGCAAGACGACACAAAGAGGAAAAAACGTAAATTGCGTATTGCCCCCCCCCCCCTTCCAGAGTTGAATACCGATAAATACGGATCAAAAATAAGAATTCCCAAAGCTTTCTGAAGCCCGGGGGGGGGGGGGGGGGGAGGGGAGAAGGAGGAGACTGTTCGAAAGATGAGTACAAGAAGTCCTCGGCTTACGACAGTTCGTTTAGCGACCGTTCAAAGTAACAAAGGTGACTTAGGACCGTTTTTCACCCTTACGATCTTTGCAGCCTCCCCCAGGGTCATCCAAATTCAGCCGCTGGCTCGTACTCATGAGGGGGTCGCAGCGTCCCGGGGTCACGTGACAAACCCCCCCCCTTCCCCCCCGGCCGCTTCTGACAAGCAAAGAGGTGGTGAGTTCTAGTTCTGCCTTAGGTAGGAAAGCCGCCAGGGTGACTTTGGGCCAATCACCAGGAGACTTCTAGAGTTCTAGTCCCGCCTTAGGCATGAGAGCCAGCTGGGTGACTCTGGGCCAGTCCCATTCTCTGGGCTCAGCCCACCTCATAGGGCTGTTGTTGTGGGGAAAATAGGAGGAGGAAAAGGTATTAGATATGTTTGTTATCTAGAGTTGTTTATAAAAATAATAAAGCCCAGAAACAAACAAACAGGACACTTATGCAGACCAGATTTCTGAAAACTAGAGTCTTCCAGACAGTCTGATTCAGGCTCGATTGACTGATTGAGTGAGTGAGTGAGTGAAATGGTCTAGGCAGGGTCTCCTGCCTGAAGCAGGGGGTTGGACTAGATGACCTCCAGGTCCCTTCCAACTTTTATTATTCTTGTTGTTGTTATTGATCATTGCACCTATGACTATTGGTACCACCCTTGCTTGCCTTTGCCACAGTCTATTTCTATTTCTATTTGTGGGTCTTCGTTGTTGTTGTTGTTATTGATCATCGCACAGTCAGCCAGATGTTCAGATTGGATTTTGCATTTTTGTCTACCTATCGAGTCCTTACCAAGGACCTGGGATAGGCAGATGTGGATGTTTGATGGTATCACAGATCTCGTCGCAGGATGGAAGCAGTTCCTGGTAAGGCCGCCTTTGGCAATTGACTGATGGCGAATTTGTCAATGCCGATGATGGTGCCCAAGTGGTGCTCCAGTTGTTTTGGGATTGCACCCAAGGCGCCTATGACTATTGGTACTACCCTTGCTTGCCTTTGCCACAGTCTATTTCTATTTCTATTTCTATTTGTAGGTCTTTGTTGTTGTTGTTGTTGTAACTTTTATTCATTAAACATGAAACTCAAGTCAACTGAACACTCAAATTGACTGGCGCTAATGCTTGACACGGGCTGCTACCAGCATCCTAGGTATCAACCAGGTATCTCCTTAAAATGTAAGATGTTGTTGTTGTTGTTGTTATATCTTCCTGGAAGCTGGCCTTAAAAGCTGTAAAGGTAAAAGGTAAAGGTTCCCCCGCACATGCGTGCTAGTCGTTTCCGACTCTAGGGGCCGGTGCTCATCTCCGTTTCATAGCCGAAGAGCCAGCGCTTGTCCGAGGACGTCTCCGTGGTCATGTGGCCGGCATGATTAGACGCCAAAGGCGCACGGAACGCTGTTACCTTCCCACCGGAGCGGTCCCTATTTTTCTACTTGCATTTTTACGTGCTTTCGAACTGCTAGGTTGGCAGAAGCTGGGACGAGTAACAGGCGCTCACTCTGTTACGCGGCACTCGGCATTCGACCCGCCAAACTGCCGACCTTCTGATCGACAAGCTCAGCGTCCTAACCCACTGAGCCACCGCCTCCCTTCTTAAAAGCTGGGGTTTATTGAAATGTTGTCCAAGTACCCAGATGGAGGTTGGAGACCGCCTGCTCTTAACCCGGTTTGTCTGTTTGCCTTCCCGAAGTAAAAACCAACCATTTCCTCCCTTGCAGATAAAATCATAACTGATTTTTTTTTTAAATAAAAATAAAAAATGAAGGGCTCTGCTGGCAAACCCCAGAAATTTATGGTGCTTCTGCTGAAGCTCAACCTACCTTCCCGAGGAATATAAAAGCAAGAGAAACAGGGATTTTTTAAAAAAAATATCCCCAAAGGAATAAAGGAAGGGAGAAGAAAGCAGAACCCATAAATCTGAACCTCATTGGGGCTCTTATTAAGTAAATTAATTTAAGTTAATTTAACTCGATCACGACTCCCGATCACCGTGATTTAGCGATGGGGGGAAAATTGCATTCGGAAAGGCCAGGCAGACTAGATAGGAGGAGGGGAGGAAATTAGATCCACTTAGCCCTGGTGAATTAAGAGGGAAATAGCAGGTGTAAATTTCACCTTATCAAGAGGAGGGAAAATTATCCTCATAAATTGGGAGAAACGGCCCCCGGGTCGCTTATAAATCTATTTAAAACAAAAATATTGTAAAAGTGCAGTAAAAGGAATTTAAAATATACCGCCCCCCCCATCCACGATCTCGGGAAAAGTTGGTGGGGCAGCAAAGGCAGACAGGGGAGAAAGCGATGCAGCGGTTCACTTTGTCACACGGTCGCTAAGCAAATCCAGCTTCCCCTGCTGACTTTGCTGGTCGGAAGGTCGCAAAAGGGGATTACGTGACACCCCCTCCCCGGGCGATGCCGCAAGCATCATAACCGCCCTGAGTCCTTCGGGAAAGGGCGGTATATAAATCCAATAATTAATAAATAAATAAATAAATAAATTACGAGTCAGTCACCAAGAGTGACATGACCACAGAGATGCCGCAACGGTCATGAAAACCAGTCGTAAGTCACTTTCTCAGGGCCGTTGTAACTTTGAAGGACCACTGCAGAAAGCCCTCGACTGGTGATTTATTTAGTGACCGTTCGAACGGCATGAAAAAAAGAAAGTTGTGGCTGTTTTCCACGCTTGGGTCCATTGCAGCATCTCCACGGTCACTTGGTCAAAAAAGCAGATGCTCGGCAAACTGGCTCACATCGACGAGGGCTGTAGTGTCCCGTGTGTTTGTGTGTGTGTGTGTGTGTGTGTGTGTGTGAGAGAGAGAGAGAGAGAGAGAGAGAGAGAGAGAGAGAGAGAGAGAGAAAGAGAGAGAGACGCGATCTCCTTTTACGACCTTCTGACAAGCAAAGTCAACCGGGGAAGCTGGATTCACTTAACGGCCGTGTGACCAAATTAAACTGCAACGATTCAATTAACTAGCAAGAAAGGTCATAAAACGGGACGAAACTCACTTAATGAATGTCTCTCCTGCACTTTCGCTGAGAGTGGAATGGCAGTGGATTATCGCAAGCCTAGAATGTAGAAGAGAACAGAAGCTGGAAGGGGCCTGGGAGGTCTTCTAGTCCAGCCCCCTGCTCAAGCAGGAGAACCTACACCATCTCAGACAAGTGACTGTCCAGTCTCTTCTTAAAGACCTCCAGCGATGGAGCGCCCATGATTTCTGGTGGCAAGCCGTTCCACTGGTTTAATTGTCCTCACTGTCAGGAAGTTTCTCCTTAATTCCAGGTTGCTTCTCTCTTTGGTCAGTTTCCAACCGTTGTTTCTCGTCCTTCCCTCTGGTTCTTTGGAGAATAATGTGACCCCCCCCCTTCTTTGTGGCAGCCCCTCAGATACTGGAACGCTGCTATCATGTCTCCCCTATTTCTTCTTTCCTTTAGACTAGCCAAGCCCATGTCCCGCAGACGTTCTTCGTATGTTTTAGTCTCCAGGCCTCGGATCATCTTAGTTGCTCTTCTCTGAATTTTTTCCAAAGCCTCAACAACTTTTCTGTGATACGGTGACCAAAATTGGCTGGAGTATTCCAGGTATGGTCTCTCTAGGGTTTTATAAAGCAGCCTATTATCCCAGAAAACTGACTCACCTCTGAGAATAATTCCAAATAACATTCCTGGACCCCCACGACTCCCCAACTCCCCCCCTCCTCCTCCTCGACCCAATTCCTAAATTAAAAACGCGGCACTGGGCGTGCGACCGGCTATTTTTAGGAAAGGGATAATCAATTGTTTGAGGAAGCTAGTAAATGGCACCACCACTTCCATTTCCAACGCCCTGAAATAGTAAATTGTTTTGACACTGTCAAGCGCCACTAAATGGCTGGGCGACAGAAGTTCCCCCAGATAAAGCATCTGGTTCTTAATTTTTAAACTGTTTTCAAACAGCAACAAATACTGAATAATCAGCTTTTTTTTTTTTAAGCAAAAAAGAGAAAGAGAGAGAGAGAGAGAGAGAGGATCAGCACTTTCTTTTATTTCACCGAGTAATTGAAGAAGTTTGTTCTGATTTTTTTAAAAAAATCATTTCCCCTCTTTTCAAGCCAGCCGCCAGCCTCGTTTGTAAAAGTTTTATAATATATTCAGAGGCTTTAAACTAATTACCGGCAAACGGCTATTGATCATCCATTGGGGTGTGTGTGTGTGTGTGTGTGTGTGTGTGTGTGTGTTGTTTTCTAAGGAACTCAGGGATGGAAATATCCTTCCTCGAATCTCAGGACCAATCGGAAGGGGAGACCACAAACAGGGTCAGCTGCAAGCCCTCACGACAAGGTGGAAACCAGCCACCTGCAGGCCTTGGGAAGGTCTTGGGAAAGAGGCAACATGCAGGTTGAAAATAGGGATGGTGGGGGGGGCAGGTAAAAATACAGGTAGTCCTCTCAAGTTATGACCGTCACGGAGCCTGCCATCACAGTCGTAACACGCGACAGTCACATAAGTGACCTGGTTTTGCCACCTTTTTTTTTTTTGCAACGGTCGTTAAGTAAATCATCACGGACATTAAGGGAACCGGTGGCTCACTAGGGGCGCGGGGTTATTGAAAATCAGGAAGAAATGCCATTTTTCGACAAAAGCTGTAGTAAAAAGTCAGACAGCTGTTGTTATCACACTGAAGTACTGCAGCCCTGCAGTTACAGCCGCAGCTGAGCCCAAAATGGGTGTTGCGAAGGGAAACATTTCTTAAGGGGGACTTGCCCCTTTTTATGACTTTTCCTGCTACGGCTGTTAAGTGAATCGCCGCATTTGTTAAGTGGGTAACATGGTTGGGAAGCGAATCCGGCTTCCCCTCTTGATTTTGCTTGTCGGACATTCGCAAAAGGGGATTGCATCACACACACACACACACACACACACATACACACACACACCAGGACACGGCGACCGTCATAAATACAAAGGCGCTGCCAAGCGTCGGAATTTGGACCCCGTGCCCACGGAGGATGCTGTAATGGCCAGTCATAAGCCACTATTCTTCAGTGCTGTTGTAACTTTGGCCAGTCTCTAAATGGGGCGTTGTAAGTTGAGGACTTACCTGTATTCTCCTTTTTCAAAAAAATTGTTTGTTTTATGGTTCCATTATTTCACTTCCGTTTTATGCTCTCTTTGATGCTTTGTTGGGGTAAAGCAGCCAAATCAGATTCACAAACCAACCAACACACACACACACATAGGGCCTAGTTGCCAAGCAAGCTGAAGAGGGGGGGGGGGTCATGTGACCAAGATGGGGGAGGGGAAGAGACTGGGCCATAAGTACCAGCCAGGGAGGTTTGTGGGAAATTTGAATGGTCGCTTGGTGATCAGTCGTTAAATTGAGGACTACCTGCATTGCCAGTGGTGAAATTGAAATACCTGAACAACCGGTTCTCTTATTGTATGCAGGCCTGGGCCTCTGAGGCCTAGAGTGGAGTTCTGGAAGTGGCATCCACACACTTCTGGTGGGCCATTCTAGGCCTGGGAGCCTCATCCAGGCCTCTGAGGCCTAGATCGGACATGTGGAAGTGGCATCCACACTTCCGGAGGGCCGTTTTAGGCCTGGGAGGCCTCCTTCAGCCCTCTGAGGCCTAGTATGGACTTCCGGAAGTGGCATCCATGCACTTCCGGTGGGCCGTTTTAGGCCTGGGAGGCCTCCTTC
>JAKJMR010017417.1:182104-223185 GCA_024449315.1 Daboia siamensis | reverse complement strand
CTACTTATACAAACTGAACTTCCCAAAACGTCTTCAGTAGCTATTTTTAAAAAGTGCTGGGTTGAGAACGGTTGAACCTGGTTAATACATGGATGGGTCACCAGTAGGAACCACCATGTTTATTGGCAAGACATGGAAGTAAAAAAAAATCAGTGGCACCTTCAGTCCCATCTTGTTGCCAAGAAAACAGAAAGAATAATAGAATTACAGAGTTGGAAGGGATCTTGGAGGTCTTCTAGTCCAATCCCCTGCTCAGGCAATAGACACGATTACCATTCCTGACAAATGGCTGTCCGATTTCCTCTTAAAAACCTCCAGTGATGCAGCATTCACGACGTCTGGAGAGCGAAGCCATTCCCAAAGAATCAACCTTCGCTTGAAGAGACTTTTTAACTCTTCCCACCAGCAGAAAATTGCAGCCCCCAGTTTAACAGCCTGCAGCACCAGCGGACTGAAAAGTTGGGGAGGGAAGGAAAATGCAGCAGCAGCAGCAGCTGACCCGCTTCAGCCTAGTTGCTTCTCTGCTTGGACGCCGTGGAGGAAACCAAACAGCCCCGTTTGCTCCCGGCTTCTCCTCTGACCTGCCCTCCACTCACCTTCCAGCTGCTGCTGCGACCCTGGAAAGAGCACAAAAGCCACTTTGCACACCAACTTCCTCCGATGAGTGATCAGGAAGAGGAGGTTCCTCTGCGTTTCTCATCTCTTCCCATCCTTTCTAGCAATACAGCACTCGATTGTTTTAACTCCTTTAAACTCAAACACAGATGCCGCCGACTAAATTTTCAGCTTTCTAAACACAGAGGTTGCCTATTTGACCACGGATAGGTGGCAAAAACAAAACAAAACAAAACAAAACCACGCTTGTCTCATCTCTACCTAAGCCGTTTGCAAGATTTTTTCCCCTGCTTAAAAGCTATCAAGTTGTTTTTGAGTTCTAGCAACCCATCTTTGCAACTGATCCAAGTGAAATAGTGAAATCTGATGCTGCTTAGCTTGTGAAGCTTAGCTGTGTGCTGAGCCCTAAAAGTTCATGACAGTTTTTCAGAATTACAGAATAAGCTTTTTAAAGGGTGATTCTGAGTGGTGATCAAAACCTCTCTACATCCCAAATCTGTATGACCGATTTCCTGTGGCTCCCAAGCATTTAGGTCATGGCAGCCCCATCAGGCCAGATCCTCCAGGGGAGGCAATTTCTGCTGGCCAGGGCTGTGTCCATGGACACCCAGCATGCCAGGATCATTCCTGAGGGAGGACAATGTATATCTGCTAAATGTTAAATGCCATGAACTTCTGTAAATTTTTTTGCACAGAAGTCACAGAAATCATTAGGTCACAGAGAAGGGAAAATATGCAGCATGGAGGAATCTGTAATAAAATAACCACAAGGTATATTTTATTGATTCCTTTTTCATTCAGAACTCAAGATGGCATACAAATATGTATTCTTGTTTTTCCTCTGAGGTTTATTTACCTATTTTTAAGAATTGCTAAGGACCAGATGACTGTAGTATGTCCTGGTATGTAAAAACCATAGAACTCCTTTTCACGTGATCCTATGAGCACAGATGAATGGATGGCTCTGCCCAAATGGACCCATGTGACTTTGTGGGCTGAGCTCTTCCCAAGAAGCTGCGACTGGGAGCACAGCCACTTCTCAGAAGCTGCCTGACCATGGATGGAAACTGTGGGCTGGTTGCAGAAGGCTGAAGAGGATGTGGATTCCAAACATTTAGCGTTAAACAGACTCATGCGTTATGAACTGAACTTTCTTAAGAAGATTGGGGAATGGTCTTATTTTATTAAACTGTAAAACCATTTTGACTGAACCTTTTGGGTAAAATGGATTGACAACAGAGGTTTATAACTTTTGTGAATAAGACACAATTGTTGGGAAAGTCCTCAATCAAAATCTTAAGGAAAAGTTTTATTATTAAGAATCAAATGAGGATATTTGATCCTGGACAGATCAAAGACAATGATTGGGGTGAGTTATTGTAAATAAAAGCCATTGTAGTTAAATACAATGGATGGTTAAGAGAGGGCTTTGATGTTTAACTTTACTGTTGGTTCATCTGTTTAGCACTTTGCCTTTATACACAGTAGATACATGAAAGTCAAATTGATTCGAACTAGAGATAGAAATTCACAAATTTTGGGCCTGTTTTGCAAGGGTAACAAACTAATATTGTTACAATATATTTATCAACATTCAACTGATTTACTATATGTAAACCTGTTTTTGTCTTTTTTAATGCATATTTCTTTTTTAAAAATGTTTTGCACATCCTTGTTTCGTTGTAAATTTTTTGAGTTTGTAATTTGCCTAGTATTTCTTTTTTAAAAAAGGTCCCTTACCAGAACGATGTTTATGGGATCACTCAGTACATATTTTCTAAGATATCTTTAAACTCATAGAATCATAGAGTTGTAAGGCACTTCAGTGGTCTTCTAGTCCAACCCGCTGCTCAAGGCAGGAGCCTTATATAACCCGTCAAATGAATGTCCGGTCTATTCTTGAAAACCTCCAGTGATGGAGCATCCACAATGCCAGGAGGAGAGCTATTCACTTGATCAACTGCAGTCACTGACAGAAATTTTCTCCTAATTTCTAGGTTGGATCTTTCTTTGACAACCTTCCATGCATTAGTTCTTCTTCTGCATTTTGTACAATATAATTCAACCTCCTCTTCTTTGTGACAGCCCCTCAAGTAGTGGAAGACAGCCATCATGCACCCCCCAATCCTTTTCTTCCATGGCCTAAGTATAACTAGCTCTCTCAATAGATTGCCATTTAGCGTCCAGACCATTTATCTTCTTTCTTCTCTGCATATTTTCAAGGGTCTCAACATCTATACCGTACCATGGGACCAGAATGGGGGGCAGTATCCTAAGTGTGGAGTCACCAGCACGGTGTAAAGCGGTACCATCACTTCTTGTTGTGTCAGGATCCTGATTTAAAGGCTAAACAGCTTTATGTAAAGATGTAATGTAACATGGATAATGCAATACTAGGAATGACACAGCAGGTGTGTGTATCCCTTTAAGAGTCTGAATATAAAAAGGAAGTTTTTCTGCTGGAGACTTTCTCTCTCGTCCGTTTGATCATTGTAATTGCTGTGTATTGGTGTTTGCTGTTTCACCCTGTGTATGTATTTTATTTCTAGTGTACATTTCTAGATAAACCACAATTTAAATACAAACCTCCCAGCTCTATTCTGTTCTATTCCAAAAAGGTTCTGCCTGATGTGATTGTCCAGGTGACCTTTTCCTTCCCACTGACTTCCGGATATTTCCCTCTTTTTCTGAACTAGGAAATGATTTCCTTTGATATTTCGATATATTTCTTCCATATAGTCAATTTTGTCCAGCTCAAAACCCTTTTCCCGCTTTTCTCTTTCTTGTCTTTGACTTGCTGGGGAAGAAAACTTCTGGTTTTCCAGAGGAGCTAATAAGATTTTGATTGCTGCCTTGACTTGCTGTGGATTTTAATGCTGCTTTTGATTCTCAGGTCTCCACAGTGCTCCCTTTGACATTCAGAGAATCATCAGGGAAGTCAGACAGATCATTATGGTTTTCAAAGGCTACAACCCCACTGGGATCCAAGGGAGCAATGATGTCGCATAACTGAAGGCTGCTTTAGAAGTGGTAAAAATACGAGGAAAATCCTAGCTTTGTTTTCCAGTTTCAAATGTCATAATTTCCTTCTCTCAGAGTGGCAGGAATGGAGAAGACCATCCCTGAATCCGAAAGGATTGTCAATCAAAACAGATTCATTTTAACCACTCGAATTTTTTAACCATGCCTAAAGAAGTGCCGTACTTTGATAGGACTGGGGCAGATAGCAATGCAACAATAAATTAAGAGGCAGAGGCCTAGCTGCAGCTCAAACCATCAGAGGCAGAAAATGGCTCGACTGATGTACGATTGAAACTGAATTTTAAATTTATAATCAAGAGGGAAGGGAAGCTGAGTATTAGTTACAGATTAGTTAAAGAGGTGCACAATGCACAAGAGACTGATTACAAGTTAACAATTGTAGTGTGTTAGAAACCCATTGTATGTGTGGAATCCTCATCACTGAGCAAGTTGGGAAATGACTTAATATTTATTTAGTGTTAAATTCCTTTATTATTAAACTTAATCACTGCCCATCTCACAGTTTCAGGCAACTCTGAATCACTTGCCTTGCCATAATGTTCATAGCAACACTGAAAATACCCATTTTTTCCTTGTCAAAAGCTACTGATAATTCCAACATAATACATTTTAAAGAATGAAACATTTTCTACTGTACACCTTTCCCCTCAGGTTAAGGTGGCAAAACAGGAAGGTTTGTCACTCTTCTGTGAGACAGTGCAGACAGTATGACAAAATGGCAGCTGCTTCCACAAATCCATCACATGGCCCACAGATGAATCTAGGACCCACTGAAAATGATGGGTGCTTCCAGGACGCAGTCATGTGGCCCAGGAATGCATGCCCTCCCCTCCTTTCCCAACATGAGGATCAGAAAAGGTAAGGATGAGGAGGGTGTGAGACTTGTTAGTCAGGATAAAGTGGATCCTGGGGGAAGGAGAGGCCTGTGGTGACCCTGGGGGGAGGGAAATGACTGGGGAACCCTATGGAGGAGGGAAGGGCCATAGAGACACAAAGGATGGGAAACAGAGCACAGAGTGTCTCGGAAGGTGGGGGAGGATTAGGGATGCCTGAGGTAGGCAAGCCTGGCCCTGCTCTAGGCCTCCAAGAGTTTTCCCCAACTCTGAGGTAGCCAGTGTTCCCCTTAGTGACTTGGACATTCGATTAATGGCTGCCATCAGGGAAATCAGGGTAGTTCAGGAAAGCAGTCTCACTTAACGGCCGTTGCAGCATGCAACTGTAATTGGCAGGCCGTGACAGTTGTATCTTGAGGACTACTTGTATGCTGGGTGAGGAATTCTGGGCCTCAAAATCTGGAGGAAAGCAAGGCAGAAGACAGAAACTCCACATGTGGGAATTACCTAATCAATATTCAAAACTACCACCCAGAAGCCTTTTTGAGGAATTCCACTACTTCTGCAAAAGGAAATATTGAGTAACTGCTCCTGAGAACAAGAAACTGGTAGTTAGCCTTTTTCCAATTTTCTTTTCTCTCCACCTACAAGTCTAATTCTAGACGTTTCACTAGAAAGAATCAGGCCAGAATTCAAACAGTCAATTTCTCACCTACACCTACACATTTTCAATGGGAGATCACAAATGAAATTCAAGCCTTTTCTAAACTCTTCAACTTTTGCGTCATGTGGGTTTCCTCGTGTGCAATAAGGAATGATTTATGAGTCAAGTAACATCCACAGACTGGACATTTGAAAAGTTTCTCCCACGTGTAACTGAAACTTTGGCCACAATCAGGACATTCAAAGGGTTTCTCACCTGTGTGAATCCTCCGGTGTTTCATCAGGTTGGACATCTGCGTGAAAGTGCGGACAATGTGGCAAAATGGTACCTGCTTCCGCAGGTCCACTGCATAGCCCAGCGATGAAGCCAGGGCCCACTGAAAATAATGGCTGCTTCCAGGACACAATCATACAGCCTAGAGATGTGTGCGCTCCCCCTCCATCCCCAGAATGAGGTTCAGAGAGTTTCAAAGTTAAGGAGAAGGAGGGTTTGAGGCGTGGGGTGGGAATCAGGCCTAAGAACTGCAGGGACACAGTGGGAGGGGGGAAAGCCTATGGGGAGCTTGTGGGGGGGAGAGGGAAAGGATTGGGGGAACACAAGGGCTGGGCAACAAAGAACAGGCTGTCTTGGAGGGTTGGGAAACGTAGGGATGCCTACAGCAGGTAAGCCTGACCCTGCGCTAGGCTTCCAAGAGTTTTCCAACCCTGTGGTAGCCAGTGTTCTGCTTAGTGATTCACACATTTAATTGATGGCTGCATAAGGGTGAACAGCAGGATGTGAGTAGTTAAGGAAAGCAGTCTCACTTAACAGCTATTTTAACATGCAAACCTAATTGCAAGGCCTATGACATATCTTGAGGACTACTTGTATGCTGACTGAAGAATTCGGGGTCCCAAAATCTGGAGGAAACCAAGGTAGAAGACTGAAGCTCCACATGTGGGAATTCAATAATCAATATACAAAAACACCTCCCAAAGGTTTTTTTGAGGAATTCCACAACTTCTGCAAAAGGAAATATCCAATAACTGCTGCTGATAACCAGAAACTGGTAGTAGGACTTTTTTCATTTTTGTTTTCTCTGTACTTACAACTCTAATTCTGAGACATGTTTCACTAGAAAGCATCAGGCCAGAATTCGAATAGTCAATTCCTCACCTACACCTTCAATGAAATATCACAAATGAAATTCAAGTGGTCTATAAACTCATTTACTTTTGCCTCATATGGACTTTCTCATGTGTGATAAAGGATGATTTATGCCTGAAGCAACATCCAGAAATGACATCTAAAAGGTTTCTCTCCTGTGTGAGTACTCTGGTGGTTCATCAGGCTGGAATTTTCACTGAAACTTTTCCCACAGACAGGACATTCAAAGGGTTTCTCTCCTGTGTGAGTCCTCTGGTGGTTAACCAGGCTGGATTTCTGACTGAAACTTTTCCCACAGACAGGACATTCAAATGGTTTCTCGCCTGTATGTGTCCTCTGGTGTCTCACCAGGCTGGAATTACAACTGAAACTTTTTCCATAATCAGGACATTCAAAGGGCTTTTCTCCTGTGTGAGTCCTCTGATGTTTCACCAGCTCAGAATTACTACTGAAACTTTTCCCACAATCAGGACACTGATACGGTTTCTCTCCTGTGTGAATCCTCTGGTGTATGACCAGGTTGAAATAGACACTGAAAGTTTTCCCACAGAAGGGACATTCAAATGGCTTTTCTCCTGTGTGAGTCTTCTGGTGTTTCACCAGTTAAGAATTATGACTGAAATGTTTCCCACAGTCAGGACATTCAAAGGGTTTCTCTCCTGTGTGAGTCCTCTGGTGGTTCAGCAGGATGGAATTATGACTGAACTTTTTACCACCATCAGGACATTCAAATTGCTTTTCTCCTGTGTGAGTCTTCTGGTGTTTCACCAGGCTGCTATTATGACTGAAACCTTTCCCACAGTCAGGACATTCAAAGGGTTTCTCCATAGTGTGAATGCTTTGGTGTATTATTTGCTTGTCCTGCTCGCTATATGTTTTGCTGCACTGGGAGACCTGGTAGAGATCCTCTCTGTTGTGAGTCCTTCCATGAACCAAAAGTGAGCTGTTCTGACCAAAGCTTTTGGTGCATTGGGAGCATTGATATGGTTTTTCTCCAGTGTGGATCCTCTCATGAATATTCAGCTGCGATCTACAGCCTGTGCTTTCCTCACAATAGGCACATCTGAGGATCTTTTCCACCGATATTCTTGGATTCTCAAGGATATCAAAAGTCCTGATTCCCTTGTTGGATGGAGCTTTGATTCAAGTTACTGTTTCCTTCCTCAGAGGGCGAGGCCTGCATTACGGTCTATCTTATGTGGCTGTCCAAGTGAGTTTTTCCTTTCCAATGACTTCCAGATGTTTCCCTCTTTTTGTGAACTAGGAAATGATCCCCCTTGATATTTTGATATCTCTCTTCTGTATACTCTATTTTGTCCAGCTCAAAACTCTTTTCCTGGTTTTCTATTCCTTCTCTGTCACCTGTTGGAGAAGAAGTGTTTGGGGGTTTTTCAGAGCAACTAATAAGATTTTGATTGCTGCTTTCGTTTGTTTTGCAATTTAATGAAGCTTGTGATTCAGTTCTCCACATTACTCTCTTTGGCATTCTTTTGCCTGTAAGATTCACATAAAAGGGTTAGTTTAATTAGGGTTTATAAAAGGGCTGCACAACATTTGAAAAAACCTGATGCTTAAGCATACATTTCAATAAAAAACAAAGACGCCAAAATGATAACAATCTCTTACATTAATAATGATTTATTTTCAATAATGTCTAGTGTGATCCACGTTCAAATACCCATTCAGTTATGAAATTTTACTTGTTGAGCTGGGTCAATAACAAGTTAATAGGATTGCAAAGAGTTATCATCAAATATATCTGGAAGTGCTGGGGACAGATTTTATACACACACACAAACACACACACACACACACACATGTGGGTACACCCACATTTTTTGGCTAATTTTAGAGTGATGGAGAGTGTGTTCATTGATGAAATGATCCCAAGATCTTCAGCTAGATTTAAAGGACCTATTCTACCTATAGAAGTCCACCACTCCAAATACGTTAAAGGCAAGAACTACTGTCCAGAACCACATTGCCACCCCTAAATAACTGTGACAGCCAGAACTTTGAAGAACCGTTGTAAGACCTCTTTTTCAGCACCACTGAAACTCTTGAAGACTGAATGGTAAGCGGTAAGTGAAGATTACCTTTAAAACCGAACATGCCAAATGGGCCCAATTACTATTTGGTTTTTTAAAAAAGTTCTGGGTTACGCACAGATTCACCAGGTTAATACATGGATGACACACCACCAGGAAATCCTGCATTTGTTTCCTAGATATGGAAGTAAAAACAAAATTCCTGAAGACAGCACTGGCAGATCAGTTCAAAATTGTTAGAAACAAAAGAACATGTCCACAAAATCACAAGGAGCCAACCCTAACCTGAAAGAGCCTTTTAAATCTCCCAATAAACACAAAAATGCACCAGTTTTAAAGCTTACTCCAGCAGTGGAATAGAATCTGGGGAGAGAAGGTATGTGTAGCAGCTGACATGATTCAACCAATTTGCTTCTCTGCTTTTACAACCCGGCCTCTTTTCCACCTGTCCTCAGCTCAACTTTCAGCTGCTGCTTGTACCTTGGAAAGACCAGGAAAGCCACCAGAGAGCCAGAAGAGGAAATTCCTCTACTGTTCTCCTCCTCTCCTTCACATCCTCTCAAGGAATCTAATATTTGAATGCTTCAACTCCATTCGCCTCAATTACTAATGCTCCACAAGGTTGGAATTCTAATTAAAACTCTGCCACAATCAAGACATTCAAAAGGTTTCTCTCCTGTGTGCGTCCGCTGGTGTCTCATGAGGTGGGAATTCGACTGAAAATTTTCCCACAATCAGGACATTCAAAAGGTTTCTCTCCTGTGTGAGTCCTCTGGTGTCTCACAAAGTGGCAGTATCTAATAAAACCTTTCCCATAATCAGGGCATTTGAAGGGATTCCCTTCAGTGTGAGTCCTCCGGGATATCACCAGGGTGGAATTATAACTGAAACATTCCCCACAATCAGGGTATTCAAATGGTTTCTCTCCTTTGTGAGTCCTCTGGTGTCTGATGAGGTAGGAATTCTGACTGAAACTCTTTCCACAATCAGGATATTCAAAGGGTTTCTCTCCTTATGAGTCCTCTTGTGTCTCAAGATGCAGGAATTTCAACGAAACTTTCACTCAGTCTACAGATATGCATTTTCTCCCTGCTGTGAGTTCTCTGATGTATAACCACGTTGCCATGCTCGTTAAAGCATTTACCACATAGGGAGTACTTTTATGGCTTCTCTCTTCTGTGACTCCTTTCATGAACCACAAGGGAGATCAAACAAGACAAGACAAACATTTATTGTCATTTTTTTACCGTGGGCACAACGGCATAGATCAAAAATGAAATTTAGTGGAACACATACATGACACACACCTAACTCTCTCTCTCTACACACACACACACACACACACACACACATACACACACAGACACGTATAAACCCACACCCCTACATATATATAACAAATAAATATTAAATACTGTCCATCTTGAATATATAATGGAAGGAAGAAGCCTGAGAGTTCTCATGGTTAATGCTGTATGGAATGAAACTATGGCTGAATCTGGATGTTCTGCTATGGATACCACAAAGCCTCCTCCCAGAAGGTAACAAGGAAAACAGGTCATGAAGAGGATGTGTAGCGTCCCAGATAATCTTACGGACCCTACTCAAGCAACGCTTCTGTGCTATGTCCTGGATGGAGGGGAAGGAACTGTCAATGATCTTTTCAGCCATCCTCACCACTCTCTCCACCGCCTTCCTGTCTGAAGCAGTGATGTTTTCAAACCAGACTGTGATGCTGTATGACAAGATGCTCTCAGTTGTTCCCCTGTAGAAAGTGGTCAGGACAGGGGAAGGAAGATGTGTTTTTCTCATGCGACGCAGAAAATGCAGGCGCTGCTGTGTCCGCTTCACCAGTTTCTTACTGTTGAGTGACCAAGCCAGCCTACTCATTCGCTGCACACCCAGGAATTTGATGCTGGTAACCATCTCCACAGGTGAATTATTTATGCACCAAGAAGTGTGGCTGTGCCTGCCTTTTCTGAAATCAACAATGATTTCTTTGGTTTTTCCGGTATTTAAAACTAGGCTGCTTTCCTTACACCAGTTCACCAACCCCTCAACCTCCTTGTGGTAAGGTAAGCTTCCACCTTGTTATCATGAATAAGGCCCACTACTGCGAACTTCACAATATGGTTGGTGGCAAACCTAGCACAACAGTCATGGGTCAACAGGGCGAACAATAGCGGACTTAGGACACAGCCCTGAGGAGAACCTGTGCTCAAGAAAATGATATTAGAGGTATTTGTTCCAATTCGCACATATTGGGGCCTGTTGGTAAGACAAAGAATCCAGTTGCACAAAGGATGTTTAAGCCTAAAAGGCCCAGTTTGTCTACTAGATGCTAGGGAATGATTGTTAAATGCTGGACTGAATCAACAAACAACAAACATACGTGAACTGTTGTGACCAAAGCTTTTGCCACATTCAAATAATTTGTATGGGTTTTCTCCTATGTGATTCCTCTTGTGCATAATCA
Source organism: Daboia siamensis (assembly GCA_024449315.1). NCBI lineage: Eukaryota > Metazoa > Chordata > Lepidosauria > Squamata > Viperidae > Daboia > Daboia siamensis. The sequence goes on along the minus strand of JAKJMR010017417.1, from coordinate 212,361 downwards.
GCTGTGATGTGTAATCTATGCTTTTCTTGCAATAGTCACAATAGTCACATCTATGAATCAGCTTTTCCACAGCGGATATTCTTGAGGTCAAAAATTTGTTTAGTGGTACTTTCATTCAAGCCATCTTCTTTCTGAAAGATTGAGGCCTGCATTATTGTCTGCTCTATGTCGCTTTCCTACTGAGCTTTTCTCCAAATGAATTCCATATATTTCCCTCTTCTACTGAATGAAAAATAAGCTCTCTTGACTTTTCATGTAATGTATCCTTAATTGCTGCATATTCTACTTATTCCAGTTTGAAATCTTTCTTGATTTTTTCTTTTGTCTAACAGCTGCTGGAGGAGGAGAATTGTGTGGTTTTCTGAAGGAAATGGAAAATATTTTGATTTCTGGTTCTATTTTTTTTCCTTTTCAATGTTGTTTGTTATTCTTAGTTGTCCAGAGTGCTCATATTGCCATTCTCTTTGTCTATAAGATTCAAAGAAGTGTAACTTTGTGTATAAAATGGTTTCAGAAGATGTGAAAAAAGAAGAAAGTATACATTAAAATGAAAAAGCAAACATGGTAGAATACTAGAATAAGCTCGTACATTATTTATGATTCATTTGACACATGGAAAACTACTGACATCCAAGTTCAAATATCCATTCAATCAAATTCAGTTGTTCATTTGGGTCAATCACAACTTCTTAGCACTGCAAAGGGTTATCATCAAATACATCTGGAAGTGATAATAGATTATATAATTGCAGATATATGCATACTGTCAGAATCCATTTATATTTCATTTTTAACTATCTCCTTTGATCTAAAACCAAATCTCACCTTTCCCTGGATTCTGCCATACTCCCAAAGGGGAGGGGGAATAGGCATGCGGCTTTTATTGCTTTCACTTCCTCTATTAACTACAATGTAACCTTTTATTTGCCTTATGTCTGCTATCCATTACAATGTCACAAATTGCCTCCTATACTATGCATCCCTCTGAACTCCTCCTCCCTAACGGGGCAGCGGGGGAAAAGGGGGGGGGGGGGGGAGAGACACAAACCTTCGGGACCTGGTTTATTTCTCTGTCCTCAAAATGAGGTGTGAAGAGCTGTGGAATGATCCTGCACAAACGGAGCCAGACTGATGTTATCTTTCTTTTTCCATTGATGAACTTAACACCTGGGGATTTGCCGGTCTGCACCGCCTGGATGAACTGTGGGGTGAGTTTGCTTAGGGACATTTTAAAATACCGATCTGTAAAGGAATCCCTCAGATCCTGTCTATTATGCCTGCTATCTCCTATCCTTAATAAAAGTTCCTGTTTGGAAGAAACTGTTTCCAAGAGTTCTGCTTTCTTAAGATGTGGGCTTGAAGTAGGCCCTGACACATACAGAGAGAAATACAGATATGCACATCTACAAATGTATATATGGAGAAAATCCATGTTTTCCAAGCCTGAAAAAATGTACCAAAATGGTTGCCGTCAAAGCTTTTGAACTAATTTTAGAGATGTGGGGTTTTTAACTGATCAATAACAGAATAATAGTGTTGGAAGGGACCTTGGAAGTCTTCTAGTCCAACCCCCTGCTCAGGCAGGAGACCCTATTACCATTCCTGACAAATGCTTGTCCAATCTCCTCTGAAAAATTTTCCATGATGAGGAAAATTCTCAGGAAAATTCTCCTTAGCTCTAGGTTGTACCTATCCTTGATAAGTTTCCATCCATTGCTTCTTGTCTTGCCTGCAGGTGCTTTGGAGAATAGGTTGACCCCTTCCTCTTTGTGGCAGATCCTCAAATATTGGAACACTACTATCATGTCAGTGAAGACTCTTCCAGCCAGTTATTTGTCTTGCAGGGGTGGAAGACAATTCATGAACACTTAGTTTTGCTAGATACAGAAACCTGAAGATGGAAGCTTGACCCTACTTAGCTTTTCAAAATAACCCCTAGTCTCTCTGCAGCCGTTCTTTGTATGTTTTATAAATGATGAAATCATGCCAAAAGCATCTGCCTGATTCGAAGCACCAGTTTTGCTCATGGAAGTCCTTACCTGCAAATAGGAGAAAATACTGTCCACAACTACTGTTGTGATTCCTCACCAGCCAGTGGATCCAGCAGCTAAGTCTGAGGACTCAGATGAGGAGGAGAGGCCTGAAGTGATATTGGAATCTGAAGAAGGTACTCAGGACCACCAAGACTCACAGTCAGATGAGGAGCCTGGCCCCTCTACTCACACTCAGACAGCGACACAGCAGTTTTGGGAGTCTGAGTTGGACCACAATGAAGAACAGATGGAGCCAGTCCCAGATGCATGAAGGCGCAGAGAGGAGAGGCGAGCAAGACAGAGGGAGGCAGTGGGGCGGCTCCAGAGACAAAAGAAAAGTCATTAAGAAGCCATGCAACAGTAAACCTGCTGCTTCATGTTTTTGTTGATTGTGTTGCTTGCCTCTGAAGTCTTGGACGTTGTGTCAGGTGTGTAAAAAATAAAAAGGGGAGGTTTCTTGTGGCTCCTGCCGGGTTCCATGAAGAGGGGGACTGGCAATTGGGACTGGCTTCTGTGTCACTAAGCAATCGGTCATTAATCATCATGTAACATGACGGGGCTTAACTTATATCTGTTCTTCTGCAGTTATTAAGCAAATCCCTATGGGTTGTTAAAGGCAATTTCATATGTCAGTGACTTGCAACTTCCTGCAGGCATCCCCACTGATTTTGCTTCTTAGAATCTAGCTGTGAAGCTCATAACCAGAGATTGTGAGAGTGGGATACTGCAACCATCATAAATATGCAACAAGTTGGCAGAACCCAAATTGGTGCATTTCCTCTTCCTGCACCTTCATAAGCACAGGAACTGCTGACTTGTTTAGGTCTCTGAACAAGTGCTATGATGATCACAAATCTGTGTTGCCAGGTGTAAGTCTGCTTTTACAGTGCCATTGTAACCTTGAAGGCTCAGGGAACAAGTGGTAAGCAAGGACTATCTATCAAACTGAACATCCCAAAAGCTCCTCAATAGCTATTTTTTTTTAAAAAAGTGCTGAGTTAAGACATGTCCAACCTGGTTAATATACAAATGCGGCAGCGATAGGAAATACCATGCTTATTGGCAAGCCATGGAAGTTAAAAAAAAAACCCATCAAAACCAGTGGCAGCTTCAGTCCCATTTTGTTGCCAAGAAAACAGAAAGTCCATAACAGAATAACAGAGTTGGAAGGGACCTCCTAGTCCACAGGTCTGCAACCCGCAGCTCTGGGTTGTTGTTCCTCTTCTCTGTACTCTTTCCAGAGTCTCAACATCTTTTTTACATCGTGGTGACCAAAACTGGATGCAGTATTCCAGGTGTGCCCTTATCAAGGCATTGTAAAGTGGTATTAGTACTTCACGTGATCTTGATTCTATCCCTCTGTTAATGCAGCCTAGCACTGTGTTGGCTTTTTTGGTAGCTGCAGCACACTGCTGGCTCATATCTAAGAGATTGTTCAGTAGGACTCAGAGATCCCTCTCACAGTGACTACTATTGATCAAGGTACCACCTATACTATACCTGTGCATTTGGTTTTTCTTGCCTAAATGTAGAACTTACAATGTTAAATACCATGTAATAATAATAATAATAATAATAAAGTTGGAAGGGACCTTGGAGGTCATCTAGTCCAACCCCCTGCTCAGGCAGGAAACCTTATACTATTTCAGACAAATGGCTGTCCAGTCTCTTCTTAAAAGCTTCCAGTGTTGGAGCATTTACCACCTCTGGAGGCAGGTTGTTCCACTGGTTAATTGTTATAACTGTCAGGAAGTTTCTCCTTAGTTCTAGGTTGCTTCTCTCCTTGACTAGTTTCCATCCGTTGCTTCTTGTCCTGCTTTCAGGTGCTTTGGAGAATAGCTTGACTCCCTCTTCTTTGTGGCAGCCCCTGAGATATTGGAACACTGCTATCATGTCACCCCTCACTCTTCTCTTCGTTAAACTACACATAGCCAATTCCAGCAACCGTTCCCTATATGTTTTGGCCTCCAGCCCCCTAATCATCTTTGTTGCTCTTCTCTGTACCCTTTCTAGAGTCTCAACATCTTTTTTACATCGTGGTGACCAAAACTGGATGCAGTATTCCAGATGTGGCCTTACCGAAGCATTGTAAAGTGGTATTAGTACTTCACTTGATCTTGATTCTATCCCTCTGTTAATGCAGCCTAGCACTGTGTTGGCTTTTTTGGCAGCTGCAGCACACTGCTGGCTCATATTGAAGTGATTGTCTACTAAGACTCCGAGATCCCTCTCACAGTTACTGCTATTGAGCAAGGTACCACCTATACTATACCTGTGCATTTGATTTTTCCTCCCTAAATGTAGAACCTTACTTTTTTCACCATTGAATTTCATTTTGTTAGATAGTGCCCAGTGTTCGAGTCTGTCCAGATCCTTCTGTATCTTAAGCCTATCTTCTGGAGTATTGGCTATTCCTGCCAGCTTGGTGTCATCTGCAAATTTGATGAGTTCCCCATCTATCTCCTCATCCAAATCATTAATGAAGATATTGAAGAGCACTGTAAGTTTGTTTGCATATTAAATCACAAAGAAAAATGTTTCCAAAATAAATTTTTAAAAACAAAACAAAGAAATAGAATAGCCCAGCAAAGCACCAACTGGTCACCAGGGCTAACATTTTTAGAGGGACACTCTGCCATTAGTGCAGGTTCGCATCCCACCAGGCTCAAGGTTGACTCAGCCTTCCATCCTTCCGAGGTAGGTAAAATGAGGACCCAGATTGTTGAGGGTAATAAGCTGACTTTGTAATAATGCCGCTTGGGGGGGGGGGGGAGCCCTAATAAGCAGGCATATACATAGAATGAAGGCTACTGCTAAGCACATTGATTTGTGCTTTAAATTGTAAGCCGTCCTGAGTCTTCGGAGAAGGGCGGGATATAAATGGGATTAAAAAAAAATTCTAATGTAGATCTAGTAAGATTTGGATGGCGATAGTGCCATTTCAGCTATCGTAGCTCAGTTATGTTGCATGTTGGGATCTGTAATAAAAGAACCCCAATGTATATTTTATTGATCCCCTTTTCATTCAATAGCTTAAGATGGCATACAAAGTACTTCATACCACACTGCATGCTTCTCTCCATGTAGATGTAGTTCCACTGAAGAATGTCAACTGAGTGCTGTTTGTCAGTCAATTGCAAATCCACCTGCTGCTAGTTCTGTCTATCCCACAGTGTTGTATCTTACCAAGAAGTAAGTTGGGGTCTACTTTGTCAAATGACTTGCTGAAGTTCAAGTGTACTATCTCCACAACATTTCACAGATCCTCTAATTTAGTTAGTTCATCAAAAATGGCAATAATGTTTGTCTGGCGTCATCTGTTTTTAAGAAACCCTTTCTAGCTTCAGTTACAGTTGCCTGTCATTTCTGTTGCTCCAGAAGTATTAGTGTAAACAGAAACAGGAATTTGGTTTAATTAAATAACTTGTGAAAAATATCAGGGGGGCACAGAGCACAGAAGAACCAAGAGAGGGGTCACAGGCACCTTCAAATACCCCAAGTGCCACACTCAGGACTAGCTTTCAAATTGATCAGCCAAGTTCTTCTTATGTTAGAGGAATTCATCTCCTGGCTTTTGAAACATTTCTGTCTATTCACTGCCTCCCTCCACGGGGACCTCAACTTTCACGATGTCTGTTGAATCTGGTTCAGAATTCAGAGAATCATCAGGGAAGTCAGACTGATCCTCTGTAATGTTATTATTTTCAAAGGCTTCAAACCCACTGGAACAACCAGTGGCTGCTTTAAAGGGAAACCATAGCTTCGTTGTCCAGTTTGAAATGTCCCAGTTTCTATGTCTAAGACTGGCAGTGATGGAGAAGACCATCCCGGAATGTCAGAAGAATGCCAATCAAAATAGATCCAGTTTAGCCATTCTAATTTTTTTAACTCTGCCTAATGAATTGCTGTGTTTTCATAGAATTTAGGACTGGGGCAGATAGTAATGCAACAATAAATTACAGAGGTCGAGGCCTAACTGCAGCTCACATCATCAGAGGCAGAGGGTGGCTGGAGTGATGTACGATTGAAAATGAAATAAATTTATAACCAGGAAGGAAGGGAAGATGAGTATTATTTACAGATTACTGTGTTTTCCTGAAAATAAGACTGGGTCTTTTTTTTCCCTCCAAAAGAGGCACCAGGTCTTATTTTCAGGGGATATTTTTTATACTCATCTCTGGCTCCAACAGACACACCCAGCCCATTCACTTCTGCAGCCAAAGGAGCAGCTTTATTTTTTAAATAATATATTTTATTGATTTTTTAAAAAACATAAATCACTTAATAATTGGTGAACAGTGGGTTGTCTTGGTTTACATTTGTAGAATAATCACTAACAATTGATTTCTATAATCCATAATCCACATAATGGTATTAGTTGATTTCCTCTTTTCCCCAAAATATCCTCTTTTGCAAACATTGAATTAATACAATTCTTATTGTTATGATAGATAACAATTAAATATATATTTTTCCCCAATATTCCTAAAAATAATAATCACATCAATATAATATTTCTTTTCTATCCAATCATTCTAGTTGTCATATCATAGATCCTGTTACAGGCCTTATTTAAATTTGTTTCTCCCACAAAATTCTAAGTATTCTTACTGGTTAAGATTTTCTCAAAAATTACATTTAAAAATTTAACTCTATTTTTTCCATATGAACCATCTCACACTTTTACATTTCTTAAGGAATAGATAAAACAGCGGGGGAAAAGAAAGGAGAGCATACCATTTGATACATCTAGTCATCTACTCCGTTAACTCTTATTCAAAACATTTTTATCCATTATAATTTTCTTAAAATTCAATCACATTTAAATATCTGAAACATTTCCTTTATCTAAACTATTTCACCTTTTTTATATTATTCGTATCAAGAAATAGAATTAAAAAGGGGGGGAGCATACTATGTTATTTAGGGGATTCATCCCTCTTAGAATGACATATATATTCCAAAACTTTTCTATTTTTTTAACCACATTCAAACAAATGTTTCTTTTTTAGGTATTCTCTCTGGTAGGACCCATCATCTATTTTCTTGATTTCCACTTTGGTCTATTTCCTTTGCTGAGTATTTTTCTTAATCAATGTATTTTGCTGTGTCAAAAGGTTTTTCCAGGTGTTCGTAAATGTTACTGTAGACATAAAAAGTAGATCATAAGAAATGTCTTTGTACGGGGCTTCTGCCTTTCCATGTTTGTTGAAAATCTTTTTTTTTCTCTCTGCTTCTCTTATCATTTCCTTTCTCTCCGATGTTCCCGACATCTCTACAGTCCATTTTATCCAATCTGTTTTCTTGTCCTCAGATTTATTTTGCAGTCTTAAATTGTTTTTTCCAATTCTTGTGAATTTTTCCCCACTAGGATTAAATCATGTTTCCTTGTTTTGTTAAGGTCCATCTTTTAAGTCTCTATTTTCAATTTTGTATCTGCTTCTTCTCTGTTGTTGTTTTCTGGGAATTTTTTTTTTGTTGTAGAGTTAACTTGGAAATAGATTGATTTATATTTTCAAATTTATTTTGGATTTCATTGTGGTTTAAAACCATTGTTGTTTGAATTACTTGCAGTGTACTATATATCTCCTCCTGAGAGGTATTTAGGTTTTCTTGATATGTTCTTTCTACATGTCTCTGATCCATGATAGTCAAGAATTTGAGTTTTCCTTTTCTTTTCTCTGCAAATAGCTTTAGAGTCCCGATTAAATAGATATTTGTAATCCAAATAGTTCAAAAAAGATTTGTTCCTGAAATTTATAATTCTCTTTGTCTACAGCCCAGATTGTTGTCTCTCTTCTTTGTAACATCTGTTCTTTGTTGTTAAAGCTTTGAAGGTCACAAACATAGATTAGCTTTTCCCAGGTTTTGCCAAGTCTTATATTAAAGTCATAGCTGTAATAGTCTTCATCCACCACTAGGTGTCAGCAACTATTTGTTTTTCAATTTCCAAAATGAACAATTATCTTTAGAATGAGAGTCTTAACTAATCAACAATTTTAGATTTATCCAGTTAAGTTTTAAATTTCAGATTTTATATTTATTTCACTTCCATATATTTTGATCCTCCATAAAAAGTTTAATTGACCGCTTCCGAATTATAAGGGTGGGGCGGAAATCCCCCTCCTTCCCTTTTGGAGGTATTTTGCTTCTTGGCGATCTTTTCCAGGAAATTAAATGTAGAATAGAAAAGATCAAATTCCTCATCCAGCTTCAAGTAGGCTGTTCACAGCTGTGCTGGTTAATACTTTTGGACTTTGGTTGCAAGTAGCTTGGGCTGGTTGATGAAGTACTGCCAACCTTTCTTCTGTTGGGTTAGAAGGCTTTCCCCAAGTCGAACGGAATGACTGCTGCTGTTCCAGAATCGCTGGGGCAAGGCAAGTGGGTACGGGGTGCATGGGGCAACTACACACTGTTACGCCCTGCCCTAGCTTGATTTTTAGGTGTGCCTCACCCCAAAACTAGGGGTTATTTTGGGGGTAGAACTTATATTAGGCCCCACCCCCCAAAATCAAGCTAGGGCTTATTTTTGGGGTAGGCCTTACTTTTTGGGAAACACAGTAGATACAGAGGTGCAGAATGCACAAGAGACAGATTACCAATTACCAATTGTAGTATGTTAGAAAGACACTGTATGTATGGAGTCCTCATCAATAGTAAAAGTTGGGAAATCAGCTTTACATAAGCTTTTTATTATTAAACTTGTTTGAGGCAACTTTTGAGCAACTTGCCTTGCCCTAATGTTCATAGTAACACTGACAACATCCATTGTATCCATTGTCAAAGCAGTCTCACTTAACAGCTATTTTAACATGCAAACTTAATTGCAAGGCCCATGACAGTCATATTTTGAGAATTACTTGTATGCTGACTGAAGAATTCGGGGTCCCAAAATCTGGAGGAAACCAAGGTAGAAGACTGAAGCTCCACATGTGGGAATTCAATAATCAATATACAAAAACACCTCCCAAAGATTTTTTTGAGGAATTCCACAACTTCTGCAAAAGGAAATATCCTGTAACTGCTGCTGATAACCAGAAGCTGGTAGTAGGACTTTTTTCATTTTTGCTTTCTCTCCACTTACAGCACTAATCCTGAGCCATGTTTCACCAGAAAGCATCAGGTCAGAATTCAAATAGTCAATTCCTCACCTACACCTTCAATGAAATATCACAAATGACACTCAAAAGTCATCTATAAACCCATTTATTTTTGCCTCAAATGGACTTCCTTTTGTACAATAAAGGATGATTTATGCCTGAGGTAATGTCCACAAACGACATCTGAAAGGTTTCTCTCCCGTGCAAGTCCACTGATGTATCACCACATTGGATTTCCGAATGAAACGTTTCCCACAATCCGGACACTAACGGTTTCCCTCCTGTGTGAGTCCTCTGGTGTCTCACCAGGCTCGAATTGTAACTGAAACTTTTCCCACAGACAGGACATTCAAATGGCTTTTCTTCTGTGTGAATCCACTGGTGGTTCACCAGGCTGGAATTCTCACTGAAACGTTTCCCACAAACAGGACATTCAAACTGTTTCCCTCTTATGTGAGTCCTCTGGTGTTTCACCAGATCAAAATTATAAGTGAAACTTTTTCCACAGTATGGACAACGATAAGGTTTCTCTCCTGTGTGAGTCCTCTGGTGTCTCATCAGGCTGGAATTATGGCTGAAACATTTCCCACAGACAGGACATTCAAATGGCTTTTCTCCAGTGTGGATCCACTGGTGGTTTACCAGGCTGGAATTCTCACTGAAACTTTTCCCACAAATAGGACATTCAAAGGGTTTCTCTCCTGTGTGAATCCTCTGGTGTTTCACCAGGCTGGAATTACAACTGAAACTTTTTCCACAGTCTGGGCATTGATAAGGTTTCTCTCCTGTGTGAGTCCTCTGGTGTAATACCAGACTGAAATTATGACTGAAACATTTCCCACAGACAGGACATTCAAATGGCTTTTCTCCTGTATGAATCCTCTGGTGGTTCACCAGGCTGGAATTCTCACTGAAACATTTCCCACAGACAGGACATTCAAAAGGTTTCTCTCCTGTGTGAATCCTCTGGTGTATCACCAGAGAGGAATTACGACTGAAACCTTTCCCACAAACAGGACATTCAAAGGGTTTCTCTCCTGTGTGAATCCTCTGGTGTATTACCAGGCTGGATTTCTGACTGAAACTTTTCCCACAGTCAGGACATTCAAAGGGTTTTTCTCCTGTGTGAGTCCTCTGATGTTGCATTAGGTCAGAATTATAACTGAAACATTTTCCACATTCTGGACAATAAGGTTTCTCACCTCTGTGAGTCTTCTGGTGGTTCACCAGGCTGTTATTACGATTGAAACATTTCCCACAGTCAGGACATTCAAAGGCTTTCTCTCCTGTGTGAATCCTCTGGTGTATGACCAGGTAGGAATTCTGACTGAAACTTTTCCCACAATCCGAGCAGTCAAACAGTTTCTCCATAGTATGAGTCCTCTGGTGTATTATCTGCTTGTCCTAATCACTATATCTTTTGCCATACTGGGAGACCTGGTAGAGCTCCTCTCTGTTGTGAGTCCTTCCATGAACCAAAAGTGAGCTGTTCTGACCAAAACGTTTGGTGCATATGGCTTTTCTCCAGTATGGATCCTCTCATGAATATTCAGCTGCGATCTACAACCTGTGCTTTTCTCACAATAGGCACATCTGAGGATCTTTTCCACCACTGATATTCTTGGATTCTCAAGGATATCAAAAGTACTGATTCCCTTGTTGGATGGAGCTTTGATTCAAGTTACCTTTCTCAGAGGGCGAGGTCTGCATTATGGTCTATCTTATGTGGCTGTCAAAGTGAGTTTTTCCTTTCCAGCGATTTCCAGATGTTTCCCTCTTTTTGTGAACTAGGAAATGACCCCCCCTTATTTTGATATCTCTCTTCCGGATACTTTATTTTGTTCAGCTTAAAACTCTTTTCCTGGTTTTCTATTACTTCTCTGTCACCTGTTGGAGAAGAAGTGTTTGGGGGTTTTTCAGAGCAACTAATAAGATTTTGATTGCTGCTTTCGTTTGCTTTGCATTTTAATGAAGCTTGTGATTCTCAGTTTTCCATAGTGATCTCTTTGGCATTCTTTTGCCTGTAAGATTCACATAAAAGGCTTAGTTTAATTATGTTTATAAAAGGGCTATACAACATTTGGGAAAAAACCAAATCCACAAAAATATATTACAATATAAAGCAAAGATGCCAAAATGATAACAACCCATTACATTAATAATGATTCATTTTCATTTCAACATGTCTAATGTGACCCAAGTTCAAATACCCATTCAGTTATGAAATTTACTTGTTGAGTCAATAACGACTTAATAGAATTTCAAAGAGTTATCATCAAATATATCTGGAAGTTCCTTAATGGTGTGATCGTTAAGTATGAATCACTTAACTATGTCAATTTACAACATCATTTCTGGCTGTGGTCTTTAAGTGACTCACTGTGGTCTGTTCAATACAATGTAACATGAGTGTGGGACTTGCAACTTCCTGTCAATTTCCAATTGATTTTGTTTGCTGGAAGCCAGTTGTGAATGTTCCAAATGGAAAGTCCATGACTGTGGGACACCACAACCCTTGTGAATGCAAGCCAGTGCCACTCCTAAATAACTGTGACAGCCACAACTTTGAGGAACGGTTGTAAGTCCTCTTTTTCAGCACCACTGAAAGTCTGAAGACTGAATGGTAAGCAGTAAGTGAGGATTACCTATAAAACCAAACATCCCAAACAAGCCCATTTAGTATTTGGGTTTTTTTTTTTTTAAAAAAAAGTTCTGGGTTACGAACAGATGTGCCAGGTTAATACATGGATGGCACACCACCAGGAAATCCTGCATTTGCTTCCTAGATATGGAAGTAAAAACAAAATTTCTGAAGACAGCACTGGCAGATCGGTTCCAAATTGTTGCCAAGAATAGAACATGTCCATAAAATCACAAGGAGCCAACCCTGAAGGAGCCTTTCAAATCTCTCAACAAACACATAAAAATGCAGGCACCCGTTTTAAAGCTTGCACCACCAATGGAATAAAATCTGGGGAGGGAAGGAATTTGTAGCAGCTGACATGATTTAACCTCTTTGCTTCTCTGCTTTTACAACCCAGGGAAACCCAAACAGCCCTATTTGCTCCCGGCCTCTCCTCCATCTGTCCTCAACTCACCTTTCAGCTACTGTTTCCACTCTGGGAAGACCAGGAGAACTAACCTCACCTCCTCCATCCCCCCAGCAGAGAGCAGGAAAAGGAAATTTCTCTGCTGTTCTCCAAATCCTCTCTAGGATTCTAATATTGAAACATTGCTTCTATTACCGATGCTCTACTTGCAGTGACAATTGTCTTAGAAGAGTGGTTGGCAACCTGAAACAGTGAAAGAGCCACTCGGAACCGGTTCCGTCACACACACACAAAAGTGGGAGCTGCAAAATATGCGTGTGCATGCGTGCACATGCGCAAAACAAGCACCAGCTCTGCCCCCATTTCTTTCAAACACGAAGGCAGCAACTCTCCAAACAGGGCACCAGAGGTTTGGAGAGTTGCTGCCTTCGTCCACATTTCTTTCATAAGCGGACAAAGGCAGCAGCTCTCCAAATGGGGCCACGGAGGTTTGGAGACCTGCGCAGCTCTCGAAACCTCCGGCACCCCATTTGGAGAGCTGCTGCCTTCTTCTGCGTTTCTTTCAAATGCAGACAAAGGCAGCAACTCTCCAAAGGTGGCGCCGGAGTTTTCGAGTGCTGCGCAGGTCTCCAAACCTCCGTGGCCCTGTTTAGAGAGCTGCTGCCTTCATCCGCATTTGAAAGAAATACAGATGAAGGCAGCAGCTCTCCAATCCTCCGGTGTCCCGTTTGGAGAGTTGCTGCCTTCATGTTTGAAAGAAACGTGGAAGAAGGCAGCAGCTGTCCAAACGGGGCACCGGAGGTATAGAGAGCTGCGCAGGTCTCCAAAACGTGAAGGCAGCTCTCCAAATGGGACTCTCTCCAAATGGCAGCTCTCCAGCCGCGGAGGTTTGGAGAACTGCCGCGTTTCTTTCAAACACGAAAGCAGCAACTCTCCAAATGGGGCGCAGTTTCTTAAAAAAGCGGACGAAGGCAGCAGCTCTCCAAACGGGGCTGCGGAGGTTTGGAGAGCTGCGCAGCTCGCCAAACCTCCTCCGCCTGTTTGGAGACCTGCTGGCTTCCTCAAACATGGACGAAGCCGGCAGCCTTGGAAACGGGACGGAGGAGGTTTGGAGAGCTGTGCGTGCAGCTCTCCAAACTGCCGTTGTCCTGTTTGGAGAGCTGCTGCCTTCGTTTGCATTTCTTTTGGCCCGGAAAGGCATCAGCTCTCGAAACCTCCACCGCCCCATTCTCTGAGTGGGACGTTTTTGCAGAACGGCAGAGGAGGACTGGGAGCTGCATGAGATGGGTTAAAGAGCCGCATGCGGCTCCGAAGCCGCGGGTTGCTGACCCGTGTCTTAGAGTCTAGACTATAGCTTATCTATAGTGTGCCATCTAGTGAGATAAAGATGAAAACCAGGTTGCTTCGTCTCTACCGAATGCAGTTGCCAGATTTTTTTTTACTGATTATGTGTCGTCATGTCCTTTTCGACTCCAGCTATCACACTGATAGACTTTCCCCATGATGATTGTCCCTAAGTTGTTTGTTCAGGCCTCCCAACGATTCACTCATCACCACAGCAACAGAGCAAGAAGCTTCCCATGCAAGAAGCGAGAACTACACCAAGGGAAAGAAGGAGGGGAGAAAACTATATGCATACAGAAGAAAGAAAATGCACCTCCGTTAAGGATCGGTGAAGACTGTTCCAGCCAGTTATTTGTCCTATAATATGCAGCAACTGACATGTTTTAGCCTAACTGCTTCTTATAGTTTTGGAATTCACCCTGTTGACCAGTCCCTTTGATTGGTCTTAGATTGGCTTTATTTTGTTTGATATTTTTGTAGAGCCCAATGTCAGAACCTACCTCAACCTACATTTTAAGAAAATAGAACACTTGGAGACAATTTCTTCCAACCTGGAACTTCTACTGAGAAATAGGAGATAGCAGGCATAATAGACACGATCTGAGGGATTCCCTTACATCTCGATAATTTTAAAGTGCCCCCAACCAAGCCCCACCCCACAGTTCATTCGGTCAGTTCCAGATCAGCCAATCTCCAGGTGGTAAGTCCATCGTGGGAAAGGAAAGATAACATCAATCTGGGCCCGTTTGCAGCAGGATCATTTCCACAGCTCCTCACACCTCCTTCGGAGAAATAAACCAGATCCCGGAGGGTTGTATCTTTTCCCCCACCCCTTTTTCTAGTTGCCTGGTAAGGTAGGGAAGTTCAGAGAGAATGCATAGCATAGAAAGCAATTTGTTACATTGTAATGGATAGTAGACAGATGGATAAACAAAAGGGTACATTTATGGAGGAAGTGAAAACAATAAAGCCCACATGCCTGTCTCCTCTCCCCCTTTGGAATGGCAGAATCCAGGGGAAGATGGGATTTGGTTTTAGCACAGAGGAGAAAGTTAGAAATGAAATATAAATGGATTCTGACATCCCCTATGAGAGATCCCGAGGCTTTGGGATCATTACCCAGGATTTCCAACCCCTAACCGTAACGAGACACGATAAAGACGTGCACTAAAATATGACACTAAGGAAAAACAAAAAGGGAAACAGTTGAAATATAATTTTACTATTTTAATGTTTAGAAATGTTGCACGTGTTTCAGTCTGAAATCACTTGGAACTTGAGACTCAGGCCAAACGAATCAGGCCTGATCTGCTCCTGGTCACAGGGTGTCCTTTTTGCAAAGAGATCCCATGCAATGTGACTTTCCCAAAAATAACTTTTCATTTTGAATTGTGTCGGTGAAATGAATAAACTTGGAATTCTTTGGTGTCTTCTAAGCCGAGTAAAATCAGGATCATTCATCTGCCTAGCTAAAATGTCACTTCCGCTGCTACGAATGATGATCCTCTCTTTATTTGAAGGTATTTTTTTGGGAAAAAAAAGAAAAAAAAAGGAGCCCTGGGAGAGAAGTGAAAGAGGAAACGTCTCCCGTGTTTTGGGAAGAGAGCATTTGCATTGTCCTGTCCCAATGTTTGTAGAAATGCTGACACTTTCCTTTATTTTTTCTTTCTTAAAAATATTCATGATTCTTAACGCAATGCTGTTTTAGAAATATTATCTATTGTACATTTTTTTTCTCACATCTTCTGACCGAGGGAGAGACCACAAAAGTAATAATAATGATGATGATAATAATAATGTTAGAAGAGACCTTGGAGGTCATCTAGTCCAACCCCCTCTGCTCAGGCAGGAAACCCTATACCATTTCGGACAAATGGCTGTCCAGTCTCTTCTTAAAAACCTCCAGTGTTGGAGCATTCACAGCTTCTGGAGGCAGGTTGTTCCACTGGTTAGTTGTTCTAACTGTCAGGAAGTTTCTCCTTAGTTCTAGGTTGCTTCTCTCCTTGACTACTTTCCATCCATTGCTTCTTATCCTGCCTTCAGGTGCTTTGGAGAATAGCTTGACTCCCTCCTCTTTGTGGCAGCCCCTGAGATATTGGAACACTGCTATCATGTCACCCCCTCACCCTTCTCTTCGTTAAACTACACATACCCAATTCCAGCAACCGTTCCCTATATGTTTTAGCCTCCAGTCCCCCAATCATCTTTGTTGCTCTTCTCTGTACCCTTTCTAGAGTCTCGACATCTTTTTTACATCGTGGTGACCAAAACTGGATGCAGTATTCCAGGTGTGGCCTTACCAAGGTATTGTAAAGTGGTATTAGTACTTCACGTGAAGTATCAGCCTTTTGATGCTGTTCTCACCCCCCCTCCAGCCGTCAAACGTTAAAAAGAAGGCACTGCCAAGCTAAGGAGATCACAGCAGAAATTGCTGGAGATCAAAAAACACAATCTTTTTTTCCCCCAACAGCTGTCCTCCATGAAAGTCACCTGCAAGACAGAACAGCTTTTACACCTGAAATTTTACACTTCTTTTATCACTGTCCCAAACTCCTCCAATATACTTGCTATTCATATGGTTTCTTCGACTTGCATACCTCATTCTTGACACAAAATGAACAAACATGCTTGGGGTGCACTGAATTCCTGGAACTTTGTTAGGAAAATATAAACTTTGTACCACCTCTACTTCTCTGATAAGGTTATCGTTAATTAAAAATGAAGAGAATATTCTATTAAGAATATACCTAAAAGAAACAGCCATTTCCTATGCCTAAGAAAAGCCAAGCCGAAAATAAAACCACCAGAGGGGAGGGTTTTTTTTTTTTCCTCTTCTCTCTCTCTCTCTTAGTAAAAGAAACAATTACAGTGAGAAAAAGATAGTATTGGAATAAACAATGGAAACTGACAGGATCACATATATGAACACTCAGAAATTCATCAGAGACATATCTTCTTTCTTTGGGGATAGGATTAACGTTTTCCCGAAGGATAAGAACAGGCAAGAAAATTAGGAAAACAAAACACTTACAAATCACATCAAAGTTTCAATAGCACAGAAAGGTTAGAGGTTGTGGGGCTCAACCTATTAATCAGCTAGCTAACCCATTGCTGTGTCACTACATCTTTTGGCTTCTGAATTAAAACTCCTCTTTCTGACAGCTTGCTTCACTTGTGTCCATTTCTATCAGTGCTGATCGAAATCTGTGCTTTTCCCAGTCTCTTCTTACCTGCTGGAGAAGGAGGAGAATTGTTCGGTTTTCTGAAGAAATGGAAGATATTTTGATTTCTGGCTTGATTTGCTTTCCTTTTTAAAGTTGCTTGTTATTCTTATTTGTCTTAGATTCAAACTGGCTGACAATCCGCACTCAAAGTGTATTCCTTAATGAAGGGAATTCTACAATATTTCTGCATGGAGGGACGTAAGCAGTGGTGTACCCCAAGATCCATTTTAGTACTCTTTAATATCTTCATAAATGTGTTAGATGAGGGAATAGAAGGAGAACTCATCATATTTGCAGATGACACCAAGTTGGCAGGAATAGCCAACACCCAAGAAGATAGGCTCAAGACACACAAGAATCTCGATAGATTTGAACACTGGGCCCTATGTAACAAAATGGAATTCAATGGAGGAAAAAAAAGAGAAGATTTTACACTTAGCCAAGAAAAAAAACAATGTAACGGAACAGAATAGGTGAAACCTGGCTCAATAGCAGTAACTATGAGAGGAACCTTGAAGTTTTAGTGGACAATCATTTAAATATGAGCCAGCAGTGTGCTGCAGTAGCAAAAAAAAAAAAAAAAAAAAAAAATCCAGTGCAATCCTAGGCTGCATTAAGAGGGGGATAGAATCAAGATCATGTGAAGTATTAGTACCGCTTTATAAACAGTACGGCCACACTTAAAAAATTGCATCCAGCTTTGGTCACCGTGTTATAAAAAAATGTTGAGACTCTGGAGAGTGTGCAGAAAAGAGAAACAAAGATGATTTAGCAGGAAACTAAGCATATGAAGAACAGTTGGAGGAATTGGGTATTTCTAGTCTAGAGGAAATATAGTAGTACCCCAATACCTCAGGAGTTGCCACAAAGAAAGGGTCAACCTATTTTCCAAAGCACCAGAAGGCAAGAAATGATGCAAAAGGAAAGAAGCAACATACAGCGAAGGAACAATTTTCTGACACTGAGAACAATTAACTAGTGGAATGATTTGCCTTCAGAAGTTGTGGCTGCTCCATCACTGGAGTCTTTTAAGAAGAGACTGGATAGCCATTTGTCTGAAATGGTACAGGGTCTCCTGCTTGAGCAGGGGGTTGGACTAGAAGATCTCCAAGGTCCCTTCCAACCTGCAGTGATGGAGCACCCACAACCTTTGGAGGCATTCCCAAAGAATCAAGCTTCACTAGTAGGAGACTTTTTAGATCTTCCCATCAGCAGAAAATTGCAGCCGAGTTTCAAAGCACGCAGCACCAGAGGACTTAAAAGTTGCGAAGGGAAGGAAAATGCAGCAGCAGCAGACATGCTTCAGCCTTGTTTTTCTCTGCTTGGACGCCGTGGAGGAAGCCAAACAGCCCCGCTCGCTCCCGGCTTCTCCTCCGACCTGCCCTCAACTCACCTTTCAGCGGCTGCTTCCATCCTTAGAAGAGCACAAAAGCCACTCTACACACCACCTTCCGGCCGTGAGTGATCCGGAAAAGGAAGTTCCTCTGTGCTTATCCTCCTCCCCTCTAGTAATACAGTACTCGATGGTTTTAACTCCTTTAAGTCTTTACCTAAAGTATTTGTAAGATGTATTCCCTGATTAAAAGCCATCAAGTAGTTTTTTGACTTCTAGCATGGGACCTTTGCAACTGAGCCTAGTGAAATAGTGAAATGTGATGCTACTTAGCTTGTGAAGCTTAGCTGTGTGCTGAGCCCTAAAAATTCATGAAAGTTTTACACAATTACACAATCAGTTTTCTTAGGGGTGACTCTCAGTGGAGATCCAAAACCTCTCTACACCCCAAACGATGATAATTTGGGCAAAAAACTTTGGGCACAATGGAGTGTTAGAAAAATGGCAAAACCTGTGGGAGAGAAACTATAAAATAGCAAGGGCACCTACCTATAAAGAACATTTAAATAAAATGTTTTATAAATGGCATTTACTACCTGCAAGATTAGCAAAAATGTTTAAAAATATGTCTAGCAATTGTTGGAAATGTGGACATAATCCAGGCACGTACTAACTACACCTTTGGTGGACATGCCCTAAATAAAAAAAATTCTGGTCAAAAATACATGGGTGGCTAGAGAAGATGACAGGAAAACATGTAGACTATAAACCAGAACTATTTCTTTTAGGTATAACCTCAGAAAACCATGAAAAGAATGTGTATATTTAATATTACATGTACTAACAGCAGCAAGAATTACTTTTGCTCAGTATTGGAAAAACAAAGAAACACCATCTGAAGAAGATATAATTAACAAAATTCTGGACTGTGCAGAAATAAATGGGCTTACCATGAAAATGAAAGGAAAACAAGATTCAGAATACTTTCAAACATGGGATAACTTTTATAAATGACTAGAAAAACAGAGTAAAGAGTAGGAATGGAAACTGTATTATTATTCATATTAAATATGTGAACCCAGACAACGCATTAATTACTAAGCACTAAAGTTTATTGTAAAAAATCAATTTTATACACACAAACACACACACGCTGGAACTTTCCTTTTTTCTTTCTTTCTCAAAAACTATTCCCCCCAGCCGTCAAAGGCTAATAAGAAGGCACTTCCAAGCTAAGGACATCACAGCAGAAATTGCTAATAAACCTGGAGATCCTGTGATCAAAACCACAATCCAATCAAAACCACTGCTAAGCTTGTAAGCCGCCCTGAGTCTTCGGAGAAGGGCGGGATATAAATGGAATTAAAATAAAAATAAATAAATAAATAAAAATCCCTTTTCTCCTCAACTCAATATTCCTACAGCTCTTCTCCACAAAGATCACCTGCAAGGCAGAACAGCCTTTACATCTGAAATTTTACACTTCTTTTGTCACTGTCCCAAACTCCCCAATATATGATTTCCTCCCCTTGCCTGCCTCACTCTTGACCCAATCTGAACTGACATGCTTGGTGCACTGAATTCCTGGAACAGTTAGGAAAACATGAACTTTGGAAAAAAAAAAACCCCAACCTCTTGTTTCTCCTTCTATGAGAAGCCACAAACTCTACCTATAGTCTGAGTGCTCCTATCCCAAAAAGATGCTGACTGGGTAATTCTGAAAATCTTGAGGACAGCCACGGAGAAGAAGGCTGGGACTCTGCACATGTCACTTCTAGCATTTATCAATAGGAAAATGCGAAGGACACTCCCAAAAAGATTTTTACAGAATTGCCCAACTTCTGCTGCGGATGTCCAGATAGCCATGATCAAACTAAAGCGTTCCATTCTTTCCTTTTCAGGCAAATTCTTTGTAGTGAAATTAAATAGTCAGTTTCTTAGCTGGACTTACAATGGGACATTAGAAATGAAATTCAAGCCTTCTCTACACTCATCACTTTGGACCTAATGTGGATTTTCTTGTGTGCGAAAAGGGTGGAATGTTTCCTGAAGCACTGTTCACACTCGGGGCACTGAAATGGTTTCTCCCCTGTGTGTATAAGCACATGATTTATAAGGTTAGACCTAGTACCGAACTCTTTCCCACAGTCTGGACACTCGTATGGTTTCTCTCCTGTGTGAGTCCTCCGGTGTATCACCAGCTGAGAATTCCAAAGGAAACATTTCGAACAATCTGGACACTCATAGAGTTTCTTTCCTGTGTGAATTGTCTGGTGTTTCACCAGGTGGGAATTCAGACTGAAACCTTCACCACAATCTGGACACTCATAGAGTTTCTCTCCTGTATGTGTCCTCTGGTGTTTCATCAGGTCAGAACACTTATCAAAACTTTTCACACAATCTGGACATTGATACAGTTTCCCAGTGGTGTGAGTCCTCTGATGCACCACCAGGCTGGAATTGTGACGGAAACTTTTCCCACAATCACGACATTCAAAGGGTTTCTCTCCTGTATGAGTCCTCTGGTGTATCACAAGGATGGAATTCAGACTAAAACTTTTCCCACAATCGGGACATTCGAAAGGTTTCTCTCCTGTGTGAGTCCTCTGGTGTAATAGCAGGCTGTAATTCTGACTGAAACTTTTCCCACATTCAGGACATTCAAATGGTTTCTCTCCTGTGTGAGTCCTCTGGTGTTTCACCAGGTTGGAATTCTCACTGAAACATTTCCCACAATCAGGACATTCAAAATGTTTCTCTCCTGTGTGAGTCTTCTGGTGTCTCACGAGGTGGTAGTATCTAATGAAACATTTTCCACAATCGCGACATTCAAAGGGTTTTTCTCCTGTGTGAGTATTCTGGTGTCTCACGAGGCGGGAATTCTGACTGAAACGATTTCCACAATCAGAACATTCAAAAGGTTTGTGTCCTGCATGAGTCCTCTGGTGTTTCACTAGGTTGTAATTATCACGGAAACATTTCCCACAATCAGGACATTCAAAGGGTTTCTCTCCTGTGTGAGTCCTCCGGTGTCTCGCAAGGTGACAATTTCTAATGAAACATTTTCCACAATCGCAACATTCAAAGGGTTTTTCTCCTGTGTGAGTCCTTTTGTGTCTCACAAGGTGGGAATTCTGACTGAAACTTTTTCCACAAATAGAACATTCAAATGGTTTCTCTCCTGTGTGAGTCCTCTGGTGTTTCACTAGGTTGGAATTCTCACTGAAACTTTTTCCACAATCATGACATTCAAAGGGTTTCTCTCCTGTGTGAGTCCTCTGGTGTATCACCAGGATGGAATTGAGACTGAAACTTTTCCCACAATCAGGACATTCAAATGGCTTGTTTCCTGTGTGAGTCCTCTTATGTATCACCAGGCTGCAATTCTGACTGAAACTTTTCCCACATTCCAGACACTGAAATGGTTTCTCTCCTGTGTGAGTCCTCTGGTGTATCACCAGGCTGTAATTGCGACTGAAACTTTTCCCACAATAAGAACATTTAAACTGTTTCTCTGCTGTGTGAGTCCTCTGGTGTCTCACAAGGTGGGAATTGTGACTAAAATTTGCCCCACAATTAGGACATTCAAAAGGTTTCTCTCCTATGTGAGTCCTCTGGTGTCTCATAAGGTGGCAATTTCTACTGAAACGTTTCCCACAATCATGACATTCAAAGGGTCTCTGTCCTGTGTGAGTCCTCTGGTGTTTCACCAAACTGGATTTCTGACTGAAACTTTTCCCACAATAAGAACATTCAAACAGTATCTCTCCGGTATGAGTCCTCTGGTGTCTCATGAGATGAGTCTTTTGACTGAAACTTTTTCCACAGTCAGGATATTTAAAGGGTTTCTCTCCTGAGTGAGTCCTCTGGTGGTTTATGAGGTGGGAATTTCTAATGAAACTTTTGCCACAGTCAGCACATTCCAAGGGTTTCTCTCCTGTGTGTGTTTTCAGATGTCTCACGAGGTGAGAATTTCTAATGAAACCTTTCCCACAATGTGGGCACTCATATGGTCTCTCTCTGATGTGAGTCCTCTGATTTATCACCAAGTTGCCATCCTCACTAAAGCATTTACCACATTGGATGCCCTTATAGGGCTTCTGTCTTGTGTGGGTCCTTCCATGAACCACAACGGTGCTGGTTTGACCAAAGCTTTTGCCACATTCAGAATATTTGTATGCCTTTTCTCCAGTGTGGATCCTCTCATCCATAATGACACGTGCAAGTTTCCACCACAGATATTTTTATGGGAGTCAAAAATATGGATAATCACTTGTTTAGTGGTGTTTTGATTCAGTTTTCTTCCTCTCAGAGCCAGGCCTGCATCAGTATCTGCCATACATGGCTTTCCAAATAACATTTACCTCCTCACTGACTTCCAGATATTTTTCTCAATGGAAAAATAATCTCCCTTGACTTTTCATGTAATGTATTCATATAATAGGGACGTGGTGGCTCAGTGGGTTAGGATGCTGAACTTGTCGATCGGAAGGTCGGCAGTTTGGCGGGTCGAATCCCGAATGCCAAATAACAGAGTAAACACCTGTTACTTGTCCCAGCTTCTGCCAACCTAGCACTTCGAAAGCAGGTAAAAATGCAAGTAGAAAAATAGGGACAAGTATGGTGGGAAGGTAACAGCCTTCTGTGCGCCTTTGGCATCTAGTCATGCCGGCCACATGACCACAGAGACGTCCTCGGACAAGCGCTGGCTCTTCAGCTTTGAAACGGAGATGAGCACCGGCCCCTAGAGTCGGAAACAACTAGCACGCATGTATGGGGGAAACTTTACCTTTACCTTTATTCATATAATGGATCCATGTGTTCTATTTATTCAGTTAAAATATTTCTTGATTTTCTCTCTCTTTTTCTAACAGCTGCTGGAGGAGGAGGAAGAGAATTGTGTAGTTTTCTGAAAGAAATGGAAAATACTTTGATTTCTGGCTCGATTTTCTTTTCTTTTCAGTGCTGCTTGTTATTCTCAGTTGGCCAGAGTGCTCTTACTGCCATCCTCTTTGTCTGTAAAATTCAAAGAAAAATGTAATTTTAATTGTGTACAAAATGGTTTCAGAAGATGTGAAATAAAGAAAAAAGTATACATTACAATAAATAAGCAAACATGCCGCAATGATAGAATAATTTCTTACATTAATGATTCATTTGACACATGGAAGACAATTGTCATCCATGTTCAAATATCCATTCAGTCAAATTCAGTTGATTTGAGTCAATCACAAATTCTTAGCACTGCAAAGGGTTATCATCAAATACATCTAGAAGTGATGGGGATAGATTATATAATTGTAGATATATGCATAGAGGGAGAAATACACATACATTCAGTGGGGGGGGGGGCGTCTCTCTCCCTGGCCCGTCTCACCCAGTTCCTGCCTCCAACAGTCTCCTCGTGGGGCCTACCGCCAGGCAGCCATGTCCATCGCCCGTCCCTACGGACACCGCTGGCCTTCCCGGGCGTCCTCCTTCTTTGGCCACCTGCCATCTGCTTCTGGTAATGCTGGCAGGCGCGGCTGTGCAAACTGGCCTTCCTGCTGGGCCTGCCGCCGAACAGCTGATCCGGGAGGCGACGGAGGGTGCTGCCGCCAAACAGCTGTTCCAGGAGGCACTGGAAAGGGCTGCATGGAGTCTAGAACGTCCTGGTGGCTCTGCTACTGGCAGGTTATGCGACCTTGGGGGGGGGGCAGCGGAGTATTTGGAGCTCCCTACTGAGAATAAGGGTGGAGGTTACCTGGTCTACTTACCTGGTTGTGGGTGGGTTGCTGGACAGGGGGAAGGTAAGCTGACGAACATGCCTGGGGATGGCGTCTGGAGACAGCAGGAAACAGAGCTGAAGGGGGGAGGAGAATTTATATGGATGTGTGGGCGGATGTTGGTCTATGGATTGAGGGTGGAGCCCTGTACCTGGCGACTATGTAAGCATTGGGAGCGATGTGCTACCAATGCTGACTTTGTTTTCACTTTATGTGCATTGGAGCTGAATAAAGAACCTCTGTTTCGTCACACATTCCTGCTGGAGATTCGTGTTTGCTTCCATTCGAGTACATGTATTGACAATGTCTATATGGACAACATCTATGTCTTTCAAGCCTGGAAAAATGATCCAAAATGGTTACAGTCAAAGCTTTTGAGCTAACTTAAAGATATGGCTTTAACTGATGAAATAATGCCTAAAGCCTCTGCAAGATTTGAAGCACCAGGTTTCCTCATGGAAGGCCTTACCTACAAATAAGGGCAGAAAATACTGCCCACAAATACTCTGGTGACATCCCAATTCAAGCAGTCTTCACTTACTGACTGCAGTTGGGACTAGCTTTTGTGTCACTTAAGCAGCCTGATCATTAAGCATGTCATATGACAGGGCCAACGTACACCTGTTCTTCTGCTGTTTGTAAAAAAATCACTGTAGGCTGTTAAAGGCAATTTTATATGATTGTGACGTGCAATTTCCTGCCAGTATACCCACTGGTTTTGCTCGTCAGAATCTAGATGAGAAGGTCACAAATGGGGATCATGAGTGTGGGATACTGTGGCCATCATAAATATGCATCAGTTGGCAGAACCCAAACTGGTTCAACTCCCTTTTCCTGCACCTTCATAACGACAAGAACTGTTGATGTGTGGTCACTCAACAAGCACTATGACGGCCATAAATTTGTGGACCACGTTTATGTCTGCTTTCACAGTGCCACTGTAACTCTGAAGGCTCATGAAACAAATGGCGAGAAGTACCTATATAAAACAAGCATCCCCAAAGGTCCTCAATAGGTATTTTTCAAAAGAGCTGGACTGAGCACAGTTGGATCTGTTTAATACATGGATGGGGCACCAATAGGAAACAATGTGCTTTTAGGTGATTAATGGAAGTAAAAAAACAAAAATCCCAGAAAAGTGCAGTGGCGGATTAGTCCAATATTGTTGCCATGAAAACAGCAAGCCCATAGCAGACATCTCTGTCTCCAAAAATTAGAGAAGTAATTTAGTATTTGGGTTTTTAAAAAAAAAAAAAAAAGTTCTGGGTTACGAACAGATGTGCCAGGTTAATACATGGATGGCACACCACCAGGAAATCCTGCATTTGCTTCCTAGATATGGAAGTAAAAACAAAATTTCTGAAGACAGCACTGGCAGATTGGTTCCAAATTGTTGCCAAGAATAGAACATGTACATAAAATCACAAGGAGCCAACCCTCATCTGAAGGAGCCTTTCAAATCTCTCAACAAACACATAAAAATGCAGGCACCCGTTTTAAAGCTTGCACCACCAATGGAATAAAATCTGGGGAGGGAAGGAATTTGTAGCAGCTGACATGATTCAACCTCTTTGCTTCTCTGCTTTTACAACCCAGGGAAACCCAAACAGCCCTATTTGCTCCTGGCCTCTCCTCCATCTGTCCTCAACTCACCTTTCAGCTACTGTTTCTACCCTGGGAAGACCAGGAAAACTAACCTCATCTACTCCATCCTCCCAGCGGAGAGCAGAAAGAGGAAATTCCTCTGCTGTTCTCCAAATCCTCTCTAGGATTCTAATATTGAAATATTTCAACTCCGTTTCTCTCTATTACCGATGCTCTACTTGCAGTGACAATTGTCTAGTCCACGGGTCGGCAATCCGCAGCTCCGGAGCCACATGCGGCTCTTTAAGCCATCTCCTGCGGCTCCCAGTCGCTCCTCTGCCTTTCTGGAAAAAAAGTGGAAGTAAAAAAGTCCCATTGAGAGAATGGGGTGCAGAGATTTTGGGAGCTGCGCGCACAGCTCTCCAAACCTCCACCACCTCGTTTGGAGAGCTGCTGCCTTCATCCATGTTTGACGAAGGCAGCAGCTCTCCAAACTGGCGGTGGCGGTTTGGAGAGCTACACGCGCAGCTCTCCAAACCTCCACCGCCCTGTTTACAGAACTGCTTCCTTCGTCCATGTTTGACGAAGGCAGCAACTCTCCAAACGGGGTGGTGGAGGTTTGGAGAGCGGCGGGTTGGAGAGCTGCGCGCGTAGCTCTCCAAACCTCCACCGCCCCATCTGGAGAGCTGCTGCCTTCGTCCATGTTTGGGCAGCTGAGAGAAGGGGGCAGCAGAGGCTGGATCCCCCAAAAGAAGTCTCTGCCGAGACGAGAGAATGGGGCGGCAAGGCACTGAGAGAATAGGGCGGTGGAGGGTTGCCACCCATTCTCTCGGCGGAGACTTCTTTCAGGGGATCCAGCCTCTGCCGCGCCGAGATGAGAGAACAGCAACCCGCCCTATTATCTCGGTGGAGCACTCCACCGCCCCATTCTCTCGGCAGCTTGCCACCCCGTTCTCTCGTCTCAGCAGAGACTTCTTTCGGGGGATCCAGCCTCCACCACTCCATTCGCTCGGCAGAGCACTCCACCGCCCCATTCTCTCATCTCAGCGGAGACTTCTTTTTGGGGATCCAGCCTCTGTCGCCCCCTTCTCTCAGCTGGGCAGCTGAGAGAAGTGGGCGGCAGAGGCTGGATCCCCCAAAAGAAGTATCCACCGAGAGAATGGGCGGCAAGCCTCCACCGCCCCATTCTCTTGGCGGAGCGCTCCACTGCCCCATTCTCTTGTCTCAGTGGAGACTTCTTTTGGGGGATCCAGCCTCTATCGCCCCCTTCTCTCAGCTGGGCTCTGCCAAGATGAGAGAATGGGGCGGCAAGCCGAGAGAATGGGGCGGTGGAGCGCTCCGCCGAGAGAATGGGGCGGTGGAGGCTTGCTGCTCATTCTCTCAGCGGAGACTTCTTTTGGGGGATCCAGCCTCTGCCGCCCCCTTCTCTCAGCTGCCCGGACAGCTGAGAGGAGGGGGGCGGCAGAGGCTGGATCCCCCGAAAGAAGTCTCCGCCGAAACGAGAGAATGGGGCAGTGGTGCGCTCCGCCGAGAGAATGGGGCGGTGGAGGCTTGCCGCCCATTCTTTCGGGGAATCCAGCCTCTGCCACGCCAAGACGAGAGAACAGCAAGCCACCCCATTCTCTCAGTGGAGCGCTCCACTGCCCCATTCTCTCGTTTCAGCAGAGACTTCTTTCGGGGGATCCAGCCTCTGTCGCCCCCTTCTCTCAGCTGGTCAGCTGAGAAAAGGGGGCAGCAGAGGCTGGATCCCCCAAAAGAAATCTGCACCGAGAGAACGGGCGGCAAGCCTCCACTGCCCCATTCTCTCGGCAGCTTGCCACCCCGTTCTCTCGTCTCAGCAGAGACTTCTTTCGAGGGATCCAGCCTCTACCGCCCCATTCTCTCTCCGCCGTCCATTCTCTTGGCGGAGACTCACACAGCTGCTACCTTCGGCTGCTTTTCTTTCGGGGCATCCAGCTGTTGAGAGAAGTGGGCGGCAGAGGCTGGATCCCCCGAAAGAAAAGTAGCTGAAAAGCAAGCTGAAACAGAGAGGAGACTGCAAGAAGGGCGAGATCAGCGCGGGCTGAGAAACGCTGATCTCGTGTTCCCTGCAATCTCCCTCAATTTCCACTTATGAAGTTCGCGGCTGGCCTTACGGAGTTGCCAGATCTGCCAGGAGGACGCATACACAGGGCCACTGATCAGTCTCGTTTTGCGCATGCGTGCGCATGCGCACTCTTTTTTGCAGCTCCCAATGGTTCCGAGTGGCTCTTTCACTGTTTCAGGTTGCCGACCCCTGGTCTAGACTCTAGCTTATCTATAGTGCGCCATCTAGTGACATAAAAATGAAACCAGGTTGCTCTATCTCTACCGAATGCAGTTGCCAGATTTTTTTTACTGATTATGTGTCAAGTCCTTTTCGACTCCAGCAATCACATTGATAGACTTTCCCCGTGATGATTGTCCCTAACTTGTTTGTTCAGGCCTCCCAACGATTCACTCATCACCACAGCAACAGAGCAAGAAGCTTCCCATGCAAGAACTACCCCAAGGGAAAGGAGGAGGGGAGGAAACTATATGCATACAGAAGAAAATACACCTCTCTTAAGGATCGGTGAAGACTGTTCCAGCCAGTTATTTGTCCTATAAAATGCAGCAACTGACATGTTTCAGCCTAATTGCTTCTTATGGTTTTTGAACTCACCCTGTTGACCAGTCCCTTTGATTGGTCTTAGATTGGCTTTATTTTGTTTGATATGAAGAGAAGGGTGAGGGGTGACATGATAGTAATGTTCCAGTATCTCAGGGGCTGCCACAAAGAAGAGGGAGTCAAAGCTATTCTCCAAAGGACCTGAAGGCAGGACAAGAAGCAATGGATGGAAACTAGTCAAGGAGAGAAGCAACCTAGAACTAAGGAGAAACTTCCTGACAGTTAGAACAATTAACCAGTGGAACAACCTGCCTCCAGAAGCAGTGAATGCTCCAACACTGGAAATTTTTAAGCAGAGACTGGCCAGCCATTTGCCTGAAATGGTATAGGGTTTCCTGCCTTAACAGGGGGTTGGACTAGATGACATCCAAGGTACCTTCCGAATTTTTATTATTATTATTATTATTATTATTGTTATTATTATGGCTTTTTTTCTCATAGAACGCTCAGAACGGCGTTCCGGTACTCCCTCCAAACTCATGCGTCCTACTTTCCTCGCTCGTCTTCCAAAACTCCAAATTAGGACGCGGGAGTTTGGAGTTGTAGAAGGCAAGTGAGAAAAGTAGGACATGTGAATTTGGAGTTTGGGAAGGTGGGCATCCGATGGTGACTGCCGGTTTGGCACTGTCAGCGAGAGAGTTTGCATGGGAGCAGGCCAGTGAGGAGCACATGGCAAGGCTACCGCTCCCTGTTATCAGCCAGCCCTTAGCAGGCGCTGAGCAGACACCAAACTTGCAGCATAACAAACCCCCACGGCCTCGACAAGGTGCTGAAGATGTCTCTGCAGAGGAAGACCAATGTTCATTCGGCAGCTGGTGTGTGTGTGTGCACGCGCATGCATTCTGTGTTTCACAGCCTACTTCCCTCGCTTGCCTTCTCCAAACTCCAAACTTGGAAGACCATCGTAGGACGCATGAGTTTGGAGTTGGAGAAGGCAAGCGAGGGAAGTAGGATGCGTGAGTTTGGAGTTTGGGAAGGTGAGATTATTTGGAATTTCTCTCAGGCTAGTTTAGCTGTTGGAATTGCTCACAAGATTGGAAGCTCTGTGTGTGTGTGTGTGTGTTTCCTTTCTGTGTTTCACAGCCTCATGAGTTTAATGAGATTATTCCTAGATATAGATGTGCAGGACTGGCGTCTTAAAAATAGTTATCCTCTCAGTGCTCACATATTTGAAATGTTGGGTAGCGTTGGATAGATTAGATTTTTCCTTGTTGCTAAGGATGGCTTCAAGCGGGAATGAGGCAAGGAGCCCAATAATCTTCCCTCCTTTCTGTATTTTTGAAAACAGAACCAGCCTTTTATGTTAAGGCCCTGCTCACTTTCCCAAACTCCAAACTCACGCGTTCTAGGGCTGCAGAGTGATTTCACTTTCTCCCCTCCAGCCGATCTGAGCAGAGAGCTATCTTCTTTCCCTGGGGATAGGATTAACGTTTTCCCGAAGGATAAGAACAGGCAAGAAAATTAGGAAAACAAAACCCTTACAAATCTCATCAAAGTTTCAATAGCACAAAAAGGTTATAGAGGTTGTGGGGCTCAACCTATTAATCAGCTAGCTAACCCATTGCTGTGTCACTACATCTTTTGGCTTCTGAATTAAAACTCCTCTTTCTGACAGCTTGCTTCACTTTGTGTCCATTTCTATCAGTGCTGACCGAAATCTGTGCTTTTCCCAGTCTCTTCTTATCTGCTGGAGAAGGAGGAGAATTGTTCGGTTTTCTGAAGAAATGGAAGATATTTTGATTTCTGGCTTGATTTGCTTTCCTTTTAGAGTTGCTTGTTATTCTTATTTGTCTTAGATTCAAACTGGCTGACAATCCGCACTCAAAGTGTATTCCTTAATGAAGGGAATTCTACAATATTTCTGCATGGAGGGACGTAAGCAGTGGTGTACCCCAAGATCCATTTTAGTACTCTTTAATATCTTCATAAATGTGTTAGATGAGGGAATAGAAGGAGAACTCATCATATTTGCAGATGACACCAAGTTGGCAGGAATAGCCAACACCCAAGAAGATAGGCTCAAGACACACAAGAATCTCGATAGATTTGAACACTGGGCCCTATGTAACAAAATGAAATTCAATGGAAGAAAAAAAGAGAAGATTTTACACTTAGCCAAGAAAAAAAACAATGTA
>JAKJMR010017417.1:124485-177104 GCA_024449315.1 Daboia siamensis | reverse complement strand
ATGGTGCATTTCTTCATTCCTCACAAAGGGTGATATCTCCCTAGCATGCACCCAGGGGGCGGAGCCAATGCGGCAGGGGCCGGTCCCTCACTATTTCCAGATGGCCTTGTGGAGCTAAGACTGAATGTATTTCAGCATAGATGACCACCGCAAAATTGTAGATTGGCTCCTGATGGCCTGGGCCAGAGCCAAGGCAGCAGGGGCCATTCCCTCACTGTTTTCAGGAAGGCTTCGCGGGCCACATGAAACCACTTCGCGGGCTGGATCTGGCCCCCGGGCCTTGTGTTTGACATGTCTGTTTTACACAATTACAAAATCAGCTTTCTTAGGGGTGACTCTCAGTGGAGTTCCAAAACCTCTCTACACCCCAAACAATGATAATTTGGGCAAAAAACTTTGGGCACAATGGAGTGTTAGAAAAAGGGCAAAACTTGTGGGAGAGAAACTATAAAATAGCAAGGGCACCTACCTATAAAGAACATTTATATAAAATGTTTTATAGTTGGCATTTACCACCTGCAAGATTAGCAAAAATGTTTAAAAATATGTCTAGCAATTGTTGGAAATGTGGACATAATCCAGGCACGTACTAACTACACCTTTGGTGGACATGCCCTAAGCAAAAAAAATTCTGGTCAAAAATACATGGGTGGCTAGAGAAGATGACGGGAAAACATGTAGACTATAAACCAGAACTATTTCTTTTAGGTATAACCTCAGAAAACCATGATAAAGAATGTGTATATTTAATATTACATGTACTAACAGCAGCAAGAATTACTTTTGCTCAGTATTGGAAAAACAAAGAAACACCATCTGAAGAAGATATAATTAACAAAATTCTGGACTGTGCAGAAATAAATGGGCTTACCATGAAAATGAAAGGAAAACAAGATTCAGAATACTTTCAAACATGGGATAACTTTTATAAATGACTAGAAAAACAGAGTAAAGAGTAGGAATGGAAACTGTATTATTATTCATGTAAAATATGTGAACCCAGACAACGCATTAATTACTAAGCACTAAAGTTTATTGTAAAAAATCAATTTTATACACACACACACACACACACGCTGGAACTTTCCTTTTTTCTTTCTTTCTCAAAAACTATTCCCCCCAGCTGTTAAAGGCTAATAAGAAGGCACTTCCAAGCTAAGATCACAGCAGAAATTGCTAATAAACCTGGAGATCCTGTGATCAAAACCACAATCCCTTTTCTCCTCAACTCAATATTCCTACAGCTCTTCTCCACAAAGGTCACCTGCAAGGCAGAACAGCCTTTACATCTGAAATTTTACACTTCATTTGTCACTGCCCCAAACTCTCCCAATATATTTGCTACTCATGATTTCCTCCCCTTGCCTGCCTCATTCTTGACCCAATCTGAACTGACATGCTTGGTGCACTGAATTCCTGGAACAGTTAGGAAAACATGAACTTTGAACCCCACCTACCTCTCTTCTCCTCTTGTTTCTCCTCCTATGAGAAGCCACAAACTCTACCTATAGTCTGAGTGCTCCTATCCCAAAAAGATGCTGACTGGGTAATTCTGGAAAATCTTGAGGACAGCCACAGAGAAGAAGGCTGGGACTCTGCACATGTCACTTCTAGCATTTATCAATAGGAAAATGCAAAGAATACTCCCAAAAAGATTTTACAGAATTGCCCAACTTCTGCTGCGGATGACCAGACAGCCATGATCAAACTAAAGTGTTCCACTCTTTCCTTTTCAGGCAAATTCTTTGTAGTCAAATTAAATAGTCAAGTTTCTCAGCTGGACTTACAATGGGATATTAGAAATGAAATTCAAGCCCTCTACATTCATCACTTTGGGCCTCATGGATTTTCTTGTGTTCAACAAGTATGGAATGTTTCCAAAAGAATCGTCCACAGTCAGGGCACTGAAATGGTTTCTCCCCTGTGTGTATAAGCACATGATTTATAAGGTTAGACCTAGTACCGAACTCTTTCCCACAGTCTGGACACTCGTATGGTTTCTCTCCTGTGTGAGTCCTCTGGTGTATCACCAGCTGAGAATTCCAAAGGAAACATTTCAAACAATCTGGACACTCATAGAGTTTCTTTCCTGTGTGAATTGTCTGGTGTTTCACCAGGTGGGAATTCAGACAGAAACCTTCACCACAATCTGGACACTCATAGAGTTTCTCTCCTGTATGTGTCCTCTGGTGTTTCATCAGGTCAGAACACTTATCAAAACTTTTCACACAATCTGGACATTGATACAGTTTCCCAGTGGTGTGAATCCTCTGGTGCACCACCAGGCTGGAATTGTGACGGAAACATTTCCCACAATCACGACATTCAAAGGGTTTCTCTCCTGTATGAGTCCTCTGGTGTATCACAAGGATGGAATTCAGACTAAAACTTTTCCCACAATCAGGACATTCAAAAGGTTTCTCTCCTGTGTGAGTCCTCAGGTGTATCAGCAGGCTGCAATTCTGACTGAAACTTTTCCCACATTCAGGACATTCAAATGGTTTCTCTCCTGTGTGAATCCTCTGGTGGATCACCAGGTTGGAATTCTGACTGAATTTTTTCCCACAATCAGGACATTCAAATGGTTTCTCTCCTGTGTGAGTCCTCAGGTGTATCACCAGGTGGGAATTCTGGCTGAAAGTTTTCCCACAATCAGGACATTCAAAGGGTTTTTCTCCTGTGTGAGTCATCTTGTGTATGACCAGATGGGAATTCTCAGTGAAATTTTCTTCACACTGAAGACATTCAAATGGTTTCTCTCCTGTGTGAGTCCTCTGGTGAATCACCAGGTTGGAATTCTCACTGAATATTTTTCCACAATCAGGACATTCAAAATGTTTCTCTCCTGTGTGAGTCCTCTGATGTCTCACCAGGTGACAATTTCTAATGAAACGTTTCTCACAATAAGGACACTGAAAGAGTTTCTCTCCCGTGTGAATCTTCTGGTGTCTCATGAGGTGGTAGTATCTAATGAAACATTTTCCACAATCGCGACATTCAAATGGTTTCTTTCCTGTGTGAGTCCTCTGGTGTATCAACAGGCTAGAATTGCAACTGAAACATTTCCCACAATCAGGACATTCAAAGGGTTTTTCTCCTGTGTGAGTATTCTGGTGTCTCACGAGGTGGGAATTCTGACTGAAACGTTTTCCACAATCAGAACATTCAAAAGGTTTCTGTCCTGCATGAGTCCTCTGGTGTATCACTAGGTTGGAATTATCACGGAAAAATTTCCCACAATCAGGACATTCAAAGGGTTTCTCTCCTGTGTGAGTCCTCCGATGTCTCACAAGGTGACAATTTCTAATGAAACATTTTCCACAATCACAACATTCAAAGGGTTTCTCTCCTGTGTGAGTCCTTTTGTGTCTCACAAGGTGGGATTTCTGACTGAAACTTTTTCCACAAAGAGAACATTCAAATGGTTTCTCTCCTGTGTGAGTCCTCTGGTGTAATAGCAGGCTGCAATTCTGACTGAAACTTTTCCCACATTCAGGACATTCAAATGGTTTCTCTCCTGTGTGAGTCCTCTGGTGTTTCACCAGGTTGGAATTCTCACTGAAACTTTTTCCACAATCATGACATTCAAAGGGTTTCTCTCCTGTGTGAGTCCTCTGGTGTATCACCAGGATGGAGTTGAGACTGAAACTTTTCCCACAATCAGGACATTCAAACGGCTTGTTTCCTGAATGAGTCCTCTTATGTATCACCAGGCTGCAATTCTGACTGAAACGTTTCCCACATTCCAGACACTGAAATGGTTTCTCTCCTGTGTGAGTCCTCTGGTGTATCACCAGGCTGTAATTGCGACTGAAACTTTTCCCACAATAAGAACATTTAAACTGTTTCTCTGCTGTGTGAGTCCTCTGGTGTCTCACAAGGAGGGAATTCTGACTAAAATTTGTCCCACGATTAGGACATTCAAAAGGTTTCTCTCCTATGTGAGTCCTCTGGTGTCTCATGAGGTGGCAATTTCTACTGAAACATTTCCCACAATCAGGACATTCAAAGGGTCTCTCTCCTGTGCGAGTCCTCTGGTGTATTCCCAGATTGGAATTCTGACTGAATTTTTCCCCACAATCAGGACATTCTAAGGGATTGTCTCCTGAGTGAGTCCTCTGGTGTTTCACCGAGCTGGATTTTTGACTGAAACTTTTCCCACAATAAGAACATTCAAACAGTATCTCTCTGGTGTGAGTCCTTTGGTGTCTCATGAGATGAGACTTTTGACTGAAACTTTTCCCACAGCCAGGACATTTAAAGGGTTTCTCTCCTGAGTGAGTCCCCTGGTGGTTTATGAGGTGGGAATTTCTAATGAAACTTTTGTCACAGTCAGCACATTCCAAGGGTTTCTCTCCTGTGTGTGTTCTCAGATGTCTCACAAGGTGGGAATTTCTAATGAAACTTTTCCCACAATGTGGGCACTCATATGGTCTCTCTCTGATGTGAGTCCTCTGATGTAACACCAAGTTGCCATCCTCACTAAAGCATTTATCACATTGGATGCACTTATAGGGCTTCTGTCCTGTGTGGGTCCTTCCATGAACCACAACGGAACTGGTCTGACCAAAGCTTTTGCCACATTCAGAATATTTTTATGCCTTTTCTCCAGTGTGGATCCTCTCATCCATAATGACACGTGCAAGTTTTATCTTTCCCACAATGTAGCCTTTCCACCACAGATATTTTTATGGAGGTCAAAAATATGGATAATCACTTGTTTAGTGGTGTTTTGATTCAAGCAGTTTTCTTCCTCCCAGAGCCAGGCCTGCATCAGTATCTGCCATACGTGGCTTTCCAAATAACATTTACCTCCTCACTGACTTCCAGATATTTTTCTGAATGGAAAAATAATCTTCTCTGACTTTTCATGTAATGTATTCATATAATGGATCCATGTGTTCTATTCATTCAGTTGAAATATTTCTTGATTTTCTCTCTCTTTTTCTAACAGCTGCTGGAGGAGGAGGAGGAGGTGTAGTTTTCTGAAGGAAATGGAAAATACTTTGATTTCTGGCTCGATTTTCTTTTCTTTTCAGTGCTGCTTGTTATTCTCAGTTGGCCAGAGTGCTCTTACTGCCATCCTCTTTGTCTGTAAAATTCAAAGAAAAGTGTAACTTTAATTGTGTAGAAAATGGTTTCAGAAGATGTGAAAAAAAGAAAAAAGTATATATTACAATAAATAAGCAAACATGCCACAATGATAGAATAATCTCTTGCAGTATTTATGATTCATTTCACATGGAAGACAATCGTCATCCATGTTCAAATATCCATTCAGTCAAATTCAGTTGATTTGAGTCAATCACAAATTCTTAGCACTGCAAACGGTTATCATCAAATACATCTAGAAGTGATGGGGATAGATTATATAATTGTAGATATATGCATAGAGGGAGAAATACACATACATACAACTACAAATGTCTATATGGAGAAAATCTATGTCTTTCAAGCCTGGAAAAATGTCCCAAAATGGTTACAGTCAAAGCTTTTGAGCTAACTTTAGAGATATGGCTTTAACTGATGAAATGATGCCTAAAGCCTCTGCAAGATTTGAAGCACCAGGTTTCCTCATGGAAGGCCTTACCTACAAATAAGGGCAGAAAATACTGCCCACAACTACTCTGGTGACATCCCAATTCAAGCAGTCTTCACTTACTGACTGCAATTGGGACTGGCTTTTGTGTCACTTAAGCAGCCTGATCATTAATCATGTCATATGACAGGGCCAACGTACACCTGTTCTTCTGCTGTTTGTAAGAAAATCACTGTAGGCTGTTAAAGGCAATTTTATATGATTGTGACTTGCAATTTCCTACCAGTACACCTATTGATTTTGCTCATCAGAATCTAGATGAGAAGGTCACAAATGGGGATCATGAGTGTGGGATGCT
Source organism: Daboia siamensis (assembly GCA_024449315.1). NCBI lineage: Eukaryota > Metazoa > Chordata > Lepidosauria > Squamata > Viperidae > Daboia > Daboia siamensis. The sequence goes on along the minus strand of JAKJMR010017417.1, from coordinate 171,207 downwards.
GTAGCCATCATAAATGTGCATCGGTTGGGAGAACCCAAATTGGTGCAACTCCTTTTCCTGCACCTTCATAACGACAAGAACTATTGACGTATGGTCACTCAACAAGCACTATGACGGCCACAAATTTTTGGATCAGGTTTATGTCTGCTTTCACAGTGCCATTGTAACTCTGAAGGCTCATGAAGTCACAGGAACCTTGGAGGGAAGTGATCATACAATATTGGAATTCAACATTATGGAAGCACAAGCAATAGAACACAGTCAAACTAGAGTCTTGGACTTTAAAAGAGCTAATTTCAATAAACTTAAGAGAGATCGTGGGAAAAATTCCATGGATGAGAATCCTCAAGGGGAAAACAACTCAAGAAGCTTGGGAAATTTTGAAAAGTGAGATAATAAAGGCCCTGTCTACCACAATACCAACAAAGAGGAAAAATAACAGCTCTCAAAAGAAACCAGCATGGCTGTATAAAAAACTCTCTGATAAACTGAAAGATAAAAAGTATAGAAAGTACAGCTGGTTCAGGAATTCTGGGAGTTGAAGTCCAGGAGTCATAAAAGAGTCGAGGTTGCCTACCCCTGTCCTAGGGCCTAGGTTGCGGAGGTTACCATTATTTTTTCGTGTATAAGGCGCTGCTCTTGTATAAGACACACCTGATTTTTGAACAGGGTGTTTGCAGGGAAAAAAATAGCATCTTATACACGGAGAAATACGGTACCTGAGGGGACAGGAAGAAGGCGTTAACATAGTTTCCAAAGCACCAGAAGACAAGACAAGAACAAATGGATGGGAACTAATGAAGGCGAGAAGCAACCTAGAACTAATGAGAAACTTCCTGACAGTGAGAACAATTAACTAGTGGAATGATTTGCCTTCAGAAGTTGTGGATGCTCCATCACTGGAGGCTTTTAAGAAGAGACTGGACAGCCACTTCCCTGACATGGTGTGTGGACCTTAGGGCAGGGGTAGGCAACCTTGGCTCTTTTATGACTCCTGGACTTCAACTCCCAGAATTCCTGAGCCAGCCTGGCTCAGCTTGGAAACCTCTCCCTTTCCCTTCAGCATGGCTGGCTCAGGAATTCTGGGAGTTGAAGTCCACGAGTCATAAAAGAACCAAGGTTGCCTTCCCCTGCCCTAGGGTCTCCTGCTGGAGTTGCAATAGAGAACTTCCTTCCAACTCTGTTACAAACCTCCAGTGATGCAGCACCCACAACCTTTGGAGGGAAGCCATTCCCAAAGAATCAACCTTCGCTTGAAGGAGACTTTTCAAATCTTCCCACCAGCAGAAAATTGCAGCCCCCAGTTGAACAGCCTGCAGCACCAGCGGACTGAAAAGTTGGGGAGGGAAGGAAAATGCAGCAGCAGCAGCAGCTGACCCGCTTCAGCCTAGTTGCTTCTCTGCTTGGACGCCGTGGAGGAAGCCAAAAGCCCCGCTTGCTCCCGGCTTCTCCCCCGACCTGCCCTCCACTCACCTCCCAGCTGCTGCTTCGATCTGGGAAGAGCACAAAATCCTCCCTACACACCATCTTCCTCCCAAGAGTGATCAGGAAGAGGAAGTTCCTCGGCGCTTCCTCTCTCCTCCCCTCCTTTCTAGCAATGCAGGACTCAATGGTTTTAACTCGTTTAAGCTCAGCTACAGAAACCCGCCGGCTGGATCGCCCGCTTTCTAGGCAGAGACGTTGCCTGCTTGACCGCGGGTAATTGGTGGAAATACGCGCTTGTCTCGTCTCTACCTAAGGCCTTTGCAAGACGTTTTCACTGATTAAAGGCTATCAAGTCGTTTTTGACTTCTAACAACCAATTTTGCAACTGATCCAAGTGAAATGTGATGCTACTTAGCTTGTGAAGATGTTATGTGCTGAGCCCTAAGCGTTCGTGACTGTTTTACAGAATTGCACAATCCGCTTTCTTAGGGGTGACTCTCAGCGGTTATCAAAACCTCTCTACATCCCAAATCTTTATGACTGATTTCCTGTGGCTCCCAAGGATTTAGGCCATGGCCTAAATCAGGGGTAGGCAACCTTGGCTCTTTTATTCCTGAGCCTGGGAGTTGAAGTCCACGAGGCATAAAAGAGCCAAGGTTGCCTAAAGTAAAGGCAAAGGTTCCCCCGCACATGCGTGCTAGTTGTTTCCGACTCTAGGGGCCGGTGCTCATCTCCGTTTCAAAGCCGAAGAGCCAGCGCTTGTCCGGGGACTTCTCCGTGGTCATGTGGCCGGCATGACTAGACGCCAAAGGCGCACGGAAGGCTGTTACCTTCCCACCGGAGTGGTCCCTATTTTTCTACTTGCATTTTTACGTGCTTTCGAACTGCTAGGTGGGCAGAAGCTGGGACGAGTAACAGGCGCTCACTCTGTTACGCGGCACTCGGGATTCGACCCGCCAAACTGCTGACCTTCTGATCGACAAGCTCAGCAACCTAACCCACTGAGCCACCGCGTCCCTTTCAAGGTTGCCTACCCCTGGCCTAAATCACCATTAGGCCAGAAGTTCCATGAGAGCCAGTTTCACTCCTGCTGGCCAGGCCTGCACCCAAGAGCTCCCACCATGCCAGCTCCATTCCTGAAGGACAATGTTATATTTGCTAAATACCACGTACGTCTGTAAATTTGCTTGCACGAAAATCTCCATTAGATCACAGAGAAGAATGTTTCCAAAATATTTTTTTTAAAAAGAAAACAAAATGAAACAAACAGATTATCCCATCAAAGCATCAACTGATCACCAGGCTAATCTTTTTAAGATAGAGAAGATAAATAAACTTTATTGACTTTTTTTTTAAACTGGGCAAAACCGCACACACCAAAAAAATGAACTTTAGTTGCCCGCTCTCAAAGTGAACACATTCGTAACACACACCTAAACATACACTATAAGACATAGGTATAGACCTACACCCCTACATATATGTAACATATAAATAAACACTGTCCATCTTGAATGTATAATGGAAGGAGGAAGCTTGAGAGTTCACAAGGTTAATGGTGTATGGGACGAAACTATGGCTGAATCTGGATGTTCTGCTTCGGATACCACGAAGCCTCCTCCTCCCAGAAGGCAACAAGGAAAACAGGTTATGAAGAGGATTGGTAGTGCCCTATTTTTTTAGAGGGACATCCTACTCCGCCATTTTTTAATGTAAATTTAATAAGGTTTGGATGGCGATGGTGGCCATTTCAGCTATTGTATCTCAATACAGCCCAATGTATATGTTATTGATTCCCTTTTAATTCAGGAACTTAAGATGGCACAGAAAGCACTTCATACTGCATTGCATGATTCTCTCCAGGTAGGTATAGTTCCATTCAGGAATATCGACAGAATGCGTTTTGTCAGTCAATTGCAAATCCACCTGGTGCTGGCTCTATCTACCCCACATTATTCTATCTTACCAAGAAGTAAATTGTGGTCTACTTTGTCAAATGACTTGCTGAAGTCCAAGTATACTATCTCCGCAACATTTCACAGATTCACTAATATAGTTACTTCATCAAAAATGGCAATAATGTTTGTCTGGCGTCATCTGTTTTTAACAAACCCATTCTGGCTTCAGTTACAGCTGCCCATCATTTGTTTCTCCAAAAGTATCAGTGGAAAAAGAAACAGAAGTGTGCTTTTAATTAAATAATTTGTGAAATTCTCAATCTTTTAAAAGAAGGAATAAAATCAGAGCACAGAAGAACCAAGAGGGGGTCACAGGCACCTTCAAATGCCCTAAGTACCACACTCAGGACCACCTTTCAAATTGATCAGCCAAGTCCATCTTATGTTAAAGGAATTAATCCCCAGGCTTTTTGAAACATTTCTGTCTATTCACTGCCTCCCTCCATGGGGACCTCAACTTTCATGATGTCTGTTGAATCTGGTTCAGAATTCAGAGAATTATCAGGGAAGTCAGACAAAACAGATCCTCTGTAATGTTACGATTTTCAAAGGTACAAACCCACTGGCACAACCAATGGCTACTTTAAAGGGAAACCATAGCTTAGTTGTCTACTTGTTAAATGTCCTAATTTAGGAATCTGGAGGAAACCAAGGTAGAAGACGGAAACTCCACCTGTGCGAATTTGACAATCAATATACAAAAACACCACCCAAAAGCCTTTTTGAGCAATTCCACAACTTCTGCAAAAAGAAATATCCAGTAACTGCTGCTGATAAACAGAAACAGGCTGTTAGCCTTATTCCATTTTCCTTTTCTTTCCACCTACAACCCTAATCCTGAGACATATTTCAGTAAAAAGAAAAGCTAGAATTAAGTCAATTTCTCACCTACATTTTCAATGGAAATTCACAAATGAATTCACTAAACTCAACTACTTTTTGCCTCATGTGGACTTTCTTGTGTGCAATAAATAATGATTTATACCTGAAGTACAGTCCATAGACTGGACATCTGAAAGGTTTCTCCACAGTGTGAGTCCTCTGGTGTATTACTAAATTGGAATTCTGACTGAAATCTTTCCCACAATCCGGACACTGATATGGTTTCTCTCCTGTTTGAGTCCTCTGGTGTTTCACCAAGCTAGAATTATGAATGTCCAGTCAGGACATTCAAAGGATTTCTCTTATGTACAAGTCCTGTGGAATATCACCAGTTCAAAATTATGACTGAACCTTTTCCTACAGTCAGTACATTCAAAGGGTTTTTCTCCTGTGTGAGTCCTGCAGTGTATTGCCAAGCTGGAATTTCGACTATATTTTTTTTTTACAATCTGGACATTCATATGGTTTTTCTCCTGTGTGAGTCTTCTGATGTATCAGCAGGTGGTGATTTAGACAAAAAATTTTTCCACAAACCGGTGATTCAGATAGTTTCTCTCCGGTATGTGTTGTCTGATGTATGACTAGATTGGAATTCTGACTCAAACCTTTCCCACAATCCACATACTCAAAGGGTTTCTCCTCAGTGTGAGTCCTCTGGTGTATTATCAGCTTGCCCTGCTCGCTATAGCTTTTGCAGCCTTGGGAGCCTTGGTAGGGCTCCTCTCTGGTGTGAGTCCTTCTGTGAACCACAAGGGAACTGTTCTGACCAAAGCTTTTTCTGCATTGGGTGCATTGATATGGCTTTTCTCCAGTGTGGATCCTCTTGTGAATAGTGGTAAAATAATACCTTTTAATTTGAGCAAGCCTCCCCTCAAATCTGAGGAGTTAAGAGTCAGAAGGTCACATCTGCCATTGGCTTACATATATGCAATTGAAAGAAAGATTTAAACTAGACAGAATCATGAATTTAGTTTTGTTAAAAATGCGTTGTGTTGTAGTGATGAACATATTACTGCTAAAGTTTATAAAATATTATTGAATTTAAATCTGGAATATGAACAAATAAAACATTGTATGATTCAGTGGGCAAGGAATTTTGGATATAATGTAGTGCTTGAACAGTGGGAAAATATGTGGAATAAAGGATTGAAATTTACATTAAACTATAACTTAAAAGGAAACTTTTACAAGATGATGTACCGTTGGTATTTAACAGCAGATAAGTTATCAAAAATGTATAAAGGCATTTCAAATGAATGTTGGAAATGTAAAAAGGGGACTTTTTATGGTGGACGTGTGATAAAGCAAGAAAATATTGGAGCAGGATTCATATGTTAATACAGAAAATTCTTAAAAGTGGATATAGAAAGAAAACCAGAGACCTTTCTATTGGGGCTAATGGACAAAGATCTGGAAAGAAATATGGAATTTTGATGCTATATATGTTGGCACCCCTTCATGGATTACTGCCTTGTCGTGGCGAAGGGGCTTGCGTAATTCAATGAAGCTATGAGCTATGCCGTGCAGGGCCACCCAAGACGGACAGGTCATAGCCGAGAGTTCTGACAAAATGTGATCCACTGGAGAAGGAAATGGCAACCCACTCCAGTATCTTTGCCATGAAAACCCTATGGACAGTACCAAAAGGCAAAACGATATGACGCTGGAAGATGAGCCCCTCAGGTCGGAAGGCGTCCAATATGCTACTGGGGAAGAGCAGAGGGCTAGTACTAGTAGCGCCAGAAAGAGTGAAGCGACTGGGCTAAAGCCGAAAGGACGCTCAGCTGTGGATGTGTCTGGTGGTGAAAGGAAAGTCCGATGCTGTAAAGATGTTCTCTCCATAGGAACCTGGAATGTAAGATCCATGAATCAAGGAAAGCTGGACGTGGTCAAACAAGAGATGACAAGACTAAACATCGACATCTTAGGTATCAGCGAACTAAAATGGACAGGAATGGGTGAATTTAATTCAGATGACCATCAGGTATACTACTGCGGGCAAGAATCCCTCAGAAGAAATGGAGTAGCCTTCATAGTCAATAAAAGAGTAGGAAAAGCAATACTGGGATACAATCCTCAAAATGACAGAATGATCTCAGTTCGAATCCAAGGCAAACCATTCAATATCACAGTAGTCCAAGTCTATGCCCCAACCACCAGTGCTGAAGAGGATGAAATTGACCGGTTCTATGAAGCCCTACAGCACCTTATAGAACTAACACCAAAAAATGATGTTCTTATCATCATGGGGGATTGGAATGCTAAAGTAGGAAGCCAAAAGATAACCGGAATAACAGGCAAGTTTGACCTTGGAGTGCAAAATGAAGCAGGGCACAGGCTGATAGAATTCTGTCAAGAGAATACGATGGTGATAGCAAACACTCTTTATCAACAACCCAAGAGACGGCTCTACACATGGACATCACCAGATGGTCAACACAGAAATCAGATTGACTATATGCTCTGCAGCCAAAGATGGAGAAGCTCTATACAGTCAGTAAAAACAAGACCAGGAGCTGACTGTGGCTCAGACCATGAGCTTCTCCTTGCAAAGTTTAGGCTTAAACTGAAGAAAGTAGGGAAAAGCACTAGGCCAGTCAGGTATGAATTAAATCATATCCCTGTTGAATATACAGTAGAGGTGACAAATAGATTTAAGGAATTAGATCTGATAGACAGAGTGCCTGAAGAACTATGGACAGAGGTTCGCGACATTGTACAAGAGGTAGCATCCAAAACCATCCCAAAGAAAAAGAAATGCAAGAAAGCAAAATGGCTGTCTGAGGAAGCTTTGCAAATAGCTGAGGAAAGGAGGGAAGCGAAAGGCAAGGGAGAAAAAGAAAGATACGCCCAATTGAATGCAGAATTCCAGAGAATAGCTAGAAGAGATAAGAATGCCTTCTTAAATGAACAGTGCAAAGAAATAGAAGAAAACAATAGAATAGGGAGGACCAGAGATCTTTTCAAGAAAATTAGAGAAATGAAGGGAACGTTTCATGCAAAGATGAGCATGATAAAGGACCAAAATGGCAGAGACCTAACAGAGGCAGAAGAGATCAAGAAGAGGTGGCAAAATTACACAGAAGAACTATATAAGAATGAGCTTAACGTCCCTGATAATCACAGTGAGGTGGTCACTGACCTCGAGCCAGTCATCCTAGAATGTGAAGTGAAGTGGGCCTTAGAAAAACTGAGCAACAACAAAGCTAGTGGAGGTGACAGTATTCCAGCTGAGCTATTCAAAATCTTAAAAGACAATGCAGTAAAAGTGCTACACTCAATTTGCCAGCAAATTTGGAAAACTCAACAGTGGCCACAAGATTGGAAAAGATCAGTTTACATTCCAATTCCAAAGAAAGGCAGTGCCAAAGAATGTTCAAACTATCGCACCATTGCACTCATTTCTCATGCTAGTAAAGTCATGCTTAAAATCCTACAAGCTAGACTTCAGCAGTATGTGGATCGAGAACTACCAGAAGTACAGGCAGGATTTCGAAGAGGCAGAGGAACTAGAGATCAAATTGCCAACATACGCTGGATCATGGAGAAAGCTAGGGAGTTCCAGAAAAACATCTACTTCTGCTTCATTGACTATGCTAAAGCCTTTGATTGTGTGGATCATAACAAACTGTGGCAAGTTCTTAAAGAGATGGGAGTACCAGACCATCTTATTTGTCTCTTGAGAAACCTATATGCGGGTCAAGAAGCAACAGTGAGAACTGGACACGGAACCACTGATTGGTTCAAAATTGGGAAAGGAGTCCGGCAAGGCTGTATACTGTCGCCCTGCCTATTTAACCTATATGCAGAGCACATCATGAGAAAGGCTGGGCTCAATGAATCAAAAGCTGGAATTAAGATTGCCGGAAGAAATATCAACAACCTTAGATACGCAGATGATACCACTCTAATGGCAGAAAGTGAAGAAGAACTAAAGAGCCTCTTGTTGCGGGTGAAGAAGGAGAGTGCAAAAGTTGGGTTGAAACTTAACATTAAGAAAACCAAGATCATGGCATCTGGCCCTCTCAGTTCCTGGCAAATAGATGGGGAAGAAATGGAGGTAGTGACAGATTTTATTTTCCTGGGCTCCAAGATCACTGCAGATGGGGACTGTAGCCAAGAAATTAAAAGACGCTTGCTCCTCGGGAGGAAAGCAATGGCAAATCTAGACAGCACACTAAAAAGCAGAGACATCACCCTGTCAACAAAAGTACGTATAGTCAAGGCTATGGTCTTCCCAGTTGCAATGTATGGCAGTGAAAGTTGGACCATAAAAAAGGCTGAGCGCCAAAGAATTGAGGCCTTTGAACTATGGTGCTGGAGAAGACTCCTGCGAGTCCCTTGGACTGCAAGGCGATCAAACCGGTCAGTCCTAGAGGAGATCAATCCTGACTGCTCTTTAGAAGGCCAGATCCTGAAGCTAAAACTCAAATACTTTGGCCACCTAATGAGAAAGAAGGACTCACTGGAGAAGAGCCTAATGGTGGGAAAGATCGAGGGCAATAGAAGAAGGGGACGACAGAGAATGAGGTGGCTGGATGGAGTCACTGAAGCAGTAGGCGTGAGCTTGGATGGACTCCAGAGGATGGTGGAGGACAGGAAGGCCTGGAGGAATGTTGTCCATAGGGTCGCGATGGGTCGGACACGACTTCGCAGCTAACAACAACAACATATGTTGGTAGCAGCAAGATTACCCTATGCTCAGAAATGGAAGACTATATCGATTCCCACAATGGAGGAATGGTTGCAGAAAATGATGGAACTAGCAGAGATGGCTAAATTGACTGTACTGATCAAAGAAAAGAATACAAATACTTTTATTGCTCCGTGGAAATCCTACTGGACATTTTGCTTGAGGTGGAAAAAACTGAAATTTTGATTTTGGGCTTTACCAATTAGATAGATTTGTTCTTATCAAAATAGCTAGTTTATACTATTTTGTAAAAGTAAAAAGTTGACGTTTGATGTTGATACTCTATTTTATTGCACCAAAGGAAGTCACAAGTCAATGCCTTCTTTTTTTTTTGTTCCCTCCCCTCACTTTTCCATTTCCTTTCCCCTTCCCTATCTTTCCCACTATTTACTTTTGTATTTTATTTGTATCGTATACTATAAACTAATAAAACATTAACAGACAGAAAAAGAAGACTGAAACTCACATGTGGGAATTTAATAATCAATATACAAAACTACCATCCAAAAGCCTCTCCTTGAGGAATTCCATAACTTCTGCAAAAGAAAATATACAGTAACTGCTGCTGATAACAAGAAACCAGGAGTAGGACTTTTTCTATATTGTTTTCTCTCCATTTACAAGTCTAATCCTGAGAAATGTTTCACTAGAAAGAATCACCCCCAAATTCAAATAGTTAATTCCTCACCTACACTTTCATTGACATATAACAAATGAAATTCAAGCCTTCTATAAACTCAACTACTTTTGCCTCAAATGGACTTCCTTGTGTGCAATAAGGGATGATTTATGCATGAAGTAACGTCCACAAAATGGACATCTGAAAGGTTTCTCCCTTGTGTGAGTCCTATAGTGGTTCACCAGGTTGGAACTCTGACTGAAACCTTTTCCACAATCCAGACACCGATATGGTTTCTCTCCTGTGTGAGTCCTCTGGTGGTTCACCAGGCTGGAATTTTCACTAAAACTTTTCCCACAATCAGGACATTCAAAGGGTTTCTTCCCTGTGTGAGTCCTCTGATGTATTACCAGGTTGGAATTCCGACTGAAATGTTTCCCGCAATCCAGACACTGATACGGCTTCTCTCCTGTGTGAGTCCTCTGGTGGTTCACCAAGCTGGAATTCTCACTAAAACTTTTCCCACAGACAGGACATTCAAAGGGTTTTTCTCCTGTGTGAGTCCTATGGTGGCTCACCATGTGGGAATTCTGACTGAAACTTTTCCCACACACAGGACATTCAAAAGGTTTTTCTCCAGTGTGTGTCCTCTGGTGGATCACTAGGCTGGAATTTTGACTGAAACTTTTCCCACAATCTGTACATTCAAAGGGTTTCTCTCCTGTGTGAGTCCTCTGGTGACTCACCAGGTTGGAATTCTTATTGAAACTTTTCCCACAGACAGGACATTCAAAGGGTTTCTCTCCTGTGTGAGTCCTCTGGTGTACAATCAGACTGGAATTACAACTGAAACTTTTCCCACATTCAGGACATTCAAAAGGTTTTTCTCCTGTGTGAGTCCTCTGGTGTTTAACCAGGTAAGAATTACGAGTGTAACTTTTCCCACAGTTTATACACTGATACAGTTTGTCTCCTGTGTGAGTCCTCTGGTGTTTCATGACGCTCTTATTATGACTGAAACGTTTCCCACAGTCCGGACATTGAAAGGTTTTCTCTCCTGTATGAGTCCTCTGGTGGCTCACCAGGTCAAAATTATAGCTGAAACTTTTCCCACAGACAGGACATTCAAACGGTTTCTCTCCTGTGTGAGTCCTCTGGTGGTTCATCATGTGGGAATTCTGACTGAAACTTTTCCCACAGATAGGACATTCAAAAGGTTTCTCTCCTGTGTGTGTCCTCTGGTGGCACACCAGGTTGGAATTTTGACTGAAACATTTCCCACAATCTGTACATTCAAAAGGTTTCTCTCCTGTGTGAGTCCTCTGGTGTATCATCAGATTGGAATTACGACTAAAACTTTTCCCGCAGTCAGGACATTCAAAGGGTTTTTCTCCTGTGTGAGTCTTCTGGTGTTTCACCAGGACAGAATTACAACTGAAACGTTTCTCACAGTCTGGACACTGATATAGTTTCTCTCCTGTGTGAGTCCTCTGGTGTATCACCAGGCTGAAATATTGACTGAAACGTTTCCCACAGAAATGACATTCAAATGGCTTTTCTCCTGTGTGAGTTCTCTGGTGTTTCACTAGACTGTTATTATGACTGAAACTTTTTCCACAATCATGACATTCAAAGGGTTTCTCTCCTGTGTGAGTCCTCTGGTGTATCACCAGGCTGGAATTACGGCTGAAACGTTTCCCACAGATAGGACATTCAAGTGGCTTTTTTCCTGTGTGAGCCCTCTGGTGTTTTACCAGGCTTTTATTATGACTGAAACTTGTTCCATAGTCAGTACGTTCAAAGGGTTTTTCGCCTGTGTGAGTCCTCTGGTGGCTCACCAGGTTGGAATTCTTATTGAAACTTTTCCCACAACTTTTCTCCAGAGTATGAGTCCTCTGGTGTATTATCAGCTTGTCCTGCTCGCTGTTTTTTGCCCTATTGGGAGCCCTGGTAGGGCTCCTCTCGGGTGTGAGTCCTTCCGTGAACCACAAGGCAATTGTTCTGACCAAGGCTTTTTCTCCATTTGATGGATTGATATGGCTTTCCTCCATTGTGGATCCTCTCTGTGATGTACAATCTGTGCTTTTGCCACAATAGGCAGCTCTCTGGATCTTTTCCACCACTGAGATTCTTGGATTTTCAAAAACGTCAAAAATACTCTGAATCCGTCGTTGGATCGAGCTTTAATTCAAGATACTGTTTCCTTCCTCACAGGGCGAGGTCTGCATTACGGTCCAAGTGACCTTTTCCTTCCCACTGACTTCCAGATGTTTCCCTCTTTTTCTGATCTTGGAAGAGATCCCACTTAATATTTTGATATCTTTCTTCCACATACTCTATTTTTCCTGCTCAAAATTCTTTTCCTGGTTTTCTCTTCCTTGTCTGTCACCTTCTGGGGAAGAAGAAGAGTTCTGGGGTTTTTACAGAAGAACTAATAGGATTTTGATTGCTGTCTTGGTGTGCTTTGCATTTTAATGCTGCTTGTGATTCTCAGTTATCCAGATTGCTCTTTGGCATTCTGTTGCCTGTAAGATTCACATAAAAGGGTTCGTTTAATTATGGTTTATAAAAGGGCTGCACACCATTTGAAAAACCCAGATCTAAAACATACATTACAATAAACAGCAAAGATGCCAAAATGCTAACCTAACCCCTTATATTTATTATGATTCATTTTCAAAAAACATACCTAGTGTGATTAGTGCAGGTTCGAGTCCCACCAGGCTCAAGGTTGACTCAGCCTTCCATCCTTCCGAGGTAGGTAAAATGAGGACCCAGATTGTTGGGGGCAATAAGCTGTAAAAATGCCGCTGGGGGGCGGGGTGGAAGCCCTAATAAGCAGGCATATACATAGAATGAAGGCTATTGCTAAACACATTGATTTGTGCTTCTTAGACTGTAAGCCGCCCTGAGTCTTCGGAGAAGGGCAGGATATAAATGGGATTTAAAAAAAAGATTCAAGTTCAAATACTCATTCAGTTATGAAATTTATTTGTTGACCTGGGTGAATCATGAGTTAATAGAATTGCAAAGAGTTATCATCAAATGTATCTGGACGTGCTGGGGACACATTATACATATACACCTATATGTGGGTACACTCATATTTTTTGGCCTAATTTTAGAGTGATGGGGGGATTGTAAGATGAAATGATCCCAAGATCCTCGACACATTTAAAGGACTGGTTTTGCCCTCAGAAGTCCACTGCCCCAAATAAGAAAAAGGTAAGAAATTCTGTCCAGAACCACACTGATGACATCCAAATTCAGGTAGTCCTCACTTACCAAAAGCCATTGGGACTGGCAAGTCCATTCCTAAATGGTATGGTCATTAAGTATGACATCACTTAACTATGTTAACTTATAACATCCTTTCTGGCTGCAGTCATTAAGTGAATTACCATGGTCTGCTCAGTGCAATGTAAAATGACTGTGACTTGCAATTTATAATTGATTTTATTTGTTGGAAACCAGTTGTGAATGTTCCAAATGGAAAGTCTGTGACTGTGGAACACCACAACCCCTGTGAATGCAAGCCATTGCCACCGCTAAGTAAATGGGATGGCCACAACTTTGAAGAACGGTTGTAAGTCTTCTTTTTCAGTACCACTGAAACTTTGAAGATTGAACGGTAAGCAGTAAGTGAAGATAATCTATAAAACCGAACATGCTAAATGGGCCCAATTACTATTTTTTTAAAAAAAAGTTCTGGGTTATGCAGATGTGTCAGGTTAATTCATGGATGGCACACCACCAGGAAATCCTGCGTTTGTTTCCTAGATATGGAAGTAAAAACAAAATTCCGGAAGACAGCACTGGCAGATCAGTTCCAAATTGTTTCCAAGAAAAGAACATGTCCATAAAATCACAAGGAGCCAACCCTAACACGATGGAGACTTTTTACATCTCACAACACCGAGAAAAATGCAGGCACCAGTTTTAATGCTTTATTCCACCAGTTTTAATGCTTTATTCCACCAGTGGAATAAAATCTGGGGAGGGAAGGAATGTGTAGCAGCTGACATGTTTCAATTTCCTTGCTTCTCTGCTTTTACAACCCAGGGAAACCCAAACAGCCCTGCTTGCTCCCGGCCTCTCCTGCATCTGTGCTCAACTCACCTTTCAGCTGCTGCTTCCACTCTGGGAAGACCAGGAGAACCGCCCTCCCCGCCTCCGTCCTCCCAGCGGAGAGACGGAAGAGGAAGTTTCTCCGCTATTGTCCTCCTCTCGTCCAAATCCTCTCTAGCAAACTAATATTCGAATGTTTCAACTCTGTTCGCCTCAGTTACCAATGCTGAAGTGAGAGTGGTCTAGCGACTCTAGCCTATCTGTAGTGCGCCATCTAGTGACAGAAAGATGAAGACCACGTTGCTCCGTCTCTACCTAAAGCAGCTGAAAGATTTTTTTTTTATTGATTATGTGACGTCAAGTCGTTTTTAACTCCAGGGATCGCATCGATAGACTTTCCCCATGATGATTATCCCTAACTTGTTCTTTCAGGCCTCCCATCACCACAGGAACAGAGCAAGAAGCTTCCCTTGCAAGAAGAACTACACCAAAGGAAAGAAGGGTGGTGGTGGGGAACTATATGCATACAGAAGTCAAGCACACCACCCTTAAGGATCGGTGAAGACTCCTCCAGACAACTCATGAACCCTGAAGTTTTGCAAGAAGCAGAAACTCGAAGATGGAGGCTTGACCCTACTTAGCTTTTCAAAATTAACAAGGTTCTGGGCCTCAAAAGCTCATGAACTGCTTATTTGCGTGCAGAGTCCCTAAATAATTGCCAGCTTGCTAGCTTGATTCCAGTAATAAAATAATGGAACACGGAACATTTATTCCCTATATGTATTATTGGGGAGTAGAAACAATGGTTGGAAATTGATGAAAGAGAGAAGAAATCTGGATTTAAGGAGAAAATTCCTAACAGTGAAGACAATTAACCAGTGGAACAGCTTGCCTTGAGAAATCACGGGCGCTCCGTCACTGGAGGTTTTTAAGGAAAGACTGGACAATCACTTGTTTCAGATGGTATAGGACCCAGGGGTAGGCAGGAATTTTGGGAGTTGAAGTCCATGAGTCATAAAAGAGCCGAGCTTGCCTACCCCGAACGTTCTCCTGCTTAAGCAAGGAGGGGTGCCGCGGGGGTGTGTGTGTGTCTAGACTAGAAGACCACCAAGGTCCCTTCCAGCTCTGTTCTATTCTTCATATTGAGAGAGAGAGGCAAGTCGGCAGCAGAGCCTAGAAAAGGGGGGCTTAAAAAGAGGGGGTGACTGCCTATAGATGAAAAGGGAAACGTAAAGTTCCCAAAGAGACGTTTCAAAGGGTTGTAAAAGTACATCCCAAAAACTATGAAAGGTTGCCATAGTCTTTGCTGGAAATGCATACCTTTTTAAGTCAAAATTTTTAAAGTAACATACAAAACAAACGAAATAATTTTACAAGAAGGCTCAAACACCTCCCTAATTTACAGCAGCATAAGACTTGGGTGGTGGGGAGCCACAACATGATCAGACTTGCAGGATTTTCTTGTTATCTTTAGGTCTCAGTAAAAAATAAAAGTGTTAAGAGTCTCCTGTGGAGCTGATTTCTTGGTCTGGTCTACCAAGTGGGGCTGAAACTGAAGGACCTTTCATGGCTGAGGAGGGGCTGGAATTCGGATGTTCTCCACTCCTAGCCCAGCAACGGCATCTTCACGCCTGCACCTCACCAGCTCTCTAATAGGAAAACCCTCCAGACAGACCCTCTAATGCACATTGGCCTCCTCCCATCCACTGCAGGAAGAAGAAGCCTGAAGGGTGGGGACGAATGAATGCCAGCAATCCTCACTCAGTCACCACAATTATGGCTAGCAATTTTGACCTGACTTCCATTCTGGTCATTAAATGAATCAACATGGACATTAAGTGAGACATCAATTGACTACTACTTGTGATTTTATTTCTGACTCCCACATGAACTTTATTTGTCTTAAGCTTTTTGGGAAGATTGGTAATGGCTATCACAGGATCAGGAGACAATGTGATACTTGTAAATGCAAGGATTGTTTGCCAAAAACTGTTTTTTTAAACCATCATAATCTTGAATGGTTGCTAAATGAGGCAAATACTAAGTGAGGACTATCTGTATTACACCCAGAAAAAAAGCCGTCTGCCATCTGGATGTCATTTACTGAAAGCATCGCAGGGAGGAAATAATGGTTGTACCCACCTGGTGGATTAACCAGAAGGATGTGAAGGATCATGGAGAGAAAAAACATTTCTGCTCTGGGAGGTCCTCTGGGACTGATGGAGGCGTTTGGGATTATGGACGCACAAAAATGGATGGCTCCCTCCCAAATGGATGGCTTTGTGAGCTGAGATCTTCCCAAGAGGCTGCCAAGGGGAGCACAGCCAGTTCCTCAAAGCCCCCTTAACATGGTTCCTTCTAATCCTTCTCTTCAATAGCCTAGTGATCCTAGCTCCCTCAACTGATCATCATACGATTTAACATCCAGACCCTTTACCATCTTTGCTGATCTTTTCTGCACTTTCTAAGATCTCAACATCTTCTTTGTATTCTGGTGATCAGAATTTGATGCAAATTCTGATCACCAGAATTGTGGTCTCACGAGCATAGTGTGAAGCAGTACTATTAATTCTTGTCTTAACACATTCCCTCTGTTGATGCAGCCTAAGACTCCACTGACTTATTGACAGCTGGAGCACACTACTGGCTCATACTTGTCCAATAATGACTAGAAAACCTAGATTCTTCTCACACTTATTAATGTTGAGCCATGTACTACCTATTCATACCTATGTAACCTCAGGAAGGAACCTGGCTGGAACCATCTTGTCATTCTCAGTCAACACACACACACACACACACACACACAGAGACAGACACACACGATTGTTTGCTAGTCTAAACATGAAGTGGTCCGATGAGAACCAAGGTCATTCCCAAAGGAGCTAGAAGGTGGAGAAACAAAGAGCCCCCAACTGCTGCAATTGGGTAGCATGATCTATAGACTAAGGGGGGATGGAATTAATACATTTAATTATGTTGTATCCCTGAGGAGATTTTAGAGTTGTTTTCACTTTTGACCGTGCCCATATTATGTATCCAATAAAAATGTTCTTTGAGGAAATTTCAAGCCTCAGAGTTCTGATTTGTTTTGGTTAATTAGTTGGAACCTTGACAACCTGTGCATCTGGTTTTTCCTACCTGAGTGTAGGACCTTATTTCCTACCTAAGTGTAGGACCTTATTTCATTCACCATGGAGCCGCTGTTCAAGATCCTTCTGGATCTTAAGCCTATCTTCTAAAGTATTGGCTCTTCCCCCCCAACTTGGTGTCATCTGCAAATTTCATGAGTTCTCCTTCTATCCCCTCCTGTAGATCATGAAGAGTACTAGGCCCATGAACAAACTTTTAGAAAGCTCTCCCTGTAGATGTAGTTCTGTGGAGGAATATCAAGTGAATGCGGTTTGTCAGTCAGTTACGAATCTACCTGATGCTGGCTCTATCTATCCTACATTACCTTACCAAGAAGTAAGTTATGGTCTACTTTGTCAAATGACTTGCTGAAGTCCAAGTATACTATCTCCACATTTCGCAGATCCACTAATGTAGTTACTTCATCAAAAATGGCAATAATGTTTGTCTGGCGTCATCTGTTTTTAAGAAACTCATTCTGGCTTCATTTATAACTGCCAATCATTTCTGTTTCCCCAGAAGCATCAGTGGAAACAGAAGCAGAAGTTAAATAACTTGTGAATTCTCAATCTTTTAAAAGAAGGAATCAAATCAGAGGGCACAGAGCCCAGAAGAACCAAGAGAGGGGTCACAGGCACCTTCAAATACCCCAAGTGCCACACTCAGGACTAGCTTTCAGATTGGTCAGCCAAGTTCTTCTTCTGTTAAAGGAATTCATCTCCAGGCTTTTGAAACATTTCTGTCTATTCACTGCCTCCCTCCACGGGGACCTCAACTTTCACAATGTCTGTTGAATCTGGATCAGAATTCAGAGAATCATCAGGGAAGTCAGAGAGATCCTCTTTAATGTTATGATTTTCAAAGGCTTCAAACCCACTGGAAGAACCAATGGCTGCTTTAAAGGGAAACCATAGCTTCTTTGTCCAGTTTGAAATGTCCCAGTTTCTATCTCTAAGAGATCATTCTTGAATTTCAGAAGAATGCCAATCAAAATAGATCCAGTTTAGCCGTTCTAATTTTTTTTAACTCTGCCTAATGAATTGCTGTGTTTTCATAGAATTTAGGACTGGGGCAGATAGTAATGCAACAATAAATTACAGAGGTCGAGGCCTAACTGCAGCTACGTCATCAGAGGCAGAGAGTGGCTGGAGTGATGTACGATTGAAAATTAAATAAATTTATAATCAGAGGGGAGGAGAAGCTGAGTATTAGTTACAGATTAGTTAGAGGTGCAGAATGCACAGGAGGCAGATTACTAGTTAAAAACTGTAGTATGTTATGTGTTATGTGTGGAGTTATCACCACTGAGCAAGAGTTGGGAAATAAGCTTTACCTTACCTTTTTATTATTAAACTTGTCTGAGGCAACTTTGAGCGACTTGCCTCAACCTAATCTTCACACTGACAATACGCATTGTTTCCCTTGTCAAAAGCTACTAATAATTCTAACATAATGCATTTTTAAAAATCAAACATATGTAACTCTACAATTTTTTCTCATGTTAAGGTAGCAAAACAGAGAGGTTCATCTGTCTTCTGCCCGACAGCGTGGACAGTGCAGCAAAATGGCAGCTGCTTCCACAAGTCCACCACATGGCCCAGGGACAAAGCCAGGGCCCACTGAAAACAACAGCTGCTTCCAGGACACAGTCCCAAGGGCCAGGGATGCACGCCCCACCCTCCTTCTCCAACATGAGGTTCAGAGATTTTCAAACGGTAAAGAGGAGAGTGTGAGGCCTGGTGGGTGGAAGTCAGGCCTAAGGACTGCAGAGTCTTAGTGAGAATGGGGAAAAAAAGGCTGTGGGGACCCTGTGGAGATACAAAAGTTGGGAAACAGAGCATAGGATGTCTCACAGGGTGGAGAAGGCCTAGGGATGCCAGAGGCAGGCAAACATGGCCTCCAAGAGTTTTCCCTAACCCTGAGGTAGCCAGCGTTCCACTTAACAACTCGCACATTCAATTAATGGCTGCATCAGGGTGAGCAGTGGGATGCGGGTAACTAAGGAAAGCAGTTTCACTGAACAGCTGTTGCAACATGCTGTTGCCCAGTCATATCTTGAGGACTACTTGTATGCTGCCTGGGGAATTCTGTAGCCCAAAATCTGGAGGAAGTAAAGAAACACATATTTAGAAAACAAGATGAGAAATATTTAACAAATAAAGACTTGGAGAGGAATTTATATCTGCTAGGCTAAAAAAAGATTAATGGAGTGGTTGAATCTGGTTCAGAATTCAGAGAATCATCAGGGAGTGGGTTGCCATTTCCTTCTCCAGTGGATCACGTTTTGTCAGAACTCTCTGCTATGACCTTTCCGTCTTGGGTGGCCCTGCACGGCATAGCTCATAGCTTCATTGAATTATGCAAGCCCCTTCGCCACGACAAGGCAGTCATCCATGAAGGGGGGGGGGTTATATATGAAACCACAATTTAAACCTAGGCTACTTTTATCAGATGAATATGGTAGATTTGTAATATCAGAAGGTATAAGAAAAATGAAATCAGGCAAAGCCCTTGTCCCAGATGAACTGACAAGTCAATATTGTAAATGTTTTGAAGATGAACTTCTTTAGCCATTAAAGCAGGGGTCTTCAAACTTGGACCTTTTATGACTTGTGGACTTCAACTCCCAGAATTCCTCAGCCAAGTCATAAAAGGGCCAAGAAGACCCCTGCATTAAAGCATGTAAGGATTGTTATATTACAGGGAAGAAAGATATCCCCAACTTTGGACAGAAGCTAATATTGTGAAGGAGAGTCAAGATGCTATGATGATAAAGAACTACAGACCAATCTCATTATTAAATGAGGACTATAAACTATTCACTGCAATTTTGGCAGAAAGACTAAAAAAAGTTTTACAGGTAATATATTTGTGACTGTTTGGAACATGGCTCAAGCCCCAAAACAAATAAACTCACTTGGAATTCCAGCAACAAAGTTTTTATTTCAAAAGAAGCGTTTGCAAAGGCTTGGTGGACTGAAACACACACAAGAGTTCAGCTACACCTTACAGAGCTGTTTGATACATTTTTATATCCTATCCCCGACGCAATTCCCACTCCCCTATCGCACTCAACGCCCCTTCCGTAATCATCCGATAAACTTTCCAGACCGCCTAAAACCACTATCCTTCCCATGTTCCAGAAAGCCCCTTTGTCATTATCCTATCTTTTGCCGTCTAATTTTCTGTTAGCACAGTTGTCTTCTATATTTTGTTATTTCCTCTTGCAATTTGTAACTTCTCCTTTTCACATTTGTACCTGTCAATACTTATATATTATTTCTGATCTTCAGTTGGCTTCTGCTTCAACCTTTAGACTCATTAGAAATTCTGAATAATACTTTTATTCCTTTCAATCTACCCTTTCTTTATCCTTTCAGAAATTTATAAACAAACAAAAAATACACTTTGCATATATGAGCTACATTATATACTTATATATTGGCAAGCAAGCTTGAGCTATAATGATCCCAGTTATGAAAGATTCTGGGATGTTGTTCTTCCTCCTCGGTACCCCTCAAACACATTTCCTCATTTTTATATGGTGTAGGGGGGTTTCTCCTAAAGACATTCTTTTAGTAATGATAGTTTCTATTAATCTCTGTTCCATTCCTCTTATGTTTGATTAGCTTATATACACACACCTTAAATCTATCCATTCTATATTCTGTGGAATTTGAGTATCACTATCTCCTAATATAACTGAATTTAAGTTAGGTTGTGTTTCTGCTGCCTAAATTTCAATTTCTCCTATAATTGGGTATGTGGGCTAAAGAGTGTTGATGTCAGACCTTTACATATTTTTAACCAATCCTCCACTATTACTATGTCACAAATTTCCTCACAGGGACAGATTGTCCACAATCACAACAGTGATAAGAACATTCAGTAACACCACTGCAATCACAGAACCAACACATTATGTAGAAGTTTGTAGAATGCAGAGGTCCACAGCTTCTTCTGGAATCCTTGGATGGAAAGCTGCTACTCCTGCAAGAGAAAAATCACAAACAAACCCAGGCTATTATTTCTTCACCCCACAATGACCACATCAGGTTTCTGTAAATTTTTATTCCAAAAGGGTCTTCTCCAGGAATTATTTTCCACTCTTTTGCTCCATCCTTTCTTTTCTTTCGAACTGTTGTTTCAGTTGTTAGGACTTGGTAGGGACCACCCCCGGCTGAAGTAAGTTTTTCTTCACACCAGTTTTTTTTTATCAGGACCCAATCACCAAGCTGAAACTTGTGGACAGCAAACTCCAATGGAGGTATCTGGGCTAGCAATCCTTGCTTGCTGAGAAAAGACAAAGCAGAAAACAGCCCCAGTATCTAATTCTTTATAAACATGTCATTAGTTTCATACTGTGGAATTTCCCACTTGAGGCAATTTAAAATCAACTTGAATGCATTGAAATAGCATCACCACTAGATGTTATACAGCATTTTATTTACTTGTCTACATATCATACTTATCATATAACCAACCATATATTAAGCATAGAAAAGTATCAACCATCCCTCCTTCAGTGGTTGCTTCTGTGTCCGAGTTATTGCTTTATTCCCCCAACTACTTTGCTATGAACAAGTGTTTACACACACGATAAGAAATGCTAACCACCAAGACTTCCCCAGATGTCAATTTTAGACAAAAATACCACTGGCTGCCTCTTTTCCTCCACTTCTGGGTAAAAGCCCCTTTCTCTAGCCATTCCTTTCTCCGTATTTACAAAAATATTGCTTAGTAAAGAGCCAATAAAGGAATGCTCCTCAAACTCTGCTTGAGTTTGTTTGCACACAAATCTTTACTTGAAACAACAAAGCTCATATATAATCCCCAAAATTTTCTCAACTCCTTCATTTTAAACAAGGGTTGAATTACAATTCCTTTAATTTTCTTAGGTATAATTTTCTATCAGTGTGTCCTGTACACAGACATAAAAACATTTAATTTTTAAAAAATAAAACAAGCAACTACACTAAATAAATAAATAAATAAATAAACAAGCTTAATAAGATATTCTGAGTTACTGAAATAGTTTTTTATCAAACTAGTATCAACTTTTTGCTTTTAATATAAATTTAGTCAAATTCCAATTTAATCAGATTCCATTCAGATGGAAACAAATTTCCATTAAGTAGGTTAAAACATTAAATTTCACATCCACCCCAGCTTCCTCAAACCAGAATTCTAAACAGAAAAAAAGTTAAAAAGATCAGACCCCCCTTTCCCCCCCCCCTCTTAAAGCCACACAACCAGCAAGGGGGAAGGAGACAGAAAAAGAATTACACAAAAATCTCACCAGTGACAAAAGTTTTCTCTTCTTCACATGCATTTCCATGAATTCTCTCACACATCTTCCATGAGACTCTTCTCATGCAAACGCTTATATTGCTTTTTCATTTCACTTTTTAATAAACAAAGAAAAAAATTCTGCAGTTTACTGTTTCTTTCACAGTCTGTGGTGGGGGAGAAACTCTCTCTCACACACAGACAGAGGATTAGCATATCCATACATTCACTTCCATTCAAACTGCTTGCATAAACAATTTCACATACAGATATTTTATTTCATACTTTCTTCTGACAAATCAATAACTATTATTATAATTATAAGGAGCTGTTCACAAGCCAATGAGCTCCTTTGTTTTTATTAATCTCTTTCTTTGTAAATAAGGACTTTTTATTTTTTTATTATTATTATTAGACACAACACAGACACACAGACACTACCTCCACACTCCTCTAACAAAAATGGACTATATATTGCCTGGAATCCAACAGGCATATAAATTTCTTTTATTAACCTATATGTTAGTGCTTGACATAGCCAATTTTTAAAACTTCCATATTTTGAGCAAAATGCACTAATGCTTTTAATAGGATTTCTTGGCCATTCAAAATAACAATATTGAGTCATGGTATCTTTACTCTTATCCCAGGTGTATTTTCCAAATGACTCCATCCCATCCTGCTAACATTTAAAACAGCAATACTATCATAATACCGTATTTTCCGGTGTATAAGACGACTGGGCGTATAAGACGACCCTCTACATTTCCTGTTAAATTATAGGG
Source organism: Daboia siamensis (assembly GCA_024449315.1). Lineage (NCBI taxonomy): Eukaryota > Metazoa > Chordata > Lepidosauria > Squamata > Viperidae > Daboia > Daboia siamensis. Next base: position 148,356 of record JAKJMR010017417.1, on the reverse strand, counting down.
TTTGGGCTATACTTGCCGTATAAGACTCCCCCTCTTCCAATGCACACCAAATAAAAATTAAAAACCATCAGATTTGATTTTAATATGGTAATTTTAATTCAAATGCTTATGACAGGCAGGTACTTAGTAGGAAAACTGTCACTTATAAACATAAGACTGTTTGTCATCAAACATGTAAACATAAAACAGTGCAAGTGGATTAAACTTTTCCTAATTCACTCTAAAGCTTTCCCTGTGCAGACCAAATGGGAGATCCGCTCCAGGTTTTCCAGCCCACCCGCCCAGTCAAATGTGTCCTTAGAGCTAAGCAGCTGCTCTGACTGCTGCATTCCCCACCTACCTTTCAAGTTGGGATAGACTGCAGCTGCTCTTCAACTTTAGAAGGAAAGACTCCCAGACCCCAGCCTGTAAAAAATCACAGACTGCAGCTTCTTCTCCAATTGGTCCAGCTTTCCCTGCACAGACCAAATGGGAGATCCGCTCCAGGTTTTCCAGCCAGCCCTGTCCCTAAAGTTTCAGCACCCGGCGTATAAGATGACTCCTGACTTTTGAGAAGATTTTCATGGGTTAAAAAGTCATCTTATATGCCAGAAAATACGGTACTTTTACTTTTACCTCAAGTATATAGTTTATTCTGCCAACCTTGCCCTCAAATGAAGTAATTAAAAGTACCTAACTATGGCCACTGAGTTCCCTCATCTATTTGTTTTTGTCCCCAAATAACAGTATTGAATCATCATGTCTTTATCTAAATCTTTTACCATTCTACTATAAGGAGGATGATTCCATCCAGCCAGGATCTTCCCCAGGGGACTGTGAGGAGGGATGAAAACATTATCTCCTTTTCCCACATCTTTATCTCCTTTTCCCTGGTCTTGGGAGTCCCCTCTTTGACCCTTTTGTGGCCTCTTGGAAAATCTATTACCCATCAGTGGTTACCATTTGGTTCTCTTATCCTTACCAACCTAGTGAAACCACCTGACTTCCTCCTTTTCACTCAGGAGTCCGCTCTCACTTCGCCTTGCCAGCCCTTATGGCTCTCGGGGTGTCTCAGTCACCCTCTCACAAGTCTCAGATTCATACCAGCCTACCCACTCAGCTGCCCAGGTAACTAAAAATGACTTGATTTTCTTACCTGGGCCTGGGCCTTGCCGGTCCTTCAGACCCTTGGGACATTCACACCTAGTGTATGTATGTCTTGCCAGTCTTCCAGGACCCTTGTGGCATCCAAAAAAAATTGACCTGACTTCCTTTGTTCCTGGAATCCACTATTACCATCTGATTCTTCACGGGTACTGGGTCGGGGGTGGTCACCTTTCAGGAAACCATCAAAATAGATGTGGCACCTGTCCCCTTAGGGGTGGCCACTCCCGATGATCCAGGGACCGTTTAGATATCCCAGGATGATCCCCAAGTTGTTTGGAACGTGGCTCAAGCACCAAAACAAATAGCTCACTTGGAATTCCAGCAACAAAGTTTTTATTTCAAAAGAAGCAAAGGCTTGGTGGATTGAAACACACACAAGAGTTCAGCTACACCTTACAGAGCTGTTTGACACATTTTTATATCCTATCCCCAACACAGATTCCCACTCCCCTATTGCGCTCAACACCCCTTCCCTAATCATCCGATAAACTTTCCGGACCGCCTAAAACCACTATCCTTCCCATGTTCCAGGAAGCCCCTTTGTCCATATCCTATCTTTCACCATCTAATTTTCTGTTACCACAGTCCGTCTCCTATACTTGTTTCAATAATTTCCTCCTACAATTTGTAACTTCTGCTTTTCACATTTGTACCTGTCAATACTTAGATAAAATATTATTTCTGATCTTCAGTTGGCTTCTGCTTCAACCTTTAGACTCATTAGAAATTTCTGAATAATACTTTTATTCCTTTCATGATGATGCAGCTGGTCTTTTGCCAAAAAAGAGAGTTAAGGAATAATGTGAGAACAGTCTTGAATATTAATATTTACACTATTATAACGAAAAACAGGTAGCTTTGATATTCTTAGAAGCTGAGAAGGCCTTTGACAACTTAAATTGGACCTTTATGTTTCATGGATTACTTCATGGATTATTGCTTTGTCGTGGCGAAGGGGTTTGCATAATTCAATGAAGCTATGAGCTATGCCATGCAGGGCCATCCAAGACAGAAAGGTCATAGCAAAGAGTTCTGAGAAAACGTGATCCACTGGAGAAGGAAATGGCAACCCTCTCCAGTATTTTTGCCATGAAAACCCTATGGACAGTACCAAAAGACAAAACGATATGACGCTGGAAGATGAGCCCCTCAGGTCGGAAGGCATCCAATATGCTACTGGGGAAGAGCAGAGGGCTAGTACTAGTAGCGCCAGAAAGAATGAAGCGACTGGGCCAAAGCCGAAAGGACGCTCAGCTGTGGATGTGTCTGGTGGTGAAAGGAAAGTCCGATGCTGTAAAGATTTTTTTCTCCATAGGAACCTGGAATGTAAGATCCATGAATCAAGGCAAGCTGGACGTGGTCAAACAAGAGATGACAAGACTGAACATCGACATCTTAGGTATCAGCAAACTAAAATGGACAGGATTGGGTGAATTTAATTCAGATGACCATCAGGTATACTACTGCGGGCAAGAATCCCTCAGAAGAAATGGAGTAGCCTTCATAGTCAATCAAAGAATAGGAAAAGCAATACTGGGATACAATCCTCAAAATGACAGAATGATCTCAGTTCGAATCCAAGGCAAACCATTCAATGTCACAGTAGTCCAAGTCTATGCCCCAACCACCAGTGCTGAAGAGGATGAAATTGACCAGTTCTATGAAGCCCTACAGCACCTTATAGAACTAACACCAAAAAATGATGTCCTTATCATGGGGGATTGGAATGCTAAAGTAGGAAGCCAAAAGATAACCAGAATAACAGGCAAGTTTGGCCTTGTGTAAAAAATGAATCAGGGCACAGGCTGATAGAACTTTGTCAAGAGAATCCGATGGTCATAGCAAACACTCTTTTCCAACAACCCAAGAGACGGCTCTACACATGGACGTCACCAGACGGTCAACATAGAAATCAGATTGACTGTATGCTCTGCAGCCGAATATGGAGCTCTATACAGTCAGTAAAAACAAGACCAAGAGCTGACTGTGGTTCAGACCATGAGCTTCTCAATGCAAAGTTTAAGCTTAAACTGAAGAAAGTAGGGAAAAGCCCTAGGCCACTCAGGTATGAATTAAATCATATCCCTGTTGAATATACAGTAGAGGTGACAAACAGATTTAAGGAATTAGATCTGATAGAGTGCCTGGAGAACTATGGACAGAGGTTCGCAACACTGTAGAACAGGTAACAACCAAAACTATCCCAAAGAAAAAGAAATGCAAGAAAGCAAAATGGCTGTCTGAGGAAGCTTTGCAAATAGCTGAGGAAAGGAGGAAAGCGAAAGGCAAGGGAGAAAAAGAAAGATACGCCCAATTAAATGCAGAATTCCAGAGAATAGCTAGAAGAGATAAGAATGCCTTCTTAAATGAACAGTGCAAAGAAATATAAGAAAACAATAGAATAGGGAGGACCAGAGATCTTTTCAAGAAAATTGGAGAGATGAATGGAACGTTTAATGCAAAAATGGGCATGATAAAGGACCAAAATGGCAAGGACCTAACAGAGGTAGAAGAGATTAAGAGGTGGCAAAATTACACAGAAGAACTATACAAGAATGAGCTTAACGTCCCTGATAATCACAGTGAGGTGGTCACTGACCTCAAGCCAGACATCCTAGAATGTGAAGTGAAGTAGGCCTTAGAAAAGCTGAGCAACAATAAAGCTAGTGGAGGTGACAGTATTCCAGCTGAGCTAGTGCTACACTCAATTTGCCAGCAAATTTGGAAAACTCAACAGTGGCCACAGGATTGGAAAAGATCAGTTTACATTCCAATTCCAAAGAAAGGCAGTGCCAAAGAATGTTCAAACTATCGCACCATTGCATTCATTTCACATGCTTAAAATCCTACAAGCTAGACTCCAGCAGTAAGTGGATCGAGAACTATCAGAACTACAGGCAGGATTTCGAAGAGACAGAGGAACTAGAGATCAAATTGCCATCATATGTTGGATCATGGAGAAAGCTAGAGAGTTCCAGAAAAACATCTACTTTTGCTTCATTGACTATGCTAAAGCCTTTGATTGTGTGGATCATAACAAACTGGCAAGTTCTTAAAGAGATGGGCATACCAGACCATCTTATTTGTCTGTTGAGAAACCTATATTTGGGCCAAGAAGCAACAGTGAGAACTGGAGACGTAACCACTGACTGGTTCAAAATAGGGAAAGGAGTCCGGCAAAGCTGTATACTGTCGCCCTGCCTATTTAACTTATATGCAGAGCACATCATGAGAAAGGCAGGGCTTGATGAATCAAAAGTTGGAATTAAGATTGCTGGAAGAAATATCAACAACCTAAGATATGCAGATGATACCACTCTAATGGCAGAAAGTGAAGACCTAAAGAGCCTCATGTTGCGGGTGAAGGAGAGTGCAAAACTTGGGTTGAAACTTAACATTAAGAAAACCAAGATCATGGCATCCGGCCCTCTCAATTCCTGGCAAATAGATGGGGAAGAAATGGAGGTAGTGATAGGTTTTATTTTTCTGGGCTCCAAGATCACTGCAGATGGGGACTGTAGCCAAGAAATTAAAAGACGCTTGCTCCTTGGGAGGAAAGCCATGGCAAATCTAGACAGCACACTAAAAAGCAGAGACATCACCCTGTCAAAAAAAGTGCATATAGTCAAGGCTGTGGTCTTCCCAGTTTCAATGTATGGGAGTGAAAGGTGGACCATAAGAAAGGCTGAGCATCAAAGAATTAAGGCCTTTGAACTATGGTGCTGGAGAAGACTCCTGCGAGTCCCTTGGACTGCCAGGCGATCAAACCGGTCAGTCCTAGAGGAGATCAACCCTGACTAACAACAACGTTTCAAGAAGAAATGGATTTTGGTGGGAATTTTATTCAAGGGGTCAAAGCTGTTTATACATCACAGCAAGAAAAAAAATATTATTAATGGTGATTTAACTAATTCATGTGACATTCGAAAGGGTACAAGACAAGTGAAGCCCATGGTATCCACTGTTGTTTATCCTGGTGTTGGAAGTCCTGAATAGAGATATCAGGCAAAATAGGAAAATAAAAGGTATAAAAGTTAAGAAGGAAGTTTACAAATTGAGGGCCTTTGCTGATGATTTGGTGATATTTCTGTAAGACCCAAAAAATAATATAGAACATTTGATGAGGAAACTAAACGAGTTTTGGTCCTTGGCTGGTTTTAAAATAAACAAGCAGAAAACATCCATGTTGATTAAGAATGCGACCTCACAGGTTGGTGATATACTGACTAAAGTCTTAGGGTTGAGAAAAAAGTGAAATATTTGGAGGGTTACATTAACAAACTCAAACATAAAATTGTTCAGAAAGATTTATTAAGATGAGATAAATTGCATTTATCATTATTGGGTAGAATTTCTGTAATTTCAAGATGAATGTTTTACCAAAGTTGCTTTTCCTTTTTCAAACATTACCAATACTTGCAACTGATATTCTGTTTAAACAATGGCAGATGGATATTTCAAAGTTTATATGGCAGGGGGAAAAACCGAGAACCAGATATAAATTATTGCAAGATGCTAAGGAAAGAAGTATTTTGGGTTTACCTGATTTGAAATTGTACTTTGATGCTTGTCATTTGTTTTAGCTAAAAGAATGGGTGAACCTTCAGAATAAGTTACTGGACTTAGGCGGCCATGAATTAAGGTTTGGCTGGCACATTTACTTGTGGTATGACAAAGTTAATGTTGATTTTAGTAATCATTTTGTTACACATGCCATTTTGAGAGTTTGGAATAAATATAAAACAAGGTTCTCTACGAAGGTGCCACTGCCTTTTTCAGAAAAGAGATGGTGATGAGGCCGAATTGATGGACCTATGGTAAAATAATACCTTTTAATTTGGGCGAGCCTCCCCTCAAATCCAAGGAGTTAAGAGTCAGAAAGTCACTTCTGCCATTGGCTTACATATATGCAATTGAAAGAAAGATTTAAACTAGACAAAAAGAATCATGGATTTAGTTTTGTTAAAAATGAGTTGTGTTGTAGTGATGAACATATTATTGCTAAAGTTTATAAAATATTATTGAATCTAAATCTGGAAAATGAACAAATAAGAGATTGTGATTCAGTGGCCAAAGAATTTTGGATATAATGTAGTGCTTGAACAATGGGAGAATACATGGAATAAAGGATTGAAATTTACATTAAACTATAACTTAACCTGAGCAGAGGGTTGGACTAGATGACCTCCAAGGTCTCTTCCAATTTCTTATTATTATAAACCTTGCTAAAGAAAATATACGGTAGTTGCAGGAATTGGGTATGTGTATTTTTATGAAAAGGACTAGGGGTAACATGATAGCAATGTTCCAACTTCTAAGGAGCTGCCACAAAGAAGAGAGTGTCAACTTATTCTCCAAAGCACCTGAAGGCAGTAAAAGAAGCAACGGATGGAAACTAATCAAGGAGAGAAGCAACCTGGAACTAAGGAGAAATTTCCTGACAGTTAGAACAATTAACCAGTGGAACAAACTGCCTCCAGAAGCTGTGAATGCTCCAGCACTGGAAGTCTTTAAGAAGAGACTGGACAGCCATTTGTCTGAAATGGGTATAGGGTTTCCTGCCTGAGCAAGGGGTTGGACTAGATGACCTCCAAGATCCCTTCCAACTTTATTATTATTAAAGGAAAACTTTTACAAGATGATGTAGTGTTGGTATTTAACACCAGATAAGTTATCAAAAATGTATAAAGGCATTTCAAACGAATGTTGGAAATGTAAAAAGGGGATTTTTTATGGTGGACGTATAATAAAGCAAGAAAATATTGGAGCAGGATTCATATGTTAATACAGAAAATTCTTAAAGTGGATATAGAAAGAAAACCAGAGACCTTTCTATTGGGGCTAATGGACAAAGATCTGGAAAAAAATATGGAATTTTGATGCTATATATGTTGGCAGCAGCAAGATTACTCTATGCTCAGAAATGGAAGACTATATCGATTCCCACAATGGAGGAATGGTTGCAGAAAATGATGGAACTAGCAGAGATGGCTAAATTGACTGTACTGATCAAAGAAAAGAATACAAATATTTTTATTACTCCGTGGAAATCCTACTGGACATTTTGCTTGAGGTGGAAATAACTGAAATTTTGATTTTGGGCTTTACCAATTAGATAGATTTGTTCTTATCAAAATAGCTAGTTTATACTATTTTGTAAAAGTAAAAAGTTGACGTTTGATGTTGATACTCTATTTTATTGCACCAAAGGAAGTCACTAGTCAATGCCTTCTTTTTTTTTGTTCCCTCCCCTCACTTTTCCATTTCCTTTCCCCTTCCCTATCTTTCCCGCTATTTACTTTTGTATTTTATTTGTATCGTATACTATAAACTAATAAAACATTAACAGACAGAAAAAGAAGACTTAAACTCCACATGTGGGAATTTAATAATCAATATACAAAACTACCACCCAAAAGCCTCTCCTTGAGGAATTCCACAACTTCTGCAAAAGAAAATATATACAGTAATTGCTGCTGCTAACAAGAAACCAGTAGTAGGACTTTTTCTATATTGTTTTCTCTCCATTTACAAGTCTAATCCTGAGAAATGTTTCACTAGAAAGAATCAGCCCCAATTCAAATAGTCAATTCCTCACCTACACTTTCATTGACATATCACAAATGAAATTCAAGCCTTCTATAAACTCCACTACTTTTGCCTCAAATGGACTTCCTTGTGTGCAATAAAGGATGTGAGTCCTCTGGTGTTTAACCAGGCTGAAATTCTCACTAAAACTTTCCCCACGATCAGGACATTCAAAAGGTTTCTCCCCTGTGTGAGTCCTGTGATGTATCACCAGGTTGGAATTCCGACTGAAATGTTTCCCGCAAACCAGACACTGGGTTTCTCTCCTTTGAGAGTCCTATGGTGGCTCATCATGTCCAAATTCTGACTGAAACTTTTCCCAAAGACAGGACATTCAAAGGGTTTATCTCCGGTGTGTGTCCTCTGGTGGATCACCAGACTGGAATTTTGACGGAAACTTTTCCCACAGACAGGACATTCAAAGGGTTTTTCTCCTGTGTGAGTCCTCTGGTGTTTAACCAGGCTGGAATTCTCACTAAAACCTTTCCCACAATCAGGACATTCAAAGGGTTTCTCCCCTGTGTGAGTCCTGTGATGTATCACCAGGTTGGAATTCCGACTGAAATGTTTCCCGCAGTCCAGACACTGATATGGTTTCTCTCCTGTGTGAGTCCTCAGGTGGTTCACCAAGCTGGAATTCTCACTGAAACTTTTCCCACAGATAGGACATTCAATTAGGTTTTCTCCTGTGTGAGTCCTCTGGTGTTTCACTAGGCTGTTATTATAACTGAACCTTTTTGGACAGTCACGACATTCAAAGGGTTTCTCTCCTGTGTGAGTCCTCTGGTGGCCCACCAGGCTGGAATTTTGACTGAATCTTTTCCCACAGTCAGGACATTGAAAATGTTTCTCTTCTGTGTGAGTCCTCTGATGTTTCACCAGGACAGAATTACAACTAAAACTTTTCCCACAGTCTGAGCACTGATATGGTTTCTCTCCTGTGTGAGTCCTGTAGTGTATCACCAGGCTGGAATTACGGCTGAAACATTTCCCACAGATAGGACATTCAAGTGGCTTTTTTCTTGTGTGAGTCCTCTGGTGTGTTACCACGCTTTTATTATGACTGAAACTTGTTTCATAGTCAGGACATTCAAAGGGTTTTTCGCCTGTGTGAGTCCTCTGGTGGCTCACCAGGTTGCAATTGTTATTGAAACTTTTCCCACAACTTTTCTCCAGAGTATGAGTCCTCTGGTGTATTATCAGCTTGTCCTGCTCGCTGTTTTTTGCTGTATTGGGAGCCCAAGTAGGGCTCATCTCTGGTGTGAGTCCTTCTGTGAACCATAAGGTAACTGTTCTGACCAAGGCTTTTTCTTCATTGGGTGGATTGATATGGTTTTCCTCCATTGTGGATCCTCTCGTGTATATTCAGCTGTGATCTACAATCTGTGCTTTTGCTACAATAGGCACATCTGAGGATCTTTTCCACCACTAAGATTCTTGGATTTTCAAGGATGTTAAAAATACTTTGAATCCCTCGTTGGAACAAGCTTTAATTCAAGATACTGTTTCCTTCCTCACAGGGTGAGGCCTGCATTACGGTCCAAGTGACCTTTTTCTTCCCACTGACTTCCATATGTTTTCCTCTTTTTCTGAACTTGGAAGAGATCCCCGTTTATATTTTGATATCTTTTTTCCACATGCTGCTTTTGATTCTCAGTTCTCCAGATTGCTCTCTCTGGCATTCTGTTGCCTGCAAGATTCAGATAAAAGGGTTCGTTTAATTATATTTTATAAAATGCCTGCACAACATTTGATAAAAACCAGATCCAAAAGCTTACATTACAATAAACAGCAAAGATTTCAAAATACTAATGTAACCTCTTACATTTATTATGATTCATTTCCAAAAAGCATATCTACTGTGATTCAAGTTCAAATACTCATTCAGTTGTGAAATTTATTTGTTGACCTGGGTGAATCATGAGTTAATAGAATTGCAGTTATCATCAAATATATCTGGACATGCTGGGGACACATTATACATATACACCTATATGTGGGTACATTCACATTTTTTGGCCTAATTTTAGAGTGATGGGGGGATTGTAACTGATGAAATGATCCCAAGATCCTCGGCACATTTAAAGGACCGGTTTTGCCCTCGGAGGTCCACTGCCCCAAATAAGAAAAAGGTAAGAAATTCTGTCCAGAACCACACTGATGACATCCCAATTCAGGTAGTCCTCACTTACCAAAAGCTATTGGGACTGGCAAGTCCATTCCTAAATGGTGTGATCGTTAAGTATGACATCACTTAAATATGTTAACTTACAACATCCTTTCTGGCTGCAGTCATTAAGTGAATTACCATGGTCTGCTTAGTGTAATGTAACATGACTGTGACTTGCAACTTCCTGTCAATTTCCAATTGATTTTGTTTGTTGGAAGCCAATTATGAATGTTTGAAATGGAAAGTCCATGACTGTGGAACACCACAACCCTTGTGAATGCAAGCCAGTGCCACCCCTAAGTAAATGGGATGGCCACAACTTTGAAGACTGGTTGTAAGTCCTCTTTTTCAGCACCACTGAAAGTCTGAAGACTGAATGGTAAGTGGTAAGGATAATCTAAAAAACCGAACGTGCCAAATGGGCCCAATTATCATTTTTTAAAAAGTTCTGGGTTATGCAGATGTGTCAGATTAATACATGGATGGCACACCACCAGGAAATCCTACATTTGTTTCCTAGATATGGAAGTAAAAACAAAATTCCAAAAAACAGCATTGGCAGATCAGTTCCTAATTGTTGCCAAGAACATGTTCATAAATCACAAGGAGCTAACCCTAACATGATGGAGAATTTTTAAATCTCCCAACATTGAGAAAAACGCAGGCACCAGTTTTAATGCTTGCACCACCAGTGGAATAAAATCTGGGGAGGGAAGGAATGTGTAGCAGCTGACATGTTTCAATCTTGTTGCTTCTCTGCTTTTACAACCCAGGGAAACCCAAACAGCCCTATTTGTCCCGGCCTCTCCTCCACCTGTCCTCAGCTCACCTTTCAGCTGCTGCTTCCACCCTGGGAAGACCAAGAAAACTAAGCTCACCTCCTCCATCCTCCCAGCGGAGAGCCGGAAGAGGAAGTTCTTTTGCTGTTGTTCTCTTTCCCTCCACATCCTCTCTAGGAATCTAATATTAGAATGTTTCAACTCGGTTCGCCTGTTACCAATGCTATACTTGCAGTGAGAGTGGTCTATCGCCATCTAGTGACATAAAGCTGAAAATCACGTTGCTCCGTCTCTACCGAAAGCAGTTGCAAGATTCATTTTTACTGATTATGTGACGTCAAGTCGTTTTCAACTCCAGGGATCGCATCGATAGACTTTCCCCATGATGATTATCCCTAAGTTGTTGTTTCACTCATCACCATAGAAACAGAGTAAGAAGCTTCCCCCTCAAGAAGCGAGAACTACACCAAAGGAAAGAAGGAGCAGGGGAACTATATGCATACAGAAGTCAAGCACACCACCGTTAAGAATCCGTGAAGACTCCTCCAGCCAGTTATTCCTCTTGGGGGGTGCCGGACAACTCATGAACATTTAGTTTTGCCAGATTGCTAGCTTGATTCCATTAAGCTTTAGATTTTCAATCAAGGATAAGTTAATCTATTTTAATTGTTATTAACTTTTGTATTGTAATATTGTTTTAATTGCCTTGTGAACCGCCCTGGGTCCTACGGGAGAAGGGCGGTATGTAAGTTCAATAAATAATAAAATAATAAGTTCAATAAATAATAATAAAGTTATGGAACATGTAACATTTATTTCCTATTTATTCAGAGTAGCCTGAATCTTGCTAGAGCAATCTTCCTATTTTCCAGAGTTAGGAATTCAGCCTTGATTTATTCCTGAGCAGAAAATTTTGGAGGGTGTTAATTTGCAGATTGGAAGCCGATCAATAGATTCCTGCACTTTTGTACGGGTGTGGCTCTCAGCAGAGATCCATACCTATCTACATCCTAAATCTTTATGGCAGATTTCCTGGGGCTCCCCTGGATTTAGGACCTGGGAGCATCAACAGGCCCCAGGCCGCAAGGGAGCCAGGCTGTGTCCAAACATGCCCAGTGTCTGTTTTATTTGTGAAGGGAGATATTTTAAGTCTGCTAAATGCCAAGTGCTTCTGTAAATTCTCTTGAGCAGAAGTCTCCATTAGGACAAAGCTAATGCAGAGGGAGAGGCAAAGAGGAAGCAGAGCCTAGAAAAAGGGGGCCTTAGAAAGAGGGGGTGACTGCCTATACACGGCAAAAGAAACATAAAAATTCCCAAAGGGACATTTCAAAAGGTTGTAAAAGTACATGCAAAAAACTATGAAAGGTGGCCATAGTCTTTCTTGGAAATGCATACCTTTTTTAATTTGAAAATTTTAAAGTAATGTACAAAACAAATTAATTTTACAAACAAGCTCAGAGTAACGCCTCCCTAATTTACAGTAAAATTCACTGCAGATGGGGACTGTAGCCAAAAAATTAAAAGACGCTTGCTCCTGGGGAGGAAAGCAATGGCAAATCTAGACAGCACACTAAAAAGCAGAGACATCACCCTGTCAACAAAAGTGCGTATAGTCAAGGCTATGGTCTTCCCAGTTGCAATGTATGGCTGTGAAAGTCGGACCATAAGAAAGGCTGAGCATCAAAGAATTAAGGCCTTTGAACTATGGTGCTGGAGAAGACTCCTGTGAGTCCCTTGGACTGCCAGGCAATCAAACCAGTCAGTCCTAGAGGAGATCAAATCTGACTGTTCTTTAGAAGGCCAGATCCTGAAGTTGAAACTCAAAATACTTTGGCCACCTGATGAGAAGGACTCACTGGAGAAGAGCCTAATGCTGGGAAAGATTGAGGGCAATAGAAGAAGGGGACGACAGAGAATGAGGTGGCTGGATGGAGTCACTGAAGCAGTAGGCGTGAGCTTAGATGGACTCCAGAAGATGGTAGAGGACAGGAAGGCCTGGAGGAATGTTGTCCATAGGGTCGCGATGGGTCGGACACAACTTCGCAGCTAACAACAACAATTCACAGTAGCATAAGATGTTTTGGGGGGAGGGAGGTATAACACAACCAAACTTGCCAGGTTTTCTTATTACCTTCCGTCTCCATTTATTTATTTATTTAATTGGTTTTCTATACCGCCCTATTCCCGAAGGACTCAGTGCGGTTTACAGGACAATATTTAAAAGACAATATAAAATTAAGATAAAAATAGAATTAAAAAGAATTGAACTAATTAATAGCCCAACAATAAAATAATGTTAAAAAACTTGAAACTAAAAACCCCCTCAGTCCAGGCCAGATAGATCAAAAAGCCAGGTTTTCAGGTCCCGGCGAAATGAGCGCAGGTCAGGGGGAGTCCGGAGTTCCACAGGTAAATCATTCCAAAGGGCAGGCGCGCCCACAGAGAATGCCCTCCCTCTGGGGATCACCCGCCAGCATTCCCTGACCGGCGGCACCCTAAGGAGGCCCTCCCTATGGGAGCGCACAGGATGGGAAGTTGATGCTGCCAGCAGGTGCTCCCTGAGATAATCCGGGCCCATGCCATTTAGGGCTTTATAGGTCATCACCAGCACCTTGAATCTCACCTTGAATTTAAAATAAAATGTTTGGGTCTTCCTGTGGGGCTGTTTCCTTGGGCTGGTCTACCAAGTGGGGCTGAGCCTGAAGGACCTTTCATGGCTGAGGAGGGACTGGAATTCGGGTGTCTCCACTCAGCAACAGCACCTTCACCCCTGCAGCTCACCAGCTCTCTAAAAGCAAAGCCATCCAGAGAGACTCCCTACTGCACCTTGGTCTCCTCCCCATCCACTGCAGGAAGAAGAAGGGTGGTGATGAATGAAAGGTAGGTAGTCCTCGCTTAGTGACCACAGTTATGAATGGGAGTTCTGATAAATCATTTTATTGCAACAGGTTTTTGACCTGACTTCCATTCTGGTCATCAAGTGAATCAACATGGACATTCAGTGAGACATCAAATGACTGCTACTTGTGATTTTATTTCTGTCTTCTGTCTACACGGATTTTGTTTGTCTTAAGCTTGTTGGGAAGGATGGTAATGGCTATCATAGGATCGGGGGACAATGTGAATGCAAGGACTGTTTGCCAAACTGTTTTTTTGTACCATCATAATCTGGAATGGTATGTGAGGACTATCTGTAATACACCCAGAAAAAAACACCATCTGCCATCTGGATATCATTTGCTGGAAGCATAACAGGGAGGAAATGATTATTGTACCCAGCTGAAGACTTATCCAGAAGGATGTGAAGGATCATGGTGAGAAAGACCCTGGGATGCTGCAACATTCCAGCTGATCGGCGCTTCTTCTGGGCTCAGCAGAAGCACCGGGATCAGTGCCGAGCTTCTGTTGGAGTCTGGTGCTCATCCTGGCGCTTTTGCTGAGCCCTGACAGCCCTGAAGAAACATTGATCCTGGCGCTTCCGCTTCCATATCCTAAAAGTGGTACAGTGGGTGAAAAGGTTGAAAAGCCCTGCATTAGATTATAGAATAAAATACAAAAATACAATAGAAAATAGTAGGACACAGTAGGGAGGAAAAAGGGGGAAAAATTGAGGGGGATAAGTGTTCTGTCACAAGTAGAGATGTGATTCTTAATCCCACTGTCGGTTCTCTGGCTAATTGACACTGGTCATGGAGTTTCTCAGAGGACTTGTGGACAACTGTGGCGCTCCTGCCTGCTCATATCAGATCAGGCTGTGGTCATCAATGTAGCCCTGCATACGGTCATGTGGGTTTATAACTTCTGGCTTTCTAGAATTGGGCTTGAAGGTAGCATCTTGGAGTCCCTTCTGTAAAGCTTCCACTCTTGCCACACTTTCTTCTGCTTCCTGTTGATGCCATAGAAAGTCAAGCCTGGCCTGAGCTATGGCCATTTCCTTCTTTTGTCTAGCCTCCAGTCTGGCCAGTTCTTCCTTTTGTCTAGCCACATGTAGAGCTGTGTTGGTCTCCGATTTGGCCATTTCTTCCTTTACCAGCTGCTCTTCCTTTGCCACATGTAAAACTGCTGCAGCTACCACAGTATCAACTTGTGCTTGCACTGCACTGGGGACTCGGGATGAGTGGCTATGATGAGGAGATGTTTTGGAGTGACGGGAGCCGCCTGAGATGGAAGGTTGATGGGACACGCTGGTGGGGTGGGAAGATACCCTAGAGCAGCAGGATGACGCTTGCAAATGATGGGACACCTGGGACTCGACCTTCTCGATTGGCGTCCCTTTGATGTGTAGCTCACCCTCAGGGAGGCATTTTTTACTATCTAAGAAACGCTCACGGTCCTTGTTTCTTAGCCTGAGTTGTTGTATTACTTTTTCAAGGGCTGGATCTCTTAGCTGCTTCTAGACCCTTTTGAGATAGCACCCATAGTCTTTCCATTTGCGGAAAAACTCCTTTAATGAAAGGGTGCATTCGGGAGAAAGCTCCTCTTTAGGCGCTAGGCAGAGTTTCTTTAATTTCTCCCAGTACACATCCCATTTCTCCATCAGGTTTGCTCACATGGCTTCTGTAGACTTTCTTTGTTGCCTCAGGTCATAGGGCTTCTGAGTTGTCTTTGACCTCACCAAAGCTTGGGCATCAATTTCTGACTGCAAATCAAGGACAATTAGCTGCAGCTGCTCTCCATGGCCAGTTGAATGTAGCAATTCTGCTTGACTGCTGGTTGGAACAGCTCTCCAAGGTCGGTTACTTGAAGTGGAACTTCCGAATCAGTAAGGCACTCCGCCATGTCTAGGACAGGTTCAAAAAACTTCCTAGTTATTTTAACTAATTCAGTGAACACCTTCTGCATGTTTAGAGACTTCAGGGAAGTTCACCCTTTGGCCACCAGGGGGCACTGTTTACATGAGTGGCGACTTCAGTGAAGTTCACTCTTCGACCTCTAGGGGGTACTCTACATGTGCCTGGGGACAAGCCTTTTATTTGCAGAGCAGCCACCGGGGTGCTGCTTGCGTGAGCGGGTACTTCAACAAAGTTCACCCTCTGACCCCTAGGGTCGCTGTTTGGAGGCAAGCCTGCTATTTGCAGGTCAGCCACTGGGGGGTGCGCTGTTCTGTGTGACCAAATGCAACCCTGTTATTGCCCCTAGCCTTCACTTGGACACAAGGTGAGCCAAATTTTTTCTTCTTAGGACCACAAGTTGTAAGCTGGTCTGGAATTCCTAAGGAACTGCCTGCCCATGTTAAGAGCTTCAACCATAGGCCGTGAAACTGTGCCTTTAACAAAGGTCAATTTGCTCCTTCTTCCCTTCTTTAGAACTAGCAGGACTGGGTAGGGTTGCTTTGCTTTAGGCTTCAGTTGCAGGTAACATAAATCTAGGCTTGTTGTTTTGCAGGTTGCCACTAAAGGACTGTTGTAATTCAGCGTCAGCCTGTGGTTCTGGCAGCTGAGTCAGACGATTCTGAAGAGAAAGAGGAGGAGGGGTTTGGAGAGCCTTTGGTGTCAGAGGAAGGGTCTGATGCACAGCAGGACTCTCAGCCTGGCCCCTCCCATCTTGTTCAGACTCAACTGTGTGAGCATGAGGGATTGGAAGTCGATCCAGAGCTGGCTCTGTTCAGGGATGCTAGGAGCAGGAGGCAATCCAGTAGAGCAGAAAAGCAGAAGGCAATGAGGCAACTCGGGAGAAGGCAATGAAAAACCACGCCCTGGGACTGCTGATAAAAGGGGAAGGTGTGGGAGGTGCTGGTTGCTGAAGGCAACCGTTTGAAGATTTTCTGCTAGAGTCCTGGTCTGTTATTCTTGTTTAACTCTTGTTTAACCTTTTGATTTTAGTCTTGTTTGAACTTTTCGTTTAACTTTTGTTTGAACTCTTTGTAAATAAATTTGGTTGGGTTGTATTATAAAAAGGGGTTGTCCCTGACATTCAAACAGGGCCTGTCGTAGGCTGGAACAGAACAGTTTGACTTCAGCCTCCCACCCCTTATTATGAAGCAGCTACATGCTGAGAATGCTCAGCTCACCCAGCAACTCGCTTTGTTGGCAGCTCAGGTGGCTCAATTACAAGCACAGGTCCATGCTACACCACCACCACCACCACCACCCAGGAGAAAATGCCAAGCTGCGATGCCGGATAAATTTAATGGCAATCCAGAGATGTTTCCTGCTTTCTTGGGACAATGCCAGCTATTTATCAGCATGAGAGCAGCTGATTTCCCCACTGACCGGGATAAGGTGGGGTTTGTGTTATGCCTTCTCTCTGGTGATGCAGCTCGTTGGGGCACACCTCTGCTGGCCCAACCTAGTCCATTGTTGGACAACTTTGTGGGGTTTTGTAATCATATGCGTCTGATGTATGAGGACCCCATAAAGACGCAAACTGCTACCCGATGCCTGAAAGTTCTGAGGCAAGGCCGATGCCCCCTACAGGGCTATATCAGCGATTTTTGGCTGCTTAGCCAGGATATTCAGCCTGGAATGAGGCTGTGCGTGTGGACGCTTTCCAAGATGGATTGTCGGAGATGTTGAATGAGCTGGCCCATGTTGATATTCCCTCAGACCTCAATGGGCTGATCCATCTGTCTGCAGATCGACGCTCGGCTGCAGCAGCGAAGTCGCCGTGCCACCCCAGAGACCCCTGCGGCCCCTGTTGTGCGTGAGAACCCGGTTCAAAGGGAGGAACCAATGGACCTAGGTGCTGCCAGGCCTCGTCTATCGGTGGCAGAAATGAACAGGTGATGTTCGGGCGGGGTTGTGTTTTTACTGTGGGGACCCTGGGCATTTGGCTGCCTTTTGCCCAAAGAAGCGACAACGGGCGTCTGTGACCGAGTCTGCCCCGAGAAAGCCCCCTACTCCTCTGTCGGGAAATGCCCCAAGCCTGATCTAAAAGGTGTGTTAGGTCGGGCATCCCACAACACCGAGTGACGTCTTTCTGATGCTGCCTGTGGACCTCCATGGCATCTGATATTGGAGGCATGTCTGATGCTCCCCGGCAAGCTGAAGGGGATTTCAGTCCATGCCTTAATTGACTCTGGGGTCACCACAAATTTTATGGACTCAGCATTTGTGGCCAAATGGGCTGTTCCTCAGTGCCCGGTGGAACCGCCTATGTTAGTGGAGACTATCAATGGTCGAGTGCTCCTGTCTGGGCCAATTAAGGCTGCCATGCAACCGTTATGTATGGCCATCAGTTCCCATGAGGAGGCCATACAGTTCTACATTACCTCAGATCTGCATTTCCCCGTGGTCTTGGGACTGGCGTGGCTCCGGATGCATGACCCACAGATCTATTGGTCACAGAACTTGGTCACCTTCCCAAGCTTGCAGTGCGTGGACTACACCCACCATACCTATGCCGGCCAGATGGAGGGTTCCCCAGGGGTTTCCTTGCCTTCTGAACTGACTGAATTTGCTGATGTCTTCAGCGAGACGGAGATGGATGATAAGAATCTGGAAAGCCTGCAGACCGCTCGGAAATTGAACCAACGCCAGATTCGGTGGTCTCTTTTCTTTGCAAGGTTCAATTTCTGAGTCAAGTACATACCCAGCGGTCACAATCAAAGAGTGGATGCTCTGTCCAGGAAGCCCAAATATTTCCGAGTGGAAGACAAGGTTCTGCCCAGGACAGTGCTCCCCATCGAGTCTTTTGCTGCAGTGCAGGAGCTGACAGATATACGGGCTCAGATCTGGGAGACACAGCAGCAGGATGTGTAAGTGGTTCAGCGGAAGGAGGAGGTGGGGCCGGATTCTCCATGGACGGTCACAGATGGACTCTTCGTGCCCGGTTCTATGTTCCGGGAGGGCCACTCAGGGGACTCAGCCAGTGTCACGATAACCCGGCAGTGGGGCATTTTGGCCTGTTTAAGACCCTGAACTTGGTCTCCCATACTTTCTGGTGGCCCTGAGTCCAACACGATGTCCAGGCCTATGTCACTTCCTGTATCCTGTGTAGGCAGGCCAAGTCAGCGACAGGGGCCTTGCCCGGATTACTGCAGCCCTTGCTGACACCTAAAAGACCCTGGGGGGCTGTGTCCATGCTGATGGATTTACCCCCATCTTCTGGTTTTACGACAGTGTTTGTGGTGGTGGACATGCTGACTAAGATGGCACATTTCATTCCATGTCGTGGTTTTCCATCAGCCCGCACCACTAGTCGTATGTTCATTCAGCAGCTGTTTCGGGTACACGGCCTCCATGATAGAATCGTATCTGATAGATACAATTTACAGCCCGTTTCTGGCAGGAGTTAATGCATGCATTGGATTTCAAGATTTGCCTCTTGTCCGCGCATCATCCCCAAACTGACGGGGGAACCGAGGTCATCAGAATTCTGGAGCAATATCTGTGCTGCTATTTCAATCAGCAGCAAAACAATTGGGTGGAGTATCTGGCCATAGCTGAGTTTGCATTCAACAACTCGCAGCACACCTCCACACAGATGACACCATTTAATGGCCAATGTGGGCTATCACCCCCAGTGTTCCCCCCTTTCCCTGTTAAGACTCACCGGAGCCAGCAGCGAACGACTACACGGCAGAGTTACAGGCGATCCATTGATTGGTGCAACGACAGAGAAGGCCAAGGCCAATTACAAAAGGTTTGCTGATGGGTCGAGGCGGGATACGCCTCCACTATTGGTGGGAGATCGGGTCTGGCTGTTCACCAGGAACCTACTGTCAACCCGGCCAGTTAAGAAGTTAGACCACCGATATTTAGGACTGTTCCCAATCAAGGCTGTCATCAATCCGGTCGCCTATCGCTTAACTCTGCCATGTTCCCTGCATGTGCATCTGGTCTTTCATCAGTCTCTGTTGGTCCCCAAGCAACCAGCGTGTCCACTCCACCAAACAGAACCTCCCCCACCAGAACATTGTGATGACAGCACCCCCGAATATGAGGTCGCCAGCATCAGGGACTCCCGTTGGCTGAAAGGTCATTTCCAGGACCTGATCGAATGGAAAGGCTATGGACCCAAGGAGTTCACCTGGGAAGATGCGACCACCATTCATGCTCCTGCTTTGGTTTCTGCCTTCGAAGAACAATTCCCATCCCGACCACATCTGGATCAGCAGACCCGGGGGAAGGGCCCTACGGTGCGGGATAGTGTTGTGATTCAGCGTCAGCCTGTGGTTCCGGTAGCTGAGTCGGATGATTCTGAAGAGGAGGAGGAGGAGGAGGGGTTTGGAGAGCCTTTGGTGTCAGAGGAAGGGTCTGATGCACAGCAGGACTCTCAGCCTGGCCCCTCCCATCTTGTTCAGACTCAACCGTGTGAGCATGAGGGACTGGGAAGAAGATGATCCACAGCTGGCTCTGTTCAGGGATGCTAGGAGCAGGAGAAAAACTAGTAGAGCAGAAAAGCAGAAGGCAATGAGGCAACTCGGAAGAAGGCAATGAGAAGCCACGCCTTGGGACTGCTGATAAAAGGGGAAGGTGTGGGAGGTGCTGGTTGCTGAAGGCAACCATTTGAAGATTTTCTGCTAGAGTCCTGGTCTGTTATTCTTATTTAACTCTTGTTTAACCTTTTGGTTTTAGTCTTGTTTGAACTTTTCGTTTAACTTTTGTTTAAACTCTTTGTAAATAAATGTATGGGCTTCTTATGATGTTCCAGGACCACAAGCAGTTTAATGTTAAATGCTTGTAATTCAGGCACTTTCTGCCAGAGGGTGCCAGGGGTCGCTGCCTGTTTTGAAACTAGGGCTGTCTTGTCCCACTACATTCCATTAAGTCAGAAGGGAGGGGTGGTGTAGAAGCTAGCAGTGGCTTTCTCCCACCAGTTGTTGTTACCAAGGCAATTGTTTTATTGCTCTTTTATGGCTGAGCCAGAGGCTGGAGATAGACGAATGCTGAATTAAGCAAGCAGGAGGGGTCAGGCTACCCACTCTCAGTAGTCTTTTAAACAAAAGGACTTTAACAAACTAAAACATTCTCCTCTGTGTAAAAATACTGCTTTAAACACAAATTGGGTTTGCAACAGAGAGTGTTATCTCTGATCTTCCCAGAGAAATTGGGTGGAAAAGCAGTTTCCTTTGGAGAAGGCAGGCAGGGGAATTTGATCATACATGGAGGCTTTCTTTGGAGAGCAATTATTCCCTGCATTTGATTACACAAGGCTTGGAGATTGCAAACAGTCTCCCTTTGCAAATTGCAAGCTGATATACAAATACACAGGTCTGTTCTTTAGAAACACTTCTAAACATTCAAAGCAGATGTTTCTGAGAAAGCAGAAAACTCATTTGCATTTCAAACGTACAGATTTTTCCTGGCAGAGGAAAGAAGGGGAGGCAATTCTCCAAATCACTTTCAAACGCTGGCTAGAAACTCAATGGCAAACGAGGCAGTAAGATTTAAACAGGCTTTTCAAGCTGGTCTCCACGAGAAGACAGGAAGAGACAACAGTTCATAGAGGTACAAATCATAGAACTGCGACTCTGCCTCTTGCAGAGCTAGCTGGAGAATGGCTAATTAATCATCTCCTTTTTAACTGCAGCCAAATGAGGAAACATGCCATATTTTTAGAATGGAAATAATTGCATCTTTTTTTACTGTTCCGCCTCAAGTAGAGATGTGATTGCTAATCCCACTTGAAACAGCCAGAATAAACTCAAATGAAATGGGAATCACTTTATTTCACATGCATCCAATGTCAATAACTCACGGTTGCAGCAAAGGTCCATCCAGAATGCAAGGTTGTAATTTGGACCTATCTCATTAGGTAAAAAAATGATGAACTTTTCATTCTGAGCAAAGTTACATGTTGAAAATGGAGCTTGACATCCCTAGCCATGCCAGGGTTCAACCAGAGAGATAGTACAAAGACAAAGGCCAGAGGTCCTGCCATAAAACTTTAAACTCCACCCACTTAACTAGGTAAGCGTGGTATTCACTAAACAGTTAGACTACAATTCCCATAAGGCATCTCTTGAGGAAATAACGTTTAACCCTGTAAATGCTATATATTCTTACATACAATCCTGCTAGGGTGCTGTATTAACCCTGTAAATGCTGAATACATTAACACACTTCTTAATTCCTAAACTAGATATAAAATGGAGCAGCTGAATGTATACTGGTGCAGCACAAGAAGGGAAAAAGAACAGTGTTCCTGTTGCAGTAAAAGGAAGCATTAACATTGAACCTCAACTTTTTACTTTTCCATATTATAAAGTAGCCATTTCTATAACAACAAATGAATCTAATCAGTAAAACCCAAACTCCTCTCCCCCCCCTTTTTTTTAGTCATCAGGTTTTTAACATCTTGCTAAGCACTGGTGGTACTCAAATATTGTCATGTCCTAAAAGTGGTACAATATGTGAAAAGGTTGAAAAGCCCTAATGTAAATCACAAGACCCTGGAGATGCTGCAACATTCCAGCTGATCGGTGCTTCTTCTGGGCTCAGCAGAAGTGCCAGGATTAGCGCCGAGCTCCAGCTGGAGCCTGGCGCTGATCCTGGCATTTCCGCTGAACTCTGACAGCCCTGCAGCTCCAGCCATCTCCTCCCCCACTACCACTTTTCTAGGATGGTCGCGTACCACCAGCTAGGTGCCAATGTAGCACAGGTGGTACCCGTACAAGTGGTTGAAAAGCCCTGGTACAAAAGGTGGCAGACATCTTTCCTGGTTGTTGCCTTCATCTCTCTACCAGCCACAAAGAGAGATGTGGCCACCCAACTCTATTTTGATCAAAGTAAAAGTTCTTTGGTTGTTGAAACCTTGGCTCAGGAGTTCCTTTGGCCCTTTTAAATTCCTGAGTAATGCTGGGGCAATTGTGAGGCTAAGTGTAAAACCTTACAAACCTTTTTGAGGAATTCTACCACTTCTGCAAAAGGAAATATCCAGTAACTGCTGCTGATAACCAGAAACTGCTACTTAGCCTTTTCCCACTTTCCTTTTCTCTCCACTTACAAGTCTAATCCTGAGATATGTTTGAGTAAAAAAAATCAGTCCAAAATTCAAATAGTCAATTTCTCACCTACACTTTCAATGAGATATCACAAATGAAATTCAAACCTTCTCTAAAATCGTTTAATTTGGGCTCATGTGGATTTCTTTGTGTGCAGTAAGGGATGATCTTTCTCTGAAATAAAAGCCACAGACTGGACATTGTAAGGTTTCTCCCCTGTGTGAGTCCTATGGTTTTTCACCAGTTCAGAATAACAACTGGAACATTCAAAGAGTTTCTCTCTGGTGTGAATCCTCTGGTGTTTCCGCAGGTCAGAATTATGAGTGAAACTTTTCCCACAGTCAGGACATTTAAATGGTTTTTCTCCTGTGTGAATCCTCTGGTGTTTCCTCAGGTCAGAATTATGAGAGAAATTTTTCCCACACTCAGGACATTTAAAGGGTTTTTCTCCTGTGTGAATCCTCTGGTGTTTCCTCAGGTCAGAATTATGAGTGAAACTTTTCCCACAGTCAGGACATTTAAAGGGCTTTTCTCCTGTGTGAATCCTCTGGTGGTTCACAAGGCTAAAATTCTGACTGAAACTTTTCCCACAATCAGGACATTCAAAGGGTTTCTCTCCTGTGTGAGTCCGCTGGTGTATCACCAGGTTGGAACTTTGACTGAAACTTTTACCACAGACAGAACATTCAAAGGGTTTCTCTCCTGTGTGAGTTCTCTGGTGTTTCACCAGGCTGGAATTCTGACTGAAACTTTTCCCACAGACAGGACATTCAAAGGGTTTCTCTCCTGTGTGAGTCCTCTGGTGTTTCACCAGGTCGGAATTATAAATGAACGTTTTCCCACAATCAGGACATTGAAAGGCTTTTTCTCCTGTGTAAGTCCTCTTGTGTTTCATCAAGCTCAAATTATGACTGAAACGTTTCCCACAATCTTGACACTCATATGGTTTTTCACCTTTGTGAGTCCTCTTGTGTTTCATCAGGCTCGAACTATGACTGAAACGTTTCCCACAATCTTGACACTCATATGGTTTCTCTCCTGTGTGAGTCCTCTGGTGTATCACCAAATTAAAAATGCGACTAAAACTTTTCTCACAATCAGGACATCCAAAGGGTTTCTCTCCTGTATGAGTCCTCTGGTGTATCACCAAGTTAGAAGTGCGACTAAAACCTTTCCCACAATCAGGACATTCAAAGGGTTTCTCTCCTGTGTGAGTCCTCTGGTGAATCACCAGGTCAGAATTATAACTGAAAGTTTTACCACAGACAGGACATTCAAAGGGTTTCTCTCCTGTGTGAGTC
>JAKJMR010017417.1:98661-112727 GCA_024449315.1 Daboia siamensis | reverse complement strand
ATTATTATTATTATTATTATTATTATTATTATTATTATTATTATTATCTTCAAGCTGATGTAGTTCCCATCTTCAAAAAAGGGAAAAAAATAGATCCAGGAAACTACAGACCTATCAGCCTGACCTCAATACCTGGGAAGATTCTGGAAAAGATAATCAAACAACAAATCAGCGAACACCTCGATGCAAACAAAGTCATCACTAAAAGTCAACATGGGTTTGTCAAAAACAGATCATGCCAGACAAATCTTATTACATTCTTTGACCAAGTGACAAAACTAGTGGACCAGAGGAATGCTGTAGATATAATTTACTTGGACTTCAGTAAGGCATTTGATAAAGTAGATGACAACCTACTACTTGATAAGATAGAAAAATGTGGGTTAGATAGCATTACCACCAGATGGATTCGTAGCTGGCTGACAGGCCGTACTCTGCGTGTGGTCCTCAATGGAACCACATCTACATGGAAGGAAGTGTGTAGTGGGGTGCCCCAGGGCTCTGTTGTGGGCCCAGTGCTCTTCAATATCTTCATTAATGATTTGGATGAGGGGATAGATGGGGAACTCATCAAATTTGCAGACGACACCAAGCTGGCAGGAATAGCCAATACTCCAGAAGATAGGTTTAAGATACAGAAGGATCTGGACAGACTCGAACACTGGGCACTATCTAACAAAATGAAATTCAATGGTGAAAAAAGTAAGGTTCTACATTTAGGCAGGAAAAATCAAATGCATAGGTGGTACCTTGCTCAATAGTAGTAACTGGGAGAGGGATCTCGGAGTCTTAGTAGACAATCACTTCAATATGAGCCAGCAGTGTGCTGCAGCTGCCAAAAAAGCAACACAGTGCTAGGCTGCATTAACAGAGGGATAGAATCAAGATCAAGTGAAGTACTAATACCACTTTACAATGCTTTGGTAAGGCCACATCTGGAATACTGCATCCAGTTTTGGTCACCACGATATAAAAAAGATGTCAAGACTCTAGAAAGGGTACAGAGAAGAGCAACAAAGATGATTAGGGGGCTGGAGGCTAAAACATATAGGGAACGGTTGCTGGAATTGGGTATGTGTAGTTTAATGAAGAGAAGGACGAGGGGTGACATGATAGCAGTTTTGCAATATCTCAGGGGCTACCACAAAGAAGAGGGAGTCAAGCTATTCTCCAAAGCACCTGAAAGCAGGACAAGAAGCAACGGATGGAAACTAGTCAAGGAGAGAAGCAACCTAGAACTAAGGAGAAACTTCCTGACAGTTAGAACAATTAACCAGTGTAACAACCTGCCTCCAGAGATGGTGAATGCTCCAACACTGGAGGTTTTTAAGAAGAGACTGGACAGCCATTTGCCTGAAATGGTATAATGTTTCCTGCCTGAGCAGGGGGTTGGACTAGATTTTTTTTTATTTTTATTTTTATTTTTTTAATTCCATTTATATCCCACCCTTCTCCGAAGACTCAGGGCGGCTTACAAGCTTAGCAGTACCCTTCATTCTATGTATATGCCTGCTTATTAGGGCTTTCACACCACCCCCAAGCGGCATTATTACAAAGTCAGCTTAATTGCCCCCAACAATCTGGGTCCTCATTTTACCTACCTCAGAAGGATGGAAGGCTGAGTCAACCTTGAGCCTGGTGGGATGAGAACCTGCACTAATTGCAGGCAGCTGGTGTTACTTAAGGAGGCATTAGCCCACTGCTCCTCCAAGGTCCCTTCCAACATCATCATCATCATCATCATCATCATCATTATTATTATTATTATTATTATTATTATTATTATTATTAAAACTATTAAATGATTGATGGATAGCAATGAGAAGTATGTTAATTTAGATAAGAGATAGTATGTATTAAAGGAAATAAGAGAGAGGAAGTATTGGTTACAATTTGGAGATTTGTAATAATATGTATTGTCTGAAATGGAACTATTGTAACCCAGACAACACGTTGCTTTTTAAAGATACTATTGTAATATTAGAAAACTAATACAAAATAGAAATTAAAAAAAACTGTCCAAGGATGTCAGGAACAAGACTGTAGACCTATACAAGGCTGGAAGGGGCTATAACACTATCGCTAAGCAGCTTGGTGAGAAGATGACAAAGGTTGGTGCGATTATTTGCAAATGGAAGAAACACAAAATAAGTGTCAATATGCCTCGGTCTGGGGCTCCATGAAAGATCTCACCTCGTGGAGTTTCAATGATCATGACAACGGTGAGGAATCAGCCCAGAACTACACGGGAGGATCTTGTCAATGATCTCAAGGCAGCTGGGACCATAGTCACCAAGAAAACATTTGGTAACACACTACGCCATGAAGGACTGAAATCCTGTAGTACCCGCAAGTTCCCCCTACTCAAGAAAGCACACGTACAGGCCCATCTGAACTTTGCCAATGAACATCTGAATGATTTAGAGGAGAACTGTGTGAAAGTGTTGTGCTTAGATGAGACCAAAATTGAGCTCTTTGGCATCGACTCAACTCGCCATGTTGGAGGAGGAGGAATGGTGCCTATGACCCCAAGAACACCATCCCCACTGTCAAACATTGAAGTGGAAACATTATGCTTTGGGGGTGTTTTTCTGCTAAGGGGACAGGACAACTTCACTGCAACAAAGGGACGATGGATGGGGCCATGTACAGTCAAATCTTGGGTGAGAACGTCCTCCCCTTAGCCAGGGCATTGAAAATGGGTCATTGATGGGTATTCCAGTATGACAATCACCCAAAACACACGGCCAAGGCAACAAAAGAGTGGCTAAAGAAGAAGCATATTAAGGTCCTGGAGTGGCCTAGGCAATCTCCAGACTTTAATCCCATAGACCAGACATGTCAAACACAAGGCCCGGGGGCCAGATCTGGCCCACGAAATGGTTTCATGTGGCCCGCGAAGCCATCCTGGAAACAGTGAGGGAACAGCCCCCACTGCCTTGCCCAGAGACTTTCCTTCTGCCAGACACCCTCAGATCTGTCTCACTCCAGCCCAGGCCCCCATAGACACCTTTGATGCGAACGATGTATTGCTGGCCATACCCACCCAGTAGGCCATACGCACTCTAGCCACACCCACCCAGTAGGCCACGCCCACCCTGGCCATACCACCCGGCCTCCTGAGGGCAACCGCAATGCTGATGCGGCCCTCAATGAAATTGAGTTTGACACCCCTGCCATAGACAATCTCTTGAGGGAGCTGAAGGTTCAAGCTGCCACATGTCAACCTCGAAACCTTTATGACTTGGAGAGGATCTGCAAAGAGAAGTGGGACAATATCCCTTCTGAGATGTGTGCAAACGTGGTGGCCAACTACAAGAAATGTCTGACCTCTGTGATTGCCAACAAGGGTTTTGCCACCAAGTACTAAGTCATGTTTTGCAAAGGGGTCCAATACTTATTTCACTCATTAAAATGCAAACTAATTTATAACTTTTTTGAAATGTCTTTTTCTGGATTTTTTTTGTTGTTATTCTGTCTCTCTCTGTTAAAATAAACCTATCATTAAAATTATAGACTGATCATTTCTTTGTCAGTGGGCAAACGTACAAAATCAGCATGGGATCAAATATTTTTTTCCTCATTCTATGTCAATTTACAACATCTATTCTGGCTGCGGTCATTAAGTGAATCACTGTGGTCTGCTCAGTGCAATGTAATATGACTGTGACTTGCAACTTCCTGTCAATTTCCAATTGATTTTGTTTGTTGGAAACCAGTTGTGAATGTTCCAAATGGAAGTTCCATGACTGTGGGACACCACAACCCTCGTGAATGGAAGCCGGTGCCACCCCTAAATAACTGTGATGGTCAAAACTTTGAGGAACAGTTGCAAGTCCTCTTTTTCAGCACCAATGAAACTTTGAAGACTGAATGGTAGGCGGTAAGTGAGGATTACCTAAAAACCCGAACATGCCAAACGAGCCCAATTACTATTTCAAAAAAAGAATTTTCTGAATCATGCAGAGATGTGCCAGGTTAATACATGGATGGCACACCAGCAGGAAATCCTTCATTTGTTTCAAAAATATGGAAGCAAAAACAAAATTCTGGAAGACAGCACTGGCAGATCACTTTCAAATTGTTGCCAAGAAAAGAACATGTCCATAAAATCACAAGGAGCCAACCCTAACACGATGGAGACTTTTTAAATCTCCCAACACTGAGAAAAATGCGGCACCCGTTTTAATGCTTGCACCACCAGTGGAATAAAATCTGGGGAGGGAAGGAATGTGTAGCAGCTGACATGTTTCAATTTCCTTGCTTCTCTGCTTTTACAACCCAGGGAAACCCAAACAGCCCTGCTTGCTCCCGGCCTCTCCTGCATCTGTCCTCAACTCACCTTCCAGCTGCTGTTTCCACCCTGGGAAGACCAGGAGAACTAACTTCACCTCCTCCATCCTCCCAGCGGAGAGACGGAAGACGAAGTTCCTTTGCTGTTGTTCTTCTTGCCTCCACATCCTCTCTAGGAATGTTTCAACTCGGTTCGCCTGAGTTACAGTGAGAGTGGTCTAGCGACTCTAACCTATCAGTAGTGCGCCATCTAGTGACATAAAGCTGAGAATCACGTTGCTCCGTCTCTACCTAAGCAAGTTGCCAGATTCATTTTTATTGATTATGTGACGTCAAGTGGTTTTCGACTCAGGGATCGCATCGATAGACTTTCCCCATGATGATTATCCCTAACTTGTTCATTCAGGCCTCCCGAGGATTCACCCATCACCACAGGAACAGAGCAAGAAGCTTCCCATGCAAGAAGAGCTACACCAAAGGAAAGAAGGAGGGGGGGGGGGGAACTATATGCATACAAAAGTCAAGCACACCACCCTTAAGGATCGGTGAAGACTCCTCCAGCCAGTTATATATTTATTTATTTATTTATTTGGGGGGGGGGGGGGTTTGCCGTGCAGGACAACTCATGAACACAAGTTTTGCAAGAAGCAGAACCTTGAAGATGGAGGCTTGACCCTACTACTTAGCTTTTCAAAATTAACAAGGTTCTGGGCCTCAAAAGCTCATGAACTGCTTATTTGCACCCGTTTTAATTATCGGTGAAGACTCCTCCAGCCAGTTATATATTTTTTTGGGGGGAGGGGGTGCCGTGCAGGACAACTCACGAACACTTAGTTTTGCAAGAGAGGGAAGCTTGAACCTACTTAGCTTTTTAAAAGTAAAACCCAAGGGAGTTTTACTTTTCCTTCATCCAGGCCAGGCTGTGTCCAATCATGCCCAGTGTCTGTTTCACTTGTGAAGGAAGAAATTTTAAGTGTGCTAAATGCTTCTATAAATTCTCTTCCACAGAAGTGTCCTTTAGAACAAAGCTAATGGAGAGAGAGTCAAAGCGGGAGCAGAGCCAAAGGGGACCTTAGAAAGGGGTTGACTGCCTATATTAGATACAAATTTAAATCCACTCTGTTTGAGTTGCAAATAGAAAAGAAATTTATTAGAGTTCACAACAAAGTCTAATAAGTAACGGTTTGCAAAGTGTGGTGGATTCAGGCAGGCAAACAATGCAATGTAGCCAAGCATTAAACCACACCCCCAAATTCCAAAATCACATATTATTATACATCCTATCACGACACCCCATTCCCTCCCCCATGGCCCTGTTGGCTTAGGCTTTGGAGGTTGCAATCTTTCAGAAGCGCCTAAACAGAATACATTATCTCCACCCCTGTTTGCTTACATTATACTAATAAGATCCCTTCCCTACTATCCTGTTTACTCAGACCATATATGTACATGCTTATCAATTCTAGAGGAGAGATCTCTCCCATCTTCTACACCTGTCAGATCAAGTTGGGATTACCAGGCACCAGAACGTACTTAAAAACAATTCCTAGATGGTGACCCCTATTGTAACTCCTGTTCTCTCCCTCCTTCCGCTTGAGGCTTGTATTTTTCCCCATATACTCAAAGCATCTACTCAGGCAATTGATTATAAAATGATAATTATAAAATATGATTACATGATAATACTAAAAGTATATATATTTTTATTTTTAAATGTCCTTCCTACTTCTAGTTATTTTCCACACCTATATACGGCAAAAGAAACACAAAGTTCCAAGGAGACATTTCAAAGGGTTGTAAAAGTACATGCAAAAAACTATGAAAAGTTGCCATAGTCTTTGTTGGAAATGCATACCTTTTTTAATTTGAAATTTTTCAAGTAATGTAGAAAACAAAGAAAATAATTTTACAAACAAGCTCAGACAAAGGCCTACCTAATTCACAGCAGTATAAGAACTTTGGGGGAGGCAGGTATAACACAACCAAACTTGCCAGGTTTTCTTATTACCTTCCGTCTCTATTTAAAATAAAATGTTTGGGTCTTCCTGTGGGGCTGTTTCCTTGGGCTGGTCTACCAAGTGGGGCTGAGCCTGAAGGACCTTTCATGGCTGAGGAGGGGCTGGAATTTGGGTGTCTCCACTCAGCAACAGCACCTTCACCCCTGCAGCTCACCAGCTCTCTAAAAGAAAAGCCATCCAGAGACTCCCTACTGCACCTTGGCCTCCTCCCCATCCACTGCAGGATGAAGAAGGGTGGTGATGAATGAAAGGTGGGTAGTCCTTGCTTAGTGACCACAATTATAAATGGGTGTTCTGATAAATCATTTTATTGCAAGAGGCTTTTGACCTGACTTCCATTCTGGTCATCAAGTGTTAAGATTCTTCTGGATCTTGAGCCAATCTTCTAAAGTATTGGCTCTTCCCCCACAACTTGGTGTCATCTGCAAATTTCATAAGTAGATCATTTATGAAGATGATGAAGAGTACTGGGCCGAAGACCGAACCTTGAGGTACCCCACTGCATGCTTCTCTCCATCTAGATGTAGTTCTATTGAGGAATACCCCGAATATGGGGTATTTACATTTACAGCTGCCCATCATTTCTGTTTCCCCAGAACCATCAGTGGAAATAGAAACAGAAGTTTGCTTTAATTAAATAACTTGTGAATTCTCAATCTTTTAAAAGAAGGAATCAAAGCAGGGGGCACAGAGCCCAGAAGAGCCAAGAGGAGGTCACAGGCACCTGCAAATGCCCCAAGTGCCACACTCGGTACCACCTTTCAAATTGATCAGCCACATTCTTCTTCTATTAAAGGAATTCATCTCCAGGCTTTTCAAAACATTTGTTTCTACTCACTGTCTCCCTCCATGGGGTCCTTACTCAGGACTAGTTTTCAGACTGATCAGCCAAGTTTATCTTAAGTTAAAATTCCCAGAATTTTTGAAACATTTGTGTCTACTCATTGTCGCCATTCAAAGGGACTTCAAGTTTCATGATGTCTGTCAAATCTGGATCAGAATTTGGAAAATCAGCAGGAAAGTCAGAGATCCTCTGTGATTCTATGATTTTCAAAGGCTACAAACCCACTGGCAGAACGAAAGGCTGTTGAGAGGTTGTAAAGTTACAAGGGAAATCATAGCTTAGTTGTCCAGTTTGAAATCTCCCAATTTCTATCTCTAAGACTGGCAGTGATGGAGAAGACCATCCCTGAATCTGAGAAGCATGCCAGTCAAACAGATCAAGTTTAGCCATTCTAATTTTTTAACTGTCCCTAATGAATTGTCAGAAGCTACTGATAATTCCAATATAATGCATTTTTTAAAATAAAAGATTTTCCACTGTTTCTCCTTTTAAGGTAGCAAAAAAGAGAGGTTTGTCACTCTTCTGTGTGACAGTGCCGGCAATGCGACAAAATGGCAGCCATATCCTAAAAGTGGTACAATGGGTGAAAAGGTTGGAAAGCCCTGTGTTAGATTATAAAATAAAATACAAAAATACAAAAGTAAGTAGTAAGACACAGCGGGGAGGAAAAAGGGGAGAAAAGTGAGGTAGAGAAGTGTTCCATCTCAAGTAGAGATGTGATTGCTAATTCCACTTGAATCAGCCAGAATAAACTCAAATGAAATGGGAATAAACAAATCACTTTATTTCACATGCGTCCAATGTCAATAATTCATGCTTACAACAAAGGTCCATCCTGAATGAAAGATTGTAATTTGGACCCATCTAATTACGTAAAAAAATTATGAACTTTCCATCCTGAGCAAAGTTACATGTTGAAAATGGAGCTTGATATCCCCAGCCACCCCAGGGTTTATCCAGAGATAGTACAAAGACAAAGGCCAGAGGTCCTGCCATAAAACTTTAAACTCCACCCACTTAGCTAAGTAAGCATGGTATTCACTAGTTAGACTACAATTCACATAAGGCATCTCTTGAGGAAATTATGTTTAACCTTGTAAATGCTACATGTTCTTACATACAATGCTGCTAGGGTGCTGTATTAACCCTGTAAATGCTGAATACACTAACACAGTTCTTAATTCCTAAACTAGATATAAAATGGAGCAGCTGAATGTATACTGGTCCAGCACACTCCCCGCTTGGAAATATAAATTTCCACTATAACTAACTAGAAAAAGCAAAAAACATAACATCAAGCATGCAACTTTGAATATTAACTGACCATTAACTAGAATAAAAAACATGGTATCAAAACATGCATAACTGTAAGATAAAAACAAAACATGCATAAGTATAACTGGGATAAACAATGCATTACGAGGTAGGCACAATATGCATAGTTCAAGGTTCAGTCTTCAAATTCGGTCTTCTTCAGCAAAGGACCAGTTAGGTGATCGGTCTGGTGTAAAGCCGTTTAACGAGAGTCTGCGAGTCGCGACCCGACTCTTGTGGCTTCACAATCTGGATTTCACAAGTCCCATGGGTCAAGCGTTCTGATGGGTGTCCTTGTCTTTCAAAAAGACGAGGTCTCCTTCTTGAACCAAAGGATTTTTTGGAACAAAAGAAACTGGAACCAAAGGATTCTAAGGAACAGAAGAAGCTGGAACCAAAGGGTCTTCAGGAACAAAAGAAACTAGAACCAAAAGGTTCTTAGGAACAGAAGAAACTGGAACCAAAGGAATCTCAGGAACAAAGGAAGCTGGAACCAAAGGATCTTCAGAATCAGAAGAAACTGGAACCAAAGGCTGAGCATTGATGATGGCTGCAGCTTCTGCCATGAGGGTAGCAAGGACCTCATGCGTCAGTGTGGGAGTCAATATAGAGTCCAGGGTTTTGCGAGGTACACCAATAATGCGCACCCACGCTTCTCCCATGTGAGATCCATGGGGAGGATTGAATGTCCAAACACAATTTTGGGCGTTTAGGTACTTGTCAATTACTGGGACATGTCAAATACCTTCATCAATCTGCAAGACCTTGCAGGCATCTGCAAAGGTAGCTCCTGGAATGCTAAGACAAGTGAACAAAACGATTACTGCTACGCCAAATATGCGGGGTCTCGGTTTGTAGGAGCGTTTAAGGTGAACTGGTTCTAGGAAACAGCTAGTGAGCAGTTTCTCTGTTTTCTTGTCCAGTGCCTGAGGTTGAATGTTTGCATCTTGATCTGGATCTAGAAGTAGTGTTCTGGTCTCAGTGACATCAGGCTATTTGGATGAGCCGATAACTCAGGACCTTTAGCCATACTGTGTCTGCCAACTGTGATGCAAAAATGGACCAGCTAGCTTGGTCTGTAGGGTTCTGATCTGTTGGCACATTTTGCCACTGCTCAGGGCTTGGAGATCTTTTAATCTTTTCTACTCTATTTTTTTGCATAGACGTAGAAGTGTCTGCTTTGGTTGTAGATGCTGTACAGCACCACCTTGCTGTTTGTGTAGAAGGTGATGGATTGAAACTCAAAGTTCATTGCTTTAGTTATCAGGTCTGCTGTTTCTATGGCTAAAACAGCGGCGCGGAGTTCTAATCTGGAGACTGTGTGACTTTGTAATAGTGCCAGCTTCGCTTTCCAATGACGAAACTGACGTTGCAACTCTCCCTGCTGTAGACATTGATGTATCCTACAGCTGCTATTGCCTTCTTTGCAGCGCCTGAGAACAGCTCTTTGTTGCAGTGGCAAGTGAGATGGGAACATGCGTGCTCTGTATGTGGGCGCTTTGGAGACAACTTTAGGGATGCATGCCACCTCTCTCGGTCTTGCTCCTGTTCTGTTGGGAGTGGCTTGTCCCAGTCCAAGACGTGTTGGGAGAGTGAGCGCAGAAGCAGCTTTCCTTGGACTCTTGTGGCAAAACTTAGAGGGTTGAACAGGCAGTTTACTGTAGACAAGACTCCTCTTCTTATGAAAGCATTGTCTTTTGCCGGGGTTCTAAAGATAAAGACATGGGAAGCTTTGGCCGCGTGATCTGTAGACTCACAGCATTCGAAGCAGACCTTGTACTCTTCTGAATCCAACCTTCTTCTCCAGGATGTTGGAGGACCCATTGGTGCTGCATGGGATTTGCCATCGGGGCATGTCAATGGCTTCTCATTGATCCTCATAAGCATTGCTTCCAAGAGCAAGGGAATGTGGTACAGAAGGCTGGCAGTTTTCTTCAGAATTCTTCTTGTTGAGGGTAACTTCCCATGGCTCACATGAGGGGCCTTGAGGTTTGGCTGAATTCCTCTGCCTTTACATTAAGCTGAGGAGGCCTGATCTCTTGTGTTTTCACTTGTTGGGGGAATCTTGTTGTTCAGGTGGTGCGTTGCCGGCTCCCTGGCCAGTTAGCTCATCTGGTGGTTGAGATTCTTCTCCATGTTTGGGTGTGAAGTGGCACCTCGGGATGCTGTTTCCTGTTGATGCATTAGAGACTCTATAGTCTGGCCTGAGTCCTGGCAATCTCGTCCTGCAGCAGCTGCTCTTCCTGCTGTGGAGTCTTCACCAATGCAGGTGGACCTGTCAGATTACCATCTGTGGCTTGGTTCACTGGAGCCGGCTGTGTAGCTCTGGAGGGAAGGTCTCGTGATCCAGATGTGTACTGCTGGTTCTCTGGCTAATTGACACGTGGTCGTGGAGATTCTCCTTCCTGTCCACTTGGTCTCAGAGGACTTGTGGACATCTGTGATGCTCCTGCCTGCTCATATCAGATCGGTCATCAACATAGGCCTGCGCACATTCATGTGGGTTTACAACTTCTGGCTTTCTAGAATTGGGCTTGAAGACAGTGTCTTGGAGTGCTTTCTGTAAAGCTTCCATTCTTGTCACTTTTTTCTGCTTCCTGTTGATGCTGTAGAAAGAAATGATCTATGGCCATTTCCTTCTTTTGTCTAGCCTCCAGTCTGGCCATTTCTTCCTTTTGTCGAGCCACGTGTACAGCTGTGTTGGCCTCCAATTTGGCCATTTCTTTCTTTAGCAGCTGCTTGGCTTTTGCCCAACGTAGAGCTGGTTCAGCCATTTCTAACTTTATCAGCTGCTCTTCCTTTGCCACAGGTAAAACTGCTGCGGCTACCGCAGTATCCACTTGTGCTTGCACTGCACTGGGGACTCGGGATGAGTGGCTATGACGAGATGTTTTGGAGTGATGGGAGACGCCTGAAAGGTTGATGGGACACACTGGTGGGGTGGGAAGATACCTTAGAGCGGCGGGATGACGCCTGCAAATGATGGGACACCTTGGACTTGGCCTTCTCGATTGGCGTCCTTTTGATATGTAGCTCACAATCAGGGAGGCATTTTTTACTATCTAAGAAACGCTCATGGTCCTTGTTTTGTTGTATTACTTTTTCGAGTGCTGGATCCCTTAGCTGTTTCTGGACCCTTTCAAGATAGTGCCCATAGTCTTTCCATTTGTGGAAAAACTCCTTCAATGAAAGGGTGCATTCAGCAGAAAGCTCCTCTTTAGGCACTAGGCAGTGTTTCTTTAATTTCTTCCAGTTTCTTTTGTGGCGTTCACAGTACGCATCCCATTTCTCCATCAGGTTCGCTCACATGGCTTCTGTAGGCTTTCTTTGTTGCCTCAGGTCATAAGGTTTTAGGGCTTCTGAGTTGTCTTTAACCTCACCGAAGCTTGGGCATCAATTTCTGTCTGCAAATCAAGGTCAATTAGCTGGAGCTGCTCTCCATGCTCAGTTGAATGCAGTGGTTCTCCTTGGCTGGCTGGTTGGAGCACCTTTCCAAGGTCGGTTACTTGAAGCAGATCTTCCAAATCAATAAGACATTCTGCCATGGCTATGATAGGTTCAGAACTCTTCCTAGTTATTTTAACCCTCTGACCACTAGGGGTCGCTGTTTGGAGGCAAGCCTGTTATTTGCAGATCAGCCATTGGGGGGTGTGCTGTTCTGCGTGAGCAAAGGCAAGCTGGTATACAGATATACACGTCTGTTCTTTTGAAACACTTGTAAACATTCAAAGCAGATGTCTCTGAACAAGCAGAAAACTCATTTGCATTTCAAATGTGCAGGTTTTTCCAGGCAGAGGAAAGAAGGGAAAGCAATTCTCCAAATCATTTTCAAATGCTGCCTACAAACTCAATGGCAAACGAGGCAGTAAGATTTAAACAGGCTTTTCAAGCTGGTCTCCACGGGAAGACAGGAAGATACAACAGTTCATAGAGGTACAAATCATAGAACTGTGACTCTGCCTCTTGCAGAGCCAGCTGGAGAATGGCTAATTAATCATCTCCTTTTTAACTGCAGCCAAATGAGGAAACGTGCCATATTTTTAGAATGGTAATAATTGCACCATTTTTTACTGTTCCGTCTCAAGTAGAGATGTGATTGCTAATCTCACTTGAAACAGTCAGAATAAACTCAAATGAAATGGGAATCACTTCATTTCACATGCATCCAATGTCAATAACTCACAGCTACAGCAAAGGTCCATCCGGAATGCAAGTTTACTCATTAGGTAAACAAATGATGAACTTTCCATCCTGAGCAAAATTACATGTTGAAAATGGAGCTTGATATCCCCAGCCATGCCAGGGTTGATCCAGAGAGATAGTACAAAGACAAAGGCTGGTAGTCCTGCCATAAAACTTTAAACTTCACCTACTTAGCTAGGTAAGCATGGTATTCACTAAACACTTAAGACTACAATTCCCATAAGGCATCAAAAGGTTGAAAAGCCCTGATGTCAATCAGAAGACCCTGGAGATGCTGCAACATTCCAGCTGATCGGTGCTACTTCTGGGCTCAGCAGAAGTGCCAGGATCAGCACCAAGCTCCAGCTGGAGCCTGGCGCTGATCCTTGCACATGCACTGAACTCTGACAGCCCTGCAGCTCCAGCCATCTCTCGCTCAGGCTTATGCGGTGCTGCCACCGATTCAGCTCATTCCCCTCCCCCGCTACCACTTTTCTAGGATGGTCATGTACCACCTGACAGGTGCCAATGTACCACAGGTGGTACCTGTGGCATAAAAGGTGGAAGACATATTTCCTGGTTGTTGCCTTCATCTCTACCAGCCACAAAGAGAGATGTGGCCACCCAACTCTATTTTGATCAAAATAAAAGTTGTTTCATTGTTGAAACCTCAGCTAAAGAGTTCCTTTAACTCTTTTAAATCCTGAGTAATGCTGGGGCAATTGTGAGGCTAAGTGTAAAACCTTAACAAACCTTTTTGAGGAATTGTACCACTTCTGCAAAGGGAATATCCAGTAACTGCTGCTGATAACCAGAAACTGGTACTTAGCCTTTTTCCACTTTCCTTTTCTCTCCACTTACAAGTCTAATCCTGAGACATGGTTGAGAAAAAAAATCAGGCCACAATTCAAATAGTCAATTTCTCACCTACACTTTCAATGAGATATCACAAATGAAATTCAAGCCTTCTCTAAAATTATTTAATTTGGGCTCATGTGGATTTCCTTGTGTGCAATAAGGGACGATCTTTCCCACAAATAAAAGCCACAGACTGGGCATTGTAAGGTTTCTCCTCCGTGTGAATCCTCTAGTGTTTCACCAGTTCAGAATAACAACTGCAATGTTTCTCACAGAGAGAACATTCAAGGGGTTTCTCTCTGGTGTGAATCCTCTGGTGTTTCCCCAGGTCAGAATTATGAGTGAAACTTTTCCCACAGTCAGGACATTCAAAGGGTTTTTCTCCTGTGTGAATCCTCTGATGGTTCACAAGGCTGGAATTCTGAGTGAAACTTTTACCACAGACAAAACATTCAAAGTGTTTCTCTCCTGTGTGAGTCCTCTGGTGTATCACCAGGTTGGAATTCTGAGTGAAACTTTTACCACAGACAGGACATTCAAAGGGTTTCTCTCCTGTG
>JAKJMR010017417.1:69796-98651 GCA_024449315.1 Daboia siamensis | reverse complement strand
AGGACATTCAAAGGGTTTCTCTCCTGTGTGAGTCCTCTGGTGTTTCATCAGGTCGGAATTATAAGTGAAAGTTTTCCCACAATCAGGACATTGAAAGGGTTTTTCTCCTGTGTAAGTCCTCTTGTGTTTCATCAGGCTCGAATTATGATTGAAACGTTTCCCACAATCTGAACACTCATATGGTTGCTCTCCTGTGTGAATCCTCTGGTGTATTATCAGGTAAGAATTCTGACTGAAACCTTTCCCACAAGCCAGACACTCAAATGGTTTCTCCACAGTGTGAGTTCTCCAAAAGTCAGCTGTTTTGTCCAAAGCTTTTGCTGCATTGGGAGCACTGATATCTGTGCTTTTCACACAATAGGCAGATCTCTGTATCTTTTCCACCACTGATGTTCTTGGATTCTCAAGGACCTCAAAAACACTCTGAATCTCTTGTTGGATGGAGGTTTGATTCAAGCACTTCCCTTGCTCAAAGGGCGAGGCCTGCATTATGGTCCAAGTGACCTTTTTCTTCCAATGAAATTCCAGAGGTTTCCCTCTTTTTGGAACTAGGAAATGATCCTCCTTGATATTTTGATATCTCTCTTCTGTATACTCTATTTTATCCAGCTCAAAACTCTTTTCCTGGTTTTCTCTTCCTTGTCTGTCACCTGCTGGGGAAGAAGAAGTGTTTTGGAGTTTTCCAGA
Organism: Daboia siamensis; assembly: GCA_024449315.1. Classification (NCBI taxonomy): domain Eukaryota; kingdom Metazoa; phylum Chordata; class Lepidosauria; order Squamata; family Viperidae; genus Daboia; species Daboia siamensis. Next base: position 97,964 of record JAKJMR010017417.1, on the reverse strand, counting down.
GGAACTAATAAGATTTTGATTGCTGTCTTGGTTTGTTTTGCATTTTAATGCTGCTTGTGATTCTCAGTTGTCCAGAGTCTTCTCTTTGGCATTGTGTTGCCTGTAAGATTCACATAAAAGGGGTAGTTTAATTATGGTTTAAAAAATAGCTGCACATTTGAAAAAAACCAGATCCAAAAGCATACTTTACAATAAAAAGCAAATATATATTATGATTCATTTTCAATATATATCTCTAGTAAGATTCAAGTTCAAATACCTATTCAATTATGAAGTTTACGACTTCCGGGTGGCAAGGCGCCGCCGCCGACAGCTGCTTTTAGCTTGTCAGCTTCGCGGCTTTGTAGAACCGCCGAAAACAGCGCCGATCAGCTGTTTCGGCGGTTCGAAAGCCCCCTCCTCGGGAGAAGAGGAGGGGGTGAGTTTCCAAGTAGGGGAAGGGCTCTCTGGGGCCGTCAGGGCTTAAAGCTCTGGCGGCTGGAAGATTGAGCCCCCCCGAAGCTTGGATTTCTCCGGGCCGCGCAGCGCGTCTGCTCCGTTTTTCCTGGAGCAGAACAAGGCGAACGCAACCATCCCTGCCTACAAGAATGGACTTTGGAAGTTAATGGAAGCAGGCAGAGCGATGCAAGAGAACAAGGAGTAAGTGAACTTTTGAACTTTGGCTCAATCTACATTGAAGACTTAGAAAGTGAAAGTGCGTAGTTGTAAAAGGGGGAAAAAATGGCGGCTAAATCTTCTTCTAAACTTCCTAAAACTGCGGGGGCTTCCCCCCTGCCGCATTCTTCAGCGCAAGTGTTAGCACCTCCTGCACCTCTACCTTCGCCTGTCTTAACAGTTAAAGTTTTGGAAGATGCTTTGGAAAAACATTCACAGCATTTGGCTGAGATGATAGATGAGAAGATGGATGAGAAGCTGACAGAAAAATTTACAGTAATGAGGGAGGACATCTTGCTTGCATTTCAAGGCATGGCGATATGTATTGAACGCCTTGACGAAAGAGTGGAGGATCTCACTCAAAATAATACTAAACTGGATGCAAAGATACTAGAGACTGAGAATGTGGTGGATAAAATTGATTATGACTTGACATTGGTACAATATCATGAAATGGAGTTTGCTGTGAGGATAAGGGGCCTTAAGGAGAATTTAAAGGAAGATTTGAAAAAATTGGTTTCTGTTGCTCTCGAAGACGTGCTGGGAAGGCCAGCTGAAGAAATTGCAGAAGATATAGATAAAATTTTCCGTGTTAACTCCTGGATTGCGAGACAAAGGAAATTACCTAGAGATGTGGTTGTTTACTTTACAAAGAGAGCAATCAGGAATGAAGTTATTCAAGTTTCTTACAATACAAAGCTTGTGATTGCTGACCAAGAAGTTTTGGTTTTAAAAGAGATCCCTCCAAAAATCCTAAGGAAACGAAAGGAATTTGCATTTCTAGCACATGAGCTTAAGAGACGCGATGTCAGGTTCAGATGGGAGATTCCAGTGGGTATGGTGGTAATGTTTGAAGATACAAGATACCGTCTCGCTACGGTCCTGCAGGCACGTGATTTTTATAGCAATGTTTTAAAAGCAATTCCTATACCACTTCTGGAATCAATAAAGGAGGGAAAGTCTTATGATGCTGAAGGAATACAGATAGATGAGACAGCACCAGGAGTGACTCAAATTTCAACAGTAGAAGAAGCAAAGGACCAGAGGGTCACCCGAGCTGCTTCGAGACGAGCCAGGCGTGACCAAGACCAAGCCCAGCAGAATGTTGTGGAACCTTCAAAATGTATCTATAGCCAAGCTGTGGGAGGAGCGCGACCTAAAAATGTAAAAGGGATTCTGGAAGATGCGCTTCAAAAGCTTCGGGTTGCCAGAAATGGTGACTAAGTTTTTAACTTGAAATGTTAATGGATTAAACTCACCACAAAAGAGAAAGAAAATTTTTCAATATTTAAACCAATTTAAGACTGACGTTATTTGCTTACAAGAAACACATATTAGAGTTATGGACCAAAAGTATTTATCAAATTCAAGACTAGGTACACAATTTATTGCCTCTGCAGTTAACAAGAAAAATGGAGTGGTTATTTATGTCAAGAATACAATTACAGCAGAGTTAATTGAAGCTGATCAACAAGGAAGATATGTTATTGTGGACTTGTTACTAGAAGGTAAAAGAACTCTTTTGGTTGGATTATACGCGCCCAATCAACAGCAAGCTGACTTTTATAGTTTGTTACACAGCAGGATTACCCAATTGGATTACAAATCTTTTATTTTTATGGGAGATTGGAATGGTGTTTTGAATGTACAAATGGATAAGAGTGGATCTTACAGAAGTACCCCAAGTCATGCGAAATTGCCTAAATCTTTTTTTGAAATGATGGACGATATGGAATTACGTGATGTTTGGAGGGAAAGGAACTTACAAGAAAGAGACTATACTTTCTTTTCTGATAGACACCAATCTTTTTCCAGGATTGATTTTATACTATTGTCTAATGACCTTTTTTTTAGAACTAAGAGGATAAAGATTTGTTCAAAGACTATGTCTGATCACAGCCCAGTTTGGCTAGAGATTGGAAAAGACAGTAGAGAACGACGTTCCTGGCGTTTAAATGAGAATTTGTTCAGAAATCAGAAAAACGTGGAAGAGTGTAAGAAACAGATGAAGGTTTTTTTTGAAACGAATATGCATAAGGGTACTTCTATGGAAATGGTATGGGATGCTAGTAAGGCGTATATGAGAGGTGTGTTGATATATCTTAATAATAAATATAGACGCAACTTGGAATTTAGGAGGAAAGAATTGGAGACAGAGATTAAGGAAAAAGAAAAGGCTTTAATTTTGAATCCATCGGATGTGAAGATTAAAGAGACTATTAAGCTGTTAAGAGGACAATTTGATAAGTTAATGGCTGATCAGGTGGCAACTAATCTACGGTTTGCAAGGCATAATACTTTTTGCAATGCCAATAAACCAGGCAGATGGTTAGCTTATATGCTAAGAAAGAAGCAAAGGGTTTCTAATATAGATAAAATAGAACATAAGGGAAAGATTGTGTATCAACAGAATCTTATTAAGGAAACCTTTGTTGATTTTTTTTCTAAATTATATGCTAGTGATAAGATTAATGAAACGGACATTGATTTATATTTGAAAGATTTTAGCATCCCGGTTCTTACGCAAGACCAAAAAGAAGAAATGAATCAGTTGATAACTGAGGAAGAAATATACTTGGCAATTAAACAGTTAAAAGTAGGTAAAGCACCAGGCACTGATGGTTTGACTGCTGTGTATTATAAAAATTTACAGTTTGAGATGATAAAGCCATTAAAGGAACTGTTTCAGACAATTCAAAAAGGGGGAGGAGTGCCTCCGTCTTGGAAAACTGCTTTTATTTCTTTAATTCCTAAAGAAGATCAGGATGCTACTCAAGCAAAAAACTATAGGCCAATTTCACTTTTGAATACGGACTACAAGATATTTGCTAAGGTTTTAGCTAGTAGACTGATGAGGGTATTGCAACAGGTAATCCATGATGATCAAACTGGGTTTATAAGTGGTAGACAAATGAAAAATAATGTGAGACATATAGTTGACTTGTTGGAATTTTTGGAAAGGAATAACCAGATCTCTGCAGCATTGATCTTTTTGGATGCTGAAAAAGCCTTTGATCAATTGGATTGGAAATTTTTGCTAAAAGTATTAGATAAAATGAATTTTGGGGATGAATTTTTGCAACCAATTAGGGCAATATATCAGAAGCAAACAGCTCGAATAATTGTTAATAATAGTTTGACTGAAATGTGTACTATTGAAAAGGGCACAAGGCAGGGTTGCCCGTTATCACCTTTGTTATTTGTTTTAACGTTGGAGATATTATTGATTAAAATACGGAATTCGGAAACAATTAAGGGAATTCAAATAAGAGATCAGGACTATAAATTGAGGGCGTTTGCGGATGATCTGGTTATTACTTTGACACATCCAGAAAATTCTGTTATGGAATTGATGGAGTTAATATCGCAATATGGGAAAGTTTCTGGATTTAAGATTAACATACAAAAAACTAAAATTTTATCTAAAAACATGACAGCATTACAAAAGGTTTCTTTAGAAAGCTTAACTGGATTTGAAATTGTTGAAAGGGTTAAATATTTGGGGGTATATTTAGCACCCTCAAATGTTAAATTATATAAAAATAATTATGAAAAGTTATGGAATAAAGTGCAAAAAGAATTGGATAGTTGGAAAAAATTACAACTATCATTATTGGGAAGAATTGCAGCAGTAAAGATGAATGTTTTGCCAAAATTTTTATTTTTGTTTCAAATGATACCCATTCTCAAAAAGGATTCAAATTTGGAGGAATGGCAGAAGGGTATTAACAAATTTGTTTGGGCAGGGAAAAGGCCACGGGTCAAATTTAAAATCATGCAGGATACACGCGAAAGAGGTGGTCTAAGAATGCCCAATTTTAAATTATATTATGAAGCTGCTGCATTATCAGCTATAAGTGATTGGATCAATTTGACACAGGGGAGACTGTTAAATCTTGAAGGGTATGATTTGTTATTTGGTTGGCATGCATATTTACTGTATGACAAAAAGGTAGATAATGTGTTCAAAATGCATATTTTGAGGTATGCTTTGTTGCGAGTTTGGAAAAAGCACAGACAAAAGTTAAATTATAAGATACCGTTATGGGTAATACCCAAACACGCAATAGAGAATATAAATGTTGGATTTAAACATGATGTGACTACATATAAGGAAATTTTGAGCTTGGAGAGGAATGTGTGGTGTTTGAAGTCATATAATCTTTTACGAGAAAAAAAGATTGTACAAACTTGGTTTCAATATGGACAATTACAGGCCAGGTGGAAAGAAGATCAGAAGATTGGTTTTTTGATGGATGATGAAAATTTGGTAAAACAAATTAGAAATCAGGGACCAGCGCATATTAAACGGATATATCTTGCATTGATAGAGATTGACTCAGAAACAGAAATTGTTAAGGATTGTATGATAAAATGGGCACAGAATATTCAGGAAGTTATCACAATGGACACTTGGGAAAAGATTTGGGTGAGAAATGTGAAATTTACGCAAGCTCAAAATCTAAGAGAGAACTTTTATAAAATGTTTTATAGATGGCATTTAGATCCTAGAAAGTTAGCAAGTATGTATCCGAATTACCAGCCCAAATGTTGGAGATGTGGTGGCGAAGATGCAACGTATTTTCATATATGGTGGACTTGCAAAAAGATCAAACCATTTTGGATTAAAATTTGGTGGAATATGCAGAAGATACTCAAGAAAAGGATAAAGTTTTGTCCGCAATTGTTTTTACTGGGCATTATTACTGATACTATTGTGTTGGACATTAATTTGATGTTGAATTTAATTACGGCAGCGAGACTCTTAATAGGGCAATATTGGAAGAAGGAAGAACTGCCGACTATAGAGGAATGGACTTTAAAAGTTTCCAACCTGGCGGAAATGGCAAAGATCTCAGCATATTTGAAAGATCATTCTCAACAACGATATATTGTGGAGTGGAAGAAATGGATTGATTACATCCAGAATAAATATGGGACTAAAAAGTTTCATCTAGCATTTGAATAAGTATATTGCTTGTAGTCAATTTATAAGAGCTAAAGTGCGAGAGATTTAATAGTTTATTGTTGTTAGCATATGAGAGTTTATGATTGATTATTTTATTCTTATACCTTGTATTTAGCTCTGGGAAGTCCGGGGGGGGGGAGGGGGGAAGGGGAGGGTGAGAGGGTGGGATAGGGTTGGGGAGGGTTGGGGGATGGGATGTAATAATTAAAATGTATTGAAAAACTTTTCAATAAAAAAAAAAAAAAAAAATTATGAAGTTTACTTATTGAGTTGGGTCAGTCATGAATTCCAAACAGTTATCATGAAATATATCTGGAAGTGCTGGGGATAGAGTAGATATACACATATATATGGGTACACTCACATTCTTTGGTCTAATTTTAGAGCGATGGGTGGGGGGTTTTAATTGATGAAATGATCCCAAAATTTTGGGCTAGATTTAAAGGATCTATTTTTCCTACAGAAGTCAACCTCTCCAAATAAGATAAAGGCAAGAAATATTAAAGCCATTGGGACTGGCAAGTCCATTCATAAATGGAGTGATTGTTAAGTATGAATCATTTAACTACAGTGTGGGGAAAAAATATTTGATTACCTGCTGCTTTTGTATGTTTGCCCACTGACAAAGAAATGGTCAGTGTCAACGCTACTAACATCGAATGTTATTGCTGGACATGAGATGAAGAAGTAGCTATTTCATATGTTAAACTTGTATATTGCTTTAAGACTTGTGTATTGTTTTAGTTTAAAATTGGTGGGAGGGAAGATTAGGAATGCACTTTGAAGGCAATTGTCTCTCTAAAGAAGATAAGACTTTGGCGGTTCTTCTAACGGAAGGGAAGCTGATTCTTTAAATTAATTGGAGAATATGATTAATGACAAAATCACCTGCTGCTTTTGTATGTTTCCCCACTGACAAAGAAATGATCAGTCTATAATTTTAATGGTAGGTTTAATAGTGAGAGACAATAACAACAAAAAAATCCAGAAAAACACATTTCAAAAAAGTTATAAACTGATTTGCATTTTAATGACTGAGATACGTATTTGATCCCCTATCAATCAGCAAGACATGGGGCTCCCAGAAGCATTTTATACAAGGGAATGCACTGAGGTTAGGAGCACTCTCTTATAGGGTTAGCTGTATAAAAAACACCTCTCCACAGAAGCAATCAATCAATCAGATTCCAAACACTCCACCATGGTGAAGGCCACAGAACTGTCCAAGCATGTCAGGAACAAGATTGTAGACCTATACAAGGTTGGAAGGGGCTACAAGACTATCGCCTAACCCTAACCCTAAAACATACTAAAGTACTGACAAGTATAAGAAAAGTATTAAATGATTGATGGATAGCAATGAGAAGTATGTTAATTTAGATAAGAGATAGTATTCTCTCTAAAGAAGATAAGACTTTGGCGGTTCTTCTAACAGAAGGGAAGCTGATTCTTTAAATTAATTGGAGAATATGATTAATGACAAAATTAGAAAGGTGCAGGATTGTGTTTAATTATATTGTGCAAGGGGCAGAGATTTCAGATTCCAGCTTCCTTTGAGCAAGCATTTGCTGGTATATTAGGCTAATAAAGGACTTTTAAGGTAAACAATGCCTCAGAGTCACTTGAAAAGCCCATACGTCGGAAACTTGACATCCAGTCTATAATTTTAATGGTAGGTTTAATAGTGAGAGACAGAATAACAAAAAAAAAAATATCCAGAAAAACGCATTTCAAAAAAGTTATAAACTGATTTGCATTTTTAATGACTGAGATACATATTTGATCCCCTATCAATCAGCAAGATTTGGGGCTCCCAGGAGCATTTTATACAAGGAAACATGCTGAGGTTAGGAGCACTCTCTTATAGGGTTACCTGTATAAAAAACACCTGTCTAATCAGATTCCAAACTCTCCACCATGGTGAAACTACAAAACTGTCCAAGGATGGTTTCCGGTTTGCCAAGCCAGCCGTCATGGACGTCTGGAGGACGGCTCTTGTCTTCCATGTCCAGATTCGCATCGCTGGGGGGGTCCTAAAAGGACTGAAGAGCCGCCTTGCAGGGGCGACCAGATAGAAGGGGCTTTTGCAGAAGCGCGGGGAAGCCGCAACCCCCCCGTTAGTGCCTGCATTCCCTTCATACCGGCGGACGAAAGACTGGCCATAGTAATATGGCCAGTTACTAGGCTGCAGACAGCCAAAATCAAACTTACCATCAGGCAACATTAAAGCAGCATGGAAGAGACAGAGGTAAGATTCCTCTCTTATACCTTAATCATCTTCTTTTCACCTAAACAAGCTGTTAAGTACTTTTTCCCCTGTGGAGAGGGAGGGGGGAATTCAATCCTCGCTTCAAATAAGCCGCAAGCAAGCCCAGGGGTATTTTTAAAAAAAATAATGTTGAAAAAAGACACAAACTAAAAGAAAAGAATTTACAAAGTACTTGGGGGACACCCAGTGGCTAAACCTGAAATTGCAATCTGACTTTCTCTTTAAAAAAAATCTAGAAAATATTTAAGGAAAAACAAGATAAGATTAACCTTGAACACCAGATATGAAACTTCACCACGGAAGAATTTCAAAAACAAATCTATGCTATGTGGGAAATATCTTACCAAACTTATCAGTTCCTCTCTACTGGCGATAAAATAAGAGCTTTTGGAAAAGAATTAGAAAGCATCTCAAAGAAACAAACTCAAACTTTGACTACAAGTAATATTTTATTGTGACAGAACTTAACAGAAGAAATTGAACAATGAAATACATTGGCAGAAGAATTAAATATTCAACAAATACAGACTTTTGAAGATCATAATGGGAAACAAGTAGAAAAAATTTATTCAGACCAGGACAATTATATCAAGAGGTGAAAATGATGGGAAGATTTGGTGCTGTTAACATTCTCTTCAATCCTTCAAAAATGGAGACTGGAGGTCCACATTGATACGATATAACAACACAAGAATGTTTTGATGACCCTGAGGCAAAGAAGTGAAAAATGACATGGCAAAGGAAGAAAGCAAGAATAAGAATAAGATTGAAGAAATATGGAAATTTTTAAGAGGCTTGAAATAGATAATGTCAAAATCGACAGGATTGCACTTGGATTATGAGAGATTGCTTTGATGAGCAGATAAAAATACTAAACAAAACAAAACAAAACTCTTTAAATGACATGGATTAAGATGTATATATGTTAAGAATGATAGAGTGTAACTATTATACTTGAATGTAGTGACATGAAAGGATGTATTAAATGTTGAAATGGAAGAAATTTTGGTTAATCTGAACTGGGATGCCCTACGTACAGTCACTCATGCGCTCGTGACCTCCCGGTTAGACTACTGCAATGCTCTCTACATGGGGCTGCCCTTGAGGACCACTCGGAGGCTTCAGCTGGTGCAGATTGCAGCCGCGCAAGTAGTAATGGGAGTGTCCCGATACTCTCATGTAACACCTCTTCTCCGCGAGCTGCATTGGCTTCCAGTTGCCCTCCGGGTGAGATTCAAGGTGCTGGTGATGACCTATAAAGCCCTAAATGGCATGGGTCCGGATTACCTTAGGGAGCACCTGCTAACAGCATCAGTTTCCCATTGTCCTGTGCGCGCCCACAGGGAGGGCCTCCTTAGGGTTCCGCTGATTAGAGATTGCCAGCAGGTGATTCCCAGGGGGAGGGCGTTCTCTGTGAGTGCGCCCACCCTTTGGAACGAACTGCCGATGGAGCTTCGGACTGTCCCCGACCTTCGCTTTTTTCGCCGGGACTTAAAAACCTGGTTGTTCCAATTGTCTGGCGTGGACTGAGAAATTTTAAAGTATTTAATTAAATTATATTAAATTATATTAAATTAATTTTAAAGTTTTAATTTTATTGTTATTAGGAATTGTGGGCCTGTACTAATTTAATTCCATTTTATTCTTTTTTGTATTGTTTTAATTGCCCTGTGAACTGCCCTGAGTCCTTCGGGAATAGAGCGGTATATAAATTCAACCAATAAATAAATAAATATGTGGAAACTATAAATGAGAAATAAGAACATTATATTGTTCTCCTCCTCTTCCTCCTCCTTGCAATTGGTATCCTAATGACTACCATTCTAATATTGTACTACTAATATTGATATGGAAATGAGATAAATAATAAGTATAATGTAATACATTACTAGGTATTGGAGAAAATTGGGTAAAGGGAAAAGAGGTTATTTAGCAATATGAAAATGAGAAATTTTAAACATTTAATTTTAACATCAATGTAAACTTAAAGCTAGAAAAATATATAATGTGTTTGATGTTTTCTCTTTTTTTCTTTTTTTAAGATGGAATATTAAAATATAAAATATACTAAAGTATGGACAAGTATAAGAAAACTATTAAATGATTGATGGATAGCAATGAGAAGTATGTTAATTTAGATAAGAGATTGTTGTTGTTGTTGTTGTTGTTAGTTGCAAAGTCGTGTCTGACCCATCGCGACCCTATGGACAACAATCCTCCAGGACTTCCTGTCCTTCACCATCCCCTGGAGTCCATTCAAACCCACACCCACAGCTTCAGTGACTCCATCCAGCCACCTCATTCTCTGTTGTCCCCTTCTTCTATTGCCCTCAATCTTTCCCAGCATTAGGCTCTTCTCCAGTGAGTCCTTCCTTCTCATTAGGTGGCCAAAGTATTTGACTTTTAGCTTCAGGATCTGGCCTTCTAAAGAGCAGTCAGGGTTGATCTCCTCTAGGACTGACCGGTTTGATCACCTTGCAGTCCAAGGGACTCTCAAGAGTCTTCTCCAGCACCAGAACTCAAAGGCCTCAATTCTTTGGCTCTCAACCTCTCTTATGGTCCAGCTTTCACTGCCATACATTGCAACTGGGAAGACCATAGCCTTGACTATACACACTTTTGTTGGCAGGGTGATGTCTCTGCTTTTTAGTGTGCTGTCTAGATTTGCCATGGCTTTCCTCCCGAGGAGCAAGCGTCTTTTAATTTCTTGGCTACAGTCCCCATTTGCAGTGATCTTGGAGCCCAGGAAAATAAAATCTGTCACTACCTCCATTTCTTTCCCATCTATTTGCCAGGAATTGAGAGGGCCGGATGCCATGATCTTGGTTTTCTTAATGTTTAGTTTCAACCCAACTTTTGCACTATCCTTCTTCACTCGCAACAAGAGACTCTTCAGTTCCTCTTCACTTACAGCCATTAGAGTGGTATCATCTGCATATCTTAGGTTGTTGATATTTCTTCCAGCAATCTTAATTCCAACTTTTGATTCATCTAGCCCTGTCTTTCTCATGATGTGCTCTGCATATAAGTTAAATAGGCAGGGTGACAGTATACAGCCTTGCCGGACTCCTTTCCCAATTTTGAACCAATAAGTGGTTCCATGTCCAGTTCTCAGTGTTGCTTCTTGGCCCGCATATAGGTTTCTCAAGAGACAAATAAGATGGGCTGGTACACCCATCTCTTTAAGAACTTGCCACAGTTTGTTGTGATCCACACAATCAAAGGCTTTTTTAGCATAGTCAATGAAGCAGAAGTAGACGTTTTTCTGGAACTCTCTAGCTTTCTCCATGATCCAGCGTATGTTGGCAATTTGATCTCTAGTTCCTCTGCCTCTTCAAAATCCTGCCTGTACTTCTGGTAGTTCTCGATCCACATACTGCTGGAGTCTAGCTTTTAGGATTTGAAGCATAACTTTACTAGCATGAGAAATGAGTGCAATGGTGCGATAGTTTGAACATTCTTTGGCACTGCCTTTCTTTGGAATTGGAATGTAAACTGATCTTTTCCAATCCTGTGGCCACTGTTGAGTTTTCCAAATTTGCTGGCAAATTGAGTGTAGCACTTTTACTGCATTGTCTTTTAAGATTTTGAATAGCTCAGCTGGAATACTGTCACCTCCACTAGCTTTGTTGTTGCTCAGCTTTTCTAAGGCCCACTTCACTTCACATACTAGGATGTCTGGCTCGACGTCAGTGACCACCTCATTGTGATTATCAGGTATGTTAAGCTCATTCTTATATAGTTCTTCTGTGTAATTTTGCCACCTCTTCTTAATCTCTTCTGCCTCTGTTCGCTCCTTGCCTTTTTGGTCCTTTATCATGCCCATTTTTGCATTAAATGTTCCCTTCATCTCTCCAATTTTCTTGAAAAGATCTCTGGTCCTCCCTATTCTATTGTTTTTTTATATTTCTTTGCACTGTTCATTTAAGAAGACATTCTTATCTCTTCTAGCTATTCTCTGGAATTCTGCATTCAATTGGGCGTATCTTTCTTTCTCTCCCTTGCCTTTCGCTTCCCTTCTTTCCTCAGCTATTTGCAAAGCTTCCTCAGACAGCCATTTTGCTTTCTTGCATTTCTTTTTCTTTGGGATGGTTTTGGTTGCTACCTCTTGTACAATGTTGCGATCCTCTGTCCATAGTTCTTCAGGCACTCTGTCTATCAGATCTAATTCCTTAAATCTATTTGTCACCTCTACTGTATATTCAAGGGACGCAGTGGCTCAGTGGGTTAAGACGCTGAGCTTGTCGATCAGAAGGTCGGCAGTTTGGCGGGTCGAATCCCTAGTGCCGCGTAGCAGAGTGAGCGCCTGTTACTCGTCCCAGCTTCTGCCCACCTAGCAGTTCAAACGCACGTAAAAATGCAAGTAGAAAAATAGGGACCACTCCGGTGGGAAGGTAACAGCGTTCTGGGCGCCTTTGGCATCTAGTCATGCCAGCCACATGACCACGGAGAAGTCCTCGTACAAGCGCTGGCTCTTCGGCTTTGAAATGGAGATGAGCACCGGCCCCTAGAGTCGGAAACGACTAGCACGCATGTGCGGGGGAACCTTTACCTTTACCTTTACTGTATATTCAACAGGGATATGATTTAATTCATACCTGAGTGGCCTAGTGCATTTCCGTACTTTCTTCAGTTTAAACCTAAACTTTGCAATGAGAACCTCATGGTCTGAGCCACAGTCAGCTCCTGGTCTTGTTTTTATTGATTGTATAGAGCTTCTCCATCTTTGGCTGCAGAGCATATAGTCAATCTGATTTCTGTGTTGACCGTCTGGTGATGTCCATGTGTAGAGCCGTCTCTTGGGTTGTTGGAAAAGAGTGTTTGCTATGACCATCGTATTCTCTTGACAAAATTCTATCAGCCTGTGCCCTGCTTCATTTTGTACTCCAAGGCCAAACTTGCCTGTTACTCCGGTTATCTTTTGGCTTCCTACTTTAGCATTCCAATCCCCCATGATGATAAGGACATCATTTTTTGGTGTTAGTTCTATAAGGTGCTGTAGGGCTTCATAGAACCAGTCAATTTCATCCTTTTCAGCACCGGTGGTTGGGGCATAGATTTGGACTACTGTGATATTGAATGGTTTGCTTTGGATTCGAACTGAGATCATTCTGTTATTTTGAGGATTGTATCCCAGTATTGCTTTTCCTATTCTTTTATTGACTATGAAGGCTACTCCATTTCTTCTGAGGGATTCTTGCCCGCAGTAGTATACCTGATGGTCATCTGAATTAAATTCACCCATTCCTGTCCATTTTAGTTCGCTGATACCTAAGATGTCGATGTTCAGTCTTGTCATCTCTTGTTTGACCACGTCCAGCTTGCCTTGATTCATGGATCTTACATTCCAGGTTCCTATGGAGAAAAAATCTTTACAGCATCGGACTTTCCTTTCACCACCAGACATATCCACAGCTGAGTGTCCTTTCGGCTTTGGCCCAGTCGCTTCATTCTTTCTGGCGCTACTAGTACTAGCCCTCTGCTCTTCCCCAGTAGCATATTGGACACCTTTCGACCTGAGGGGCTCATCTTCCAGCGTCATATCGTTTTGCCTTTTGGTACTATCCATAGGGTTTTCATGGCAAAGATACTGGAGTGGGTTGCCATTTCCTTCTCCAGTGGATCACGTTTTGTCAGAACTCTCTGCTATGACCTGTCCGTCTTGGGTGGCCCTGCACGGCATAGCTCATAGCTTCATTGAATTACGCAAGCCCCTTCGCCACGACAAGGCAGTAATCCATGAAGGGGAGATAAGAGATAGTATGCATTAAAGGGAATAAGAGAGAGGAGGTATTGGTTACAACAATTTGGAGATTTGCAATAAAATGTATTGTCTGAAATGGAACTATTGTAATCCAGACAACACGTTGCTTTTTAAAGATACTATTGTAATATTAGAAAACTAATAAAAAATAGAAATAAAAAAAACTGTCCAAGGATGTCAGGGACAAGATTGTAGACCTATACAAGGCTGGAAGGGGCTACAATACTATCGCCAAGCAGCTTGGTGAGAAGATGAGAAAGGTTGGTGCAATTATTTGCAAATGGAAGAAACATGAAATAACTGTCAGTCTTCCTCGGTCTGGGGCTCCATGAAAGATCTCACCTTGTGAATTTCAATAATCATGAGAATGGTGAGGAATCAGCCCAGAACTACATGGGAGGATCTTGTCAATGATCTCAAGGCAGCGGGGACCATAGTCACCAAGAAAACAATTGGTAACACACTACGCCATGAAGGACTGAAATCCTGCAGTGCCCGCAAGCTCCCCCTGCTCAAGAAAGCACACATCCAGGCCCATCTGAACTTTGCCAATGAACATCTGAATGATTTAGAGGAGAACTGTGTGAAAGTGTTGTGCTCAAATTGAGCTCTTTGGCATTGATTCAACTCGCCGTGTTGGAGGAGGAGGAATGGTGCCTATGACCCCAAGAACACCATCCCCACTGTCAAACATTGAGGTGGAAACATTATGCTTTGGGGGTGTTTTTCTGCTAAGGGGACAGGACAACTTCACTGCAACAAAGGGACGATGGATGGGGCCATGTACAGTCAAATCTTGGGTGATAACCTCCTCCCCTTAGCCAAGGCATTGAAAATGGGTCATTGATGGGTATTTCAGTATGACAATCACCCAAAATACACGGCCAAGGCAACAAAAGAGTGGCTAAAGAAGAAGCATATTAAGGTCCTGGAGTGGCCTAGGCAGTCTCCAGACTTTAATACCATAGACCAGAGGTGTCAAACTCAATTTCATTGAGGGCCGCATCAGCATTGCAGTTGCCCTCAGGGGGCCGGGTAGGTATGGCCAGGGTGGGCGTGGCCTACTGGGTGGGCATGGCTAGAGTGCGTATAGCCTACTGGGTGGGCATGGCCAACTCTACATCATTCACATCAAGGGTTCCTATGGGAGCCTGGGCAGGAATGGGACAGATCTGAGGGTCTCTGGCAGGAGGAGGGTCTCTGGGCCAGGGCCAAGGCAGTGGGGGCCGTTCCCTCACTGTTTCCAGGATGGCTTTGTGGGACACATGAAACCACTTCACGGGGCGGATCCGGCCCCCGGGCCTTGTGTTTGACATGTCTGCCATAGACAATGTCTTGAGGGAGCTGAAGGTTCAAGCTGCCACATGTCAACCTCGAACCTTAATGACTTGGAGAGGATCTGCAAAGAGAAGTGCGACAAAATCCCTTCTGAGATGTGGTGGCCAACTACAAGAAATGTCTGACCTCTGTGATTGCCAACAAGGGTTTTGCCACCAAGTACTAAGTCATGTTTTGCAAAGGGGTCCAATACTTATTTCACTCATTAAAATGCAAACTAATTTATAACTTTTTTGAAATGTCTTTTTCTGGATTTTTTTTGTTGTTATTCTGTCTCTCTCTATTAAAATAAACCTACCATTAAAATTATAGACTGATCATTTCTTTGTCAGTGGGCAAACGTACAAAATCAGCATGGGATCAAATACTTTTTTCCTCACTGTATGTCAATTTACAACATCTATTCTGGCTGCGGTCATTAAGTGAATCACCGTGGTCTGCTCAGTGCAATGTAATATGACTGTGACTTGCAACTTCCTGTCAATTTCCAATTGATTTTGTTTGTTGGAAACCAGTTGTGAATGTTCCAAACGGAAGTTCCGTGACTGTGGGACACCACAACCCTCGTGAATGGAAGCCAGTGCCACCTCTAAATAACTGCAATGGCCAAAACTTTGAGGAAACTATTTCAGCACCAATGAAACTTTGAAGACTGAATGGTAGGTGGTAAGTGAGGATTATCTATAAAACAGGACATGCCAAATGAGCCCAATTACTATTTAAAAAAAGAAAGTTCTGAATCATGCAGAGATGTGCCAGGTTAATACATGGATGGGACACCAGCAGGAAATCCTTCATTTGTTTCAAAAATATGGAAGCAAAAACAAAATTCTGGAAGACAGCACTGGCAGATCAGTTCCAAATTGTTGCCAAGAAAGGAACATGTCCATAAAATCACAAGGAGCCAACCCTAACATGACGGAGACTTTTTAAATCTCCCAACACTAGGAACAATGAGGCACCCGTTTTAATGCTTGCACCACCAGGGAAATAAAATCTGGGGAGGGAAGGAATGTGTAACAGCTGACATGTTTCAATCTCGTTGCTTCTCTGCTTTTACAACCCAGGGAAACCCAAACAGCCCTGCTTGCTCCCGGCCTCTCCTGCATCTGTCCTCAACTCACCTTTCAGCTGCTGTTTCCACCCTGGGAAGACCAGGAGAACTAACCTCACTTCCTCCATCCTCCCAGCGGAGTGCCGGAAGAGGAAGTTCCTTTGCTGATGTTCTCCTTCCCTCCACATCCTCTCTAGGAATCTAAGAATCGAACGTTTCAACTCGGTTCGCCTGAGTTACAGTGAGAGTGGTCTAGCGACTCTAGCCTACCAGCAGGGCGCCATCTAGTGACATAAAGCTGAAAATCACGTTGCTCCGTCTCTACCTAAGAAAGTTGCCAGATTCATTTTTATTCATTATGTGACGTCAAGTGGTTTTCGACTCAGGGATCGCATCGATAGACTTTCCCCATGATAATGATCCCGATTGTTCTTTCAGGCCTCCCGAGGATTCACCCATCACCATAGGAACAGAGCAAGAAGCTTCCCATGCAAGAAGAGCTACACCAAAGGAAAGAAGGAGCGGGGGAACTATATGCATACAGAAGTCTAGCACACCTCCCTTAAGGATCGGTGAAGACTCCTCCAGCCAGTTATTTCTTTTGGGGTGGGGGTGCCGTGCGGGACAATTTACGAACACTTAGTTTTGCAAGAGAGAGAAGCTTGAAAATGGGAGCTTGAACCTACTTAGCTTTTTAAAAGTAAAACCCCAGGGAGGGAGTTTCCTTCATCCAGGCCAGGCTGTGTCCAAACATGCCCAGTGTCTGTTTCATTTGTGAAGGAAGAAATTTTAAGTGTGCTAAATGCTTCTATAAATTCTCTTGCGCAGAAGTCTCCTTTGTTGTTGTTGTTAGCTGCAAAGTCTTGTCCAATCCATTGCGACCCTATGGACAATGTTCCTCCAGGCCTTCCTGTCCTCTACCATCTTCTGGAGTCCATTTAAGCTCACGCCTACCGCTTCAGTGACTCCATCCAGCCACCTCATTCTCTGTCGGCCCGTTCTTCTATTGCCCTCAATCTTTCCCAGCATTAGGCTCTTCTCCAGTGAGTCCTTCCTTCTCATTAGGTGGCCAAAGTATTTGAGTTTTATCTTCAGGATCTAGCCTTCTAAAGAGCAGTCAGGGTTGACTTCCTAGTGACAAGGCTCCGTTGACGGCAGCCATTCCAGCTGTCAGCCCCGCTGTTTCCATAGAGCTGCCAAAAACAGCGACGATCAGCTGTTTGGCGGCTCGGAAGCCCGCTCCTCGGGAGAAGAGGAGGGGGTGAGCGCCCAGGCAGGGGTAGTGTTCCCCCAGACCTCCAGAGTTGAAACTCTGGTGGTTGAAGGGTTGAGCGCCCCCGAAGTCTGAGTTTGCTCTGTACTCCGGGATGCCTCTGCTCCAAGGTTTTGGAGCAGAGAGTGAACTGCCAGCGAGAGTGAACTTTGGATTACTCGGATGCAGGCAGAGCTGTGCAGGAGAGTACTGTCAGAGCAAGTATTTTAACTTTAACTCAGTAAACTTTGTGGAGACTTTTAAAAGTGAAAGTGTGCAACAGACTTAAATGGGTGAAAATGGCTGCTAAATCAACTAAAGTTCCTAGAAGCGCGGGGGCTTCGCCAGTTCAGCAATCTTCATTACAGGCTTTAATGCCCCCCCCCCCGACACCCGCACCTGCACCAGCCTTGACAATAAAAGATTTGCAGGATGTTTTGCAAGAGGCTTTGAAAAGGCAATCTCAGCAATTAGCTGAGCTTATTGAGGAGAAGAATACAGAAATGAGGACAGACATCTTATTAGCACTTCAAGGCATGGCTGTTTGTATCGAACGTCTGGATGAGAGAGTGGAAGATCTTAGCCAAAATAATATGAGATTAGATGCCAAAATGACAGATGCTGAAACAGTGATGGAAAAGATTGACGACGATTTATTATTGGTCCAGCATAGAGAGATGGAATTTGCTGTGAGAATTAGAGGGTTGAAGGAAGACCCTAAGGAAAATTTGAGAAAAGTAGTTTCAGAAGCTCTTGAAGAGGTTTTGGAGCGTTCAGCAGAAGATATTATGGTGGATATAGATAAAATATTCCGTGTTAATTCCTGGATTGCAAGACAAAGGAAGCTACCTAGAGATGTGGTGGTTTATTTTACAAAGAGAGCAATTAGAAATGAAGTTATTCAAGCTTTAATAACAAATTTACAGTTGCAGAGCAAGAAATTTTAATTTTAAAAGAGATCCCTCCAAGAATTTTAAGGAGAAGGAAAGAATTTGCTTTTCTGGCAGAAGAATTAAGAAGGCGGGATATCCAGTTCAGATAGGAGATCCCAGTAGGTATGGTAGTGATGCACGCAGGCACGAGATACCGTCTTCTCACAGTTTTACAGGCATGTGATTTTTATGCTAATATTTTGAAGGCAGGCCCCATACCACTTCTGGAATCTAAAAGGAAGAATGGTGAAGGAGAGCGTCAACCACAAAGTGAGAGTATACAAGGTGCTGAAGGAGTTACGCAGTTGAAAGATGGAGAATTCCAGAAAGTTACAGGAGTGGATCAGATTTCAGTACCAATGCAGGAGGTCAGAGACCAAAGAATGACACCCGCTGCAGCTAGACGAATGAGGCAAGAGCAAGAACAGCAGAGAGTTATGATTGCATCTCAAAAACTTACTTACAGTGAAGCAGTGGGAGGAGCAAGGCCAAAGAGAGTGCAGGAGATGTTGGAAGAGGCGCTTCAAAAGCTTCAGGTCGCAAAAGATGGCGACAAAGCTTATAACCTGGAATGTTAATGGTCTAAATTCACCACATAAGAGAAAGAAAGTATTTCAATATTTAAAGCAATTTAAAAATGATGTTATCTATTTTGCATTAAATGTTCCATTCATCTCTCCAATTTTCTTGAAAAGATCTCTGGTCCTCCCTATTCTATTGTTTTCTTCTATTTCTTTGCACTGTTCATTTAAGAAGGCATTCTTATCTCTTCTAGCTATTCTCTGAAATTCTGCATTCAATTGGGTGTATCTTTCTTTTTCTCCCTTGCCTTTCGCTTCCCTCCTTTCTTCAGCTATTTGCAAAGCTTCCTCAGACAGCCATTTTGCTTTCTTGCATTTCTTTTTCTTTGGGATGGTTTTGGTTGCTACCTGTTCTACAATGTTGTGAACCTCCGTCTATAGTTCTTCAGGCACTCTGTCTATCAAATCTAATTCCTTAAATCTATTTGTCATCTCTACTGTATATTCCGGTTATCTTTTGGCTTCCTACTTTAACATTCCAATCCCCCATGATGATAAGGACATCATTTTTTGGTGTTAGTTCTATAAGGTGCTGTAGGGCTTCATAGAACCAGTCAATTTCATCCTCTTCAGCACCGGTGGTTGGGGCATAGATTTGGACTACTGTGATATTGAATGGTTTGCTTTGGATTCGAACTGAGATCATTCTGTCATTTTGAGGATTGTATCCCAAAATATTGCTTTTCCTACTCTTTTATTGACTATGAAGGCTACTCCATTTCTTCTGAGGGATTCTTGCCCACAGTAGTATACCTGATGGTCATCTGAATTAAATTCACCCATTCCTGTCCATTTTAGTTCGCTGATACCTAAGATGTTGATGTTCAGTCTTGTCATCTCTTGTTTGACCATGTCCAGCTTTCCTTGATTCATGGATCTTACATTCCAGGTTCCTATGGAGAAAAAATCTTTACAGCATCGGACTTTCCTTTCACCACCAGACACATCCACAGCTGAGCGTCCTTTCGGCTTTGGCCCAGTCGCTTCATTCTGTCTGGCGCTACTAGTACTAGCCCTCTGATCTTCCCCAATAGCATATTGGATGCCTTCTGACCTGAGGGGCTCATCTTCCAGCGTCATATCGTTTTGCCTTTTGGTACTGTCCATAGGGTTTTCATGGCAAAAATACTGGAGTGGGTTGCCATTTCCTTCTCCAGTGGATCACGTTTTGTCAGAACTCTCTGCTATGACCTGTCCGTCTTGGGTGGCCCTGCACGGCATAGCTCATAGCTCATAGCTTCATTGAATTATGCAAGTCCCTTCGCCACGAGAAGGCAATAATCCATGAAGGGGAAGTCTCCTTTAGAACAAAGCTAATGGAGAGGGAGAGGCAAAGAGGGAGCAGAGCCTAGAAAAAGGGGGCCTTAGAAAGAGGGGGTGACAGCCTATATATGGCAAAAAAAAACGTACAAGTACCCAAGGAGACATTTCAAAGGGTTGTAAAAGTACATGCAAAAACCTATGAAAAGTTGCCATAGTCTTTGTTGGAAATGCATACCTTTTTTAATTTGAAATTTTTAAAGTAATGTACAAAACAAAGAAATTAATTTTACAAATGTTTTGCGCTCCTGGCCACTTTCCTTCATGACCAGAGACAAGCTCGCCTGACCAATAACCAGCCAAGACACAGTGAAGGCCTTTTCTTTCATTTATTGCAATAAGCAGGGAGAGAAGATATCAAAGTTTGGTTCTCTACAAAATTTCAACCCCAAATATTCCCATTTTTATAGATTCCTGGCCCCGGGCGCACATCCTTCCTCTTTCCCCTTTGGCTGAGGTACTATGAAGTTACACTCTTTCCAACCACCTCCTACATATTTCCTGCTACATACTAAATCGTACATCCCATGTACATTAAAATTAAGAGATAATTTTTGCAAGGTGTGTCAGTTAATATTAATCAACTAATTGCACACGTGCAGTTGCTTGTGTTCTAGCCCCCTTTTTGTGACCTTTTAGAAAAAAATAGGCTCTTTCCTGTTTTGCTACTTATCTTCTCTTATAGATGTATTGATAGCTTGTCTTCATCCTTTCCCACTCTTAAGACCCAGCTAATGTTTGCCTGCGTGTTTCACTTAACATCCTTTCTTTCTCCTCTCCTTTCCTGGTTCTCATCTTCTCCATCCACCTAGTAAATTTCCACTGCAGCATATTCAGTTTTAAATTTCTCTTTCAATTTTAAAATTTTTGAAGACCTTTCATTTACTTCTATCACAAACAAGCTCAGACAAAGGCCTACCTAATTCACAGCAGCATAAGAGTTTGGGGGAGGGAAGTAACAGAACAGAACCAAACTTGCCAGGTTTTCTTATTACCTTCCGTCTCTATTTAAAATAAAATGTTTGGGTCTTCCTGTGGGGCTGATTTCTTGGGCTGGTCTACCAAATGGGGCTGAGCCTGAAGGACCTTTCAAGGCTGAGGAGGGGCTGGAATTCGGGTGTCTCCATTCAGCAACAGCACCTTCACCCCTGCAGCTCACCAGCTCTCTAAAAGAAAAAACATCCAGAGACTCCCTACTGCACCTTGGCCTCCTCCCCATCCACTCCAGGAAGAAGAAGGGTGGTGATGAATGAAAGATGGGTAGTCCTCGCTTAGTGACCACAGTTATGAATGGGAGTTCTGATAAATCATTTTATTGCAACAGGTTTTTTACCTGACTTCCATTCTGGTCATCAAGTGAATCAACATGGACATTCAGTGAGACATCAAATGACTGCTACTTGTGATTTTATTTTATTTCTGTCTTGTGTCTACATGGATTTTTTTTGTCTTAAGCTTATTGGGAAGCATGGTAATGGCTATCATAGGATCGGGGGACAATGTGAATGCAAGGACTGTTTGCCAAACTGTTTTTTTTATACCATCATAATCTGGAATGGTATGTGAGGACTATCTGTATTACACCCAGAAAAAAACACCATCTGCCATCTGGATATCATTTGCTGGAAGCATAACAGGGAGGAAATGATTATTGTACCCAGCTGGTGAATTATCCAGAAGGATGTGAAGGATCATGGTGAGAAAAAACTTTTCTGCTCTGAAACTGATGGAGGCCTTTGGGATTATAAGCCCACACACATGGATGGCTCCCTCCCAAATGGATGGCTTTGTGAGCTGAGTTCTTTCCAAGAAGTTGCCACGGGGAGCACAGCATGTTCTTCAATGCCCCCTTGATGTGGTTCCTTCTAATGCTTCCCTTTGATAGCCTAGTTATCCTAGCTCCCTCATCCAATAATCATACCATTTAGCGTTCGGACCCTTTATCATCTTTGCTGATCTTTTGTGTACTTTCCAGGGTCTTAACATCTTTTCTGTATTGTGGTGACTAAAACTGGATTCAGTATTCTGTGATCTCACGAGCATAGTGTGAAGCAGTACCATTAATTTTTTTCTTGACACAATCCCTCTGTGTGGCGTCTTGGGGTGCAAAAACTGGATGCTGTGGCACCTCAGGGCGTGAAAGCGGGACCTGCTGCCATGCTGTGGGACATGAAAACGGGGCGCCAGAGCACCATAGGGTGCAAAAATGGGCCATCACAGTGCTGCAAGGTGCAAAAATGGATGGGGCCACGCCGTGGGGTGCGGAAATGGGCCAACATTGCACTGTGGGGTGCCGCTGTGCCACAGGGCACAAAAACGGGCTGCTGCCTTGCCACAGGCAGCAGAAACAAAGGACTGCACCATGCAAGAACTGGGCAGGGCTAGTGAGTATCACGTGGGTGCTAGCCCTGACCAGTTTGTGGCCCGTAGATGCTTGTCACCCCGTGTACACGCGTGCACATGTATGCATATAAAATACTTTCCCCTCCCTTTTCCTCCAGTCCGCCAACCAACAAATGTTGGTGACCTCTGCACTAGGACACCCAGATTTCTCTCACACTTCCTACTGTTGATCCACATACTACGTATTTGTTACCAGTACATTTGGTTTTTCCTACCTAAGTGTAGGACCTTATTTTATTCACCACTGAGCTGCATTTTGTTGGCCAAATGCTCAAATGTGTTAAGATCCTTCTGGATCTTGAGCCAATCTTCTAACGTTTTGGCTCTTCCCCCCCAACTTGGTGTCATCTGCAAATTTCATAAGTTCCCCTTCTATCCCCTCCTGTAGATCATTTATGAAGATGTCAAAAAATACTGGGCCCAAGAACGAACTTTGAGGTAACCCACTGCATGCTACTCTCCATGTAGATGTAGTTCTATTGAGGAATATCCCGAGTGTGGATGGTCAGTCAATTGCGAATCCACCTGGTGCTTCTTCTGCTTATCCCACATTATTCTGTCTTACCAAAACAGAGAGGTTTGTCACTCTTCTGTGTGACAGTGCCAGCAATGTGGCATAACGGCAGACATATCCTAAAACTGGTACAATGGGTGAAAACGTTGAAAAGCCCTGTATTAGATTATAGAATAAAATACAAAAATACAAAAGCAAATAATAGGACAAAGTGGGGAGGAAAAAGGGGGGAAAAGTGTTCCGTCACAAGTAGAGGTGTGATTGCTAATCCCACTTGAATCAGCCAGAATAAACTCAAATGAAATGGGAATAAACAAATCACTTTATTTCACATGCATCCAATGTCAATAACTCACAGTGACAGCAAAGGTCCAGCCGGAATGCAAGGAAGTAATTTGGACCCATCTCATTATGTAAAAAAATTATGAACATTCCATCCTGAGCAAAGTTACATGTTGAAAATGGAGCTTGATATCCCCAGCCATGCCAGGGTTTATCCAGAGAGATAGTACAAAGACAAAGGCCGGAGGTCCTGCCATAAAACTTTAAACTCCCCCCACTTAACTAGGTAAGCATAGTATTCACTAAGACTACAATTCCCATAAGGCATCTCTTAAGGAAATAACGTTTAATCCTGTAAATGCTACATGTTCTTACATACAATGCTGCTAGGGTGCTGTATTAACCCTGTAAATGCTGAATACACTAACACAGTTCTTAATTCCTAAACTAGATATAAAATGGAGCAGCTGAATGTATACTGATCCAGCACACTCCCCGCTTGGAAATATAAATTTCCACTATAACTAACTATAATAAGCAAAAAACATAACATCAAGCATGCAACTTTGAATATTAACTGACCATTAACTAGAATAACAAATGTGGTATCAAAACATGCATAACTTTAAGATAAATACAAAACATGCATAACTATAACTGAGATAAGCAAAGTGTTACATCAAACAATGCAATCGTGAGGTAGACACAATATCCATAGTTCAAGGTTCAGTCTTCAAGTTTGGTCTTCTTCAGCAACAAGACCACTTCAGTGATCAGTCTGGTGTAAAGCCGTTTAACGAGAGTCTGCGAGTCGTGACCCGACTCTTGTGGCTTTACAATTTGGATTTCACAAGTCCCATGGGCCAAGAGTTCCGATGAGCATCCTTGTCTTTCAGCAAGACAAGGTCTCCTTCTTGAACCAAAGGATTTTCTGTAACAAAAGAAACTGGAACCGAAGGATTCTGAGGAACAGAAGAAGCTGGAACCAAAGGGTCTTCAGGAACAGAAGAAACTGGAACCAAAAGGTTCTGAGGAACAGAAGAAACTGGAACCAAAGGAATCTCAGGAACAAAGGAAGCTGGAACCAAAGGATCTTCAGGATCCGAAGAAACTGGAACCAAAGGCTGAGCATTGATGGTGGCTGCAGTTTCTGCCATGAGGTTAGCAAGGACCTCATGCGTCAGTGTGGGTGTCTTAGCGCGTAGTGTTCTGGTCTTGGTGATATCAGGCTGTTTGGATGAGCTGATAACTCAGGACCTTTAGCCATACTGAGTCTGCCAAAATGGACCACCTAGCATGGTCCGCAGGGTTCTGATCTGTTGGCACATGTTGGCACTGCTCAGGGATTGGAGATCATTTAATCTTTTCTACTCTATTGTTTGCATAGACGTAGAAGTGTCTGCTTTGGTTGTAGATGCAGTACAACAACACCTTGCTGTTTGTGTAGAAGGTGATGGATTGAAACTCAAAGTTCATTGCTTTAGTTATCAGGTCTGCTGTTTCTATGGCAAAAACAGTGCCGCGGAGTTCTAATCTGGAGACTGTGTGACCCTGTAGCGGTGCCAGCTTCACCTTTCCAAAGGCGAAACCGACGTTGCAACTCTCCCCACTGTAGACTTTGATGTATCCTACAGCTGCTGTTGTCTTCTTTGCAGTGCCTGAGAACATGAGCAGCTCTTTGCTTGTTGCAGTGGCAATTGAGATGGGAACATGTGTGCTCTGTATGTGGGCGCTTTGGAGACAACTTAGGGATCCACGCCACCTTTCCCACTGTTGCTCCTGTTCTGTTGGGAGCAGCTTGTCCCAGTCCAAGACGTGTTGGAAGAGTGAGCATAGAAGCAGCTTTCCTTGGACTGTTGTGGCAAAACTTAGAGGGTCAAACAGGCTGTTTACTGTAGACAAGACTCCTCTTCTTATGAAACCATTGTCTTTTGCCGGGGTTCTAAACATGAAGATGTGGGATGCTCTCCCATTACTAAGAATCACAAGCATGAAGCGTTCTTGGTACAGTTTCAGGTGGGCTGCTCTCCCATTACTGAGAATGAACGTCATTGAGATATTCACCTGTGCTGAAGTTTGCATTTGGTTAACAAAGACCATTCTTGGGATGGACCATCCAGGTTCCATCCCAAAGGCAATCGGGGGACTTGTTAGGCCTCTGACCATTCCACGGTAGGCAAAGGTGTCAGGTGAGTCTACTCTCAACAGAGGCAAGATTTCAGCCTCAGGATTTACGTGTTCAGGAAGATGATCATCCATGTGCTCAAGTATGGTATGTGTTACCTCTGGTGTTGGAATTTGACTGCGATTGTCTTGTGAGGCCTCCCATTTTGGTATTGGCGACAGTAAGAACTGTGGACTCCTAGCGACTGGATGCGGAGTTCAGTGACTGCCAATGGCGACGGTAGGATCTGTTGACTCCCATCTAGTGACTGGTTGCGGAGTTCAGCGTCTTTTCTCCCTGCCGTGCTCTGTCGCACAGTGCACATTGTGAAAGGTGTCTCTTCTCTTGGGGGTGCACTTGGTAATGGTGAGTCGCTACATGCTGATGTGCAGTTGACCTTACCGAGCGTTTCTGGGCGCTCTTTGGAGCCATGCTGGGGCTCCTTGGGTGAAGGAGGAGTAGAAATTGCTTGTTGTAGCTGTCTGGAACAGGTTGTAAGCTGGTCTGGAACTCCTAAGGAACTGCCTGCCCTTGTTAAGAGCTTCAACCGTAGGCCATGAACCTGTGCCTTTAATGAAGGTCAATTTGCTCCTTGTTCCCTTGTTTAGAACTAGAGGAACTGGGTAGAGTTGCTTTGCTTTAGGTTTCAGTTGCAGGTAACATACATGTTGGCTTGTTGCTTTGCAGGTTGCCACTAGAGGCTGCCATGTATGGGCTTCTTATGATGTTCCAGGACCACAAGCAGTTTAATGTTAAATGCTTGTATTTCAGGCACATGCCACAAGTGGGCACCAGGGGTAGCTGCCTGCTTTGAAACTGGTACGGTATTCACTAAACAGGCTACAATTCTCATAAGGCATCAAAAGGATGAAAACCCGATGTAAATCAGAAGACCCTGGAGATGCTGCAACATTCCAGCTGATCGGTGCTTCTTCTGGGGTCAGCAGAAGCACCAGGATCAGCACCAAGCTCCAGCTGGAGCCTGGGACTGATGCTGCCACTTCCGCTGAATTCTGACAGCCCTGCAGCTCCAGCCATCTCTCACTCAAGCTTATGTGGTATTGCCACCGGTTCAGCTCATTCCCCTCCCCCGCTACCACTTTTCTAGGATGGTCATGTACTACCTGCCAAGTGTTGTGATTCAGTGTCAGTCTGTGGTTCCGGCAGCTGAGTCTGATGATTCTGAAGAGGAAGAGGAGGAGGGGTTTGGAGAGCCTTTGGTGTTAGAGGGAGGTTCTGATGCACTGCAGGACTCTCAGCCTGGCCCCTCCTGTCTTGTTCCTCATCAGACTCAGCCTTGTGAGCACGAGGTATTGGATGATTATCCACAGCTGGCTCTGTTCAGGGATGCTAGGAGGCAATCTAGCAAAGCAGAACAGAGGAAGGCAATGAGGCAACTTTGGAGAAGGAAATGAGGAGCCACACCTTGGGACTGCTGAGAGTGCTGCTCGGAGCGCTGCCATTTTCTACAAACAGCAGGTGGGCTCCCTTCTCTTCTTGGAAGGCTTCTCGGCCTGAAGACATGTGGCCGTGTCGTTCAGATCGCTGCCGCTATCATCGATAACAGATGGGCGCCGTATTTAGCTGCGCTGAGGCTCCTTTTCTTTTGGGAGGCCTCCCGGCCCGAAGATCAGCCAGAGAATGGCTTTGTGGTTGGGATGATTGCTGGACACTTTTTGCAGAGATATGAACAGGGGGTGGGTGCCCTTTTTGGTGGTGCGGAGACCCCTTCTCCGTTTTGAACAGCCTGCTGGGCCAAATACCGGCTGAGATGTGCCCTTGTTGTCTGGACTGCTGCCGGGCGCTTTCTGCTGAAGATGGTGGCTGGATGGCTTGATGGCTTGTGGACTTTCCGTGGCATGGCCCTGGTGCTCTGTTCAGTTGGGATGGCCCTGGTTTGAGCTCCCTGGATTAGCTGACGTATACAGTTTTTGGCACGAAGGACTGCCTTCTGAATGCCCGATTGGTTGGAGCAGGGTGTTGTATGAACATTTGTCCCTACTCCTAAGGCTTCCTATTGCCAGTTGATATGGTACTGGGATCAGGCCGTGGTGAGAGGGCGGTCTGGATCGTTCATCAACCACCCACTGATGTGAGAGATCAATGGGATGGGTTTCCCTGGCACCCTGGACTCAGTCGACCCTAGGTGGGCTTTCCTCAGCGGCAGTGAGAGAGCGGCTGCGGTTGCTCCACCTGGTTGACTCGGGTGAGAGCCGAGTTGAACTGAGTTGGGGGACTGAGATATATATCCTGGCCATATAACATCATCATAGTCATCTAATTGTTCATTTGGTTTATTGTCCTATGCAGCTTTTATTATGTTATGACCCGTATTCAATGTTCTAGCACGGACTTGTACACTCTCAGGGGGGCTCCTCCCTCCTGGATACGACCTGTCGCCATGTCCCTTACTTCCCTTAAGGACGGGCCCAATGGTTGGGACCCCGAGAGGTGGCTGGGCTTAAATAGGGGACTCTGGTTGAAATGCATTAAGAGGCCCCTGGTATGTTTTTTAGCCGGTTGTTTTAAAGGGTTAGGGAGGGGGGGAATGGGAGGGAGGGGAGGGAATTGGGGTGTGTTTCATCAACCGGCTGTCAGTCTGGGCCTACAATAGAACGGTTCCAGATGGTGGTTGGTTCCTTACTTATATCCTGTCACTGCACGTTTTTTTT
>JAKJMR010017417.1:22480-60373 GCA_024449315.1 Daboia siamensis | reverse complement strand
GGCTAAAGAAGAAGCATATTAAGGTCCTGGAGTGGCCTAGGCAGTCTGTAGACTTTAATCCCATAGACAATCTCTTGAGGGAGCTGAAAGTTCAAGCTGCCACACGTCAACCTTGAAACCTTAATGACTTGGAGAGGATCTGCAAAGAGAAGCAGTGCTGCTACTGCTGACTTTTCCACTTGCTCCTTGGTTCCAATGAAACCGGAGAATCCCCGGATGCCACTGCTGGATGTGGAGTAGGCTACCTGGATTCGGCCATAGCGGAAGCCGATGACAGTAGCAGTGGAGGTGGTGGTGAGAGAAATGCTGGAGGTCCGCCGCATCTCCGTCAGCCTCCGCCTCCTCCACAGAAACAAATTCTCGTGCCGGCCCCCATGGCAGCAGTGGACCTCAAGGACCAGGCAATTGCTCCGGTGCCGGCGGCTGCTGTTGGGATAGCCTAGTACGCTCACCGAGAGACACTGGAGGTGCTCCAGGCCCAGCATGGGAGCCACTGCGCTCGCCGACTTTGGCAGCTGTGGCGGCAGGAGCAGCACCACCTGCCTGCCAGGCAAAAGCAAAAGGAAGGTAGCAGCTGCTGTTGTAGCAGCCTAGTGCCCTTGCCAAGAGATACGGGAGGTGTTCCAGGCAGGTGTGGGAGCTGCTGCGCTTGCTGTCTTTGGTGACTGTGGCAGCAGGAGTAGCGGTGTGTTCGGGCAGCACCGCCTGGTACTTGGAGGTGTGGGAGTTGCCGGTGCATCGTCCATGCCTGCTTGCCAAATACTGCCTGCCAGGCACTAGGCTGCCCCAACAGCCACCGCCACCTTCCTGTTGCGGAGTTGCTCCTGCCACCACAGCTGCCAAAGACGGCAAGTGCAGCTGCCCCCATGCCAGGCCTGGAGCACCTCCAGTGTGTCTTGACAAGGGCACTAGGCTGCTGCAACAGTAGCAGCCAGCGCTGCCTTCCTGTTGTTTCTGCCTGGCAGGCAGGGGTTGCTGCTCCTGCTGCCACAGCCACCAAAAACGGTGAGCACAGCAGCTCCCATGCCGGGCCTGGAGCACCTCCAGCATCTCTCAGCAAGGGCACTAGGCCACCCGAACAGCAGCCATTGCCACTGGAGCGATTGCTTGGCTCTTGGGGCCTGTTGCTACCATGGGGCCGGCATTTGTTTCTGCGAGGGAGGACCTCCAGCGTCTCTCCTGCCGCCGCCTGCTACTCTTGTCAGTTTCCACTATAGCCGAACCCAAGCAGCCTCCTCCATCCCCAGCAGTGGCATCCGGGGATTCTTCGGTTTCATAGGAACCAAGCAGCAAGTGGAAAAGTTAGCAGTAGCAGCACTAGTGGTTTTGATTGTCTCCTTCATTGCCAAATGTCCCCATGGAAGTCAATGGAGGCACTGTGGCTGGCCTTTCGAGTCGGTGAATGAATGAGAGTGAGAGAGAAGCATTTTTGAGCAAAGTGTGAGTGAATGAGTGTTTGAAAGAGGCTTTTTAGAGCAAAATGAGAAAATGAGAGCAAGAGAAGCTTTTGCGAGGAACGTGTGAGTGAATGAGAGAGCGAGATAAAAGCTTTCCTTTTATCCTTCCTTCTGACACCACCTTCCCCCCCGAGTCACCAACCTTCACAGCTCCCTGCCGCTAGCAAGAACCAACTTTTTGAGTTTTTTACTCTTCTTTTTCCAGACTAAGGGAGTGCCAGCCCTGCTGATGTAGGAAAAGCAAAGCAGGGGCCCTGCTGGTTCTCCAGAACAGAGGGGCCGCTTCCTAATAAATGCAGCTGATCAGTCTTAGTTTCTTCTGCAAGGAATGGTTGGGGAAGGAGTGCATTTGCTTCACCCTTTCCTCCCCCAAAAGGTTCCCTGCTTGGAAGGCAGAACGTGAAAGGGGTGGCTTTTGGTTTCTTCCCTTCTAATGGACACAGTGGTGCCCAATGGGTATTAGGGAAGGCACAGATCGGGAAAGGGGATTGCATCTAGCAAAACTAGTAAGAGAAAGCTTATAGGCTGACCAACCAAGCTGCTAAATCTCCTCTTTCTAGTGGGCCCTCCTCACTGGGAAGAAACCGTGGGAATGAATGGACTTGGAGGTGCTGCGCACGTGCACACACACACACACAGACAACCCCCCTCCCTGCACACCCCATCTGACTGACCCATTCACCTTTCCAGCAGTCCTCTTGTCTCTTCCTCCGCTGCCACCACGTGCAGTCCGAGAAAGAGGTTTGTGGACAGTCCCACAAACTAAAGAACTTCAACCAATCAATTCAAACTTCGCAAGTTTTTTTTCCATGAGAAGTTTGAATTGATTGGTTGAACTTTTTTAGTCCCCCCCCCTTTTTTTTAGACTGCACATGGTGTAGCACTGGGAGCCGCAGGCGATGGCTGAAAGAGCCGCATGTGGCTCTGGAGCCGCGGGTTGCCAATCCGTGACCCACCCAAACAGCCCTACTTGCTCCCGGCCTCTCCTCCACCTGTCCTCAGCTCACCTTTCAGCTGCTGCTTCCACCCTGCGAAGACCAGGAGAACTAACCTCACATCCTCCATCCTCCCAGCGGAGAGCCAGAAGAGGAAGTTCCTTTGCTGTTGTTCTCTTTCCCTCCACATCCTCTCTAGGAACCTAAGATTTGAATGTTTCAACTTGGTTCGCCTCAGTTACCAATGCTATACTTGCAGTGAGAGTGGTCTAGTGACTCTAGTCTATTACTAGTCTGCCATCTAGTGAGATAAAGCTGAAAATCATGTTGCTCTGTCTCTACCTAAGACAGTTGCCAGATTCATTTTTATTGATTATGTAACGTCAAGTGGTTTTCGACTCCAGGGATTGCATTGATAGACTTTTCCCATGATGATTATCCCTAACTTGTTCTATCAGGCCTCCCGTGGATTCACTGATCACCACAGGAATAGAGCAAGAATCTTCCCCTGCAACAAGAACTACACCAAAGGAAAGAAGGAGGGAATGAACTATATGCATACAGAAGCCAAGCACACCTCCCTTAAGGATCGGTGAAGACTCCTCCAGCCAGTTATTTCTCTTGGGGGGGTGCCGTGCAGGACAACTCATGAACACTTAGTTTTGCAAGAGAGAGAAGCTTGAAGATGGAGGCTTGGCCCTACTTAGCTTTTCAAAAGTAGGTAGGCTCTGGGCCTCAAAAGCTCATGAAGAGCTTATTTGTGGGCAAAGTCCATAAATAATTGCCAGATTAGAGACATTTCAAAAGGTTGTAAAAGTACATGGAAAAAACTATGAAAGGTTGCCATAGTCTTTTGTTGGAAATGCATGCCCTTTTTAATTTGACGTTTTTAAAGTAAGGTACAAAACAAAACAAATTTTACAAAGAGGCTCAAACTCCTCCCTAATTCACAGCAGTGTAAGAAGTTTGGGAGGGGAGGTCCAACACAATCAGACTTGCAAGATTTTATTACCTTCAGTCTCAATAAAAAATAACAGTGTTAGAGTCTTCTTTTCATGGCTGAGGAGGGGCTGGAATTCGGGTGTCTCCACTCAGCAACAGCACCTTCACCCTTGCAGCTCACTGTTGTGATTCAGGGTCAGCCTGTGGGTTCGGCAGTTGGGTCGGACGATTCAGAGGAGGAGGAGGGGGGTGTTGGAGAGGTTGCTGAGGGTGTTGGAGAACTTGGCCTTAAGCTTGTTGGGAAGATTGCTAATGACCATCACAGGATCAGGAGACAATGTTATAGCTGTAAATCCAAGGATTATTTGCCAAATGGTTATAACCATCATAATCTGGAATGGTTACTAAACGAGGCAAATGGAAAGTGAGTGGACTATCTATATTAAATCGAGAAAAAAAAGCCATTTGTAGTGGATGCCATTTCCTGGAAGCCTCACAGTGAGGAAATTTGTTGTATTCAGCTGGTGGATTATCTAGAAAGATGTAAAGGATCATGGTGAGAAAAAAAACATTTTTGCTCTGATGGAGGCCTTTGGCATTATAAGCGCACACAAATGGATGGCTTCCTCCCAAATGGATGGCTTTGTGAGCTGAGCTCTTCCCAATTGGCTGCCATGGGGAGCACAGCCACTTCTTCAAAGCCCCCTTAACTTGGTTCCTTCTAATCCTTCTCTTCGATAGCCTAGTTATCCTTGCTTCCTCAACTGACCATCATATGATTTAGAATCAACCATTTGTCATCTTTGTTCATCTCTGCACTTTCCAGTGTCTCAACATCTGTTCTGTATTCTTTTGACCAGAACTGGATGCAGTATTCTAACTGTGGTGTCACTAGCATAGTGTGAAACAATACTATTAATTCTTGCTGTCTTGACACAATCCCTCTGTTGATGCAGCATAGGACTGCATTGGCTTTTTTTGACAGCTGGAGCACACTGCTGGCTCATACTTGTCCACTAGTCCATTCCATTCCTCTCTTACTACTGTTGACCCACGTACTACCTATTTCTTACCAGTGCACCTGATTTTTCCTACCTAAGTGTAGGACCTTATTTTATTAACCACTGAGCTGCATTTTGTTGGCCCAATGCTCAAATGTGTCAAGATCCTTCTGGATCTTGAGCCTATTTTTTTTATAGTATTGGCTCCCCCCCCCCCATTTTGGTGTCATCTATAAATTTCATAAGGTCCTCTTCTATCCCCCCCCATAGATCATTTATGAAGATGTCAAAGAATACTGGGCCCAAGAATGAACTTTGAGGTACCCCACTGCATGCTTCTCTCCATGTAGATGTAGCTCTATGGAGGAATATCAACTGAATGCAGTTTGTCAGTCAGTTGCGAATCCACCTAGTGCTGGTTTTGTCTATCCCACATCATTCTAACTTACCAAGAAGTAAATTGTGTTATACCTTGTCAAAGTCCAAGTATATTATCTCCACAACATTTTGCAGATCCACTAATTTAGATACTTCATCAAAAATGGCAATAATGTTTGTCTGGCACAATCTGTTTTTAAGAAACACATTCTGGCTTCATTTACAGGTGCCCATCATTTCTGTTTCCCCAGAACCATCAGTGGAAACAGAAACAGAATTGTGCTTTAATTACATAACTTGTGAAATTCTCAATTTTTTAAAAGAATCAAATCAGGGGGCACAGAGCCCAGAAGAAGCAAGAGGGGGTCACAGGCACCCTCAAATGCCCCAAGTGCCACACTCGGTACCACTTTTCAAATTGATCAGCCAAGTTCTTCTTATACTAAAGAAATTCATCTCCAGGTTTTTCGAAACTTTTGTGTCCACTCACTGTCTCCCTCCATGGGGACATACACATTCACGACGTCTGTTGAATCTAGTTCAGCATTTGGAAACTCATCAGGGAAGTTAGACAAGACAGATCCTCTGTAATGTTATGATTTTCAAAGGCTACAAACCCATTAGCACAGCCAATGGCTGCTTTAAGGGGAAACCATAGATTAGTTGTCTAGTTTTAAATGTCCTAATTTCCATCTATCAGACTGACAGTGATGTAGAAAAGAGGTCCCCAATCTTTTGGGCACCAGGGACTGGTTCCATGGAGAAAGGTTTTTCTATGGACTGGAGACTGTGTGGTTGTGTGTGCTGCCTGCATCCCAAGGATGGGGCTTTGCTTGTTCGTGCGTATCGGTTGCTGGCATGCCGCAGCCTGGTATCAGTCCATAGACCAGAGGTTGGGGACACCTGATGTAGAAGACCATCCCTGAATCTCAGAAGAATGTCAATCAAATAGGTCCAGTTTAACCACTCGAATTTTTAAATGGTGCCTAAACAGAGAGATTGTCCTTCTTCTGCGTGACACTTTGGACAGTGTGGCAAAATGGCAGCCGCTTCAGCAAGTCCACTGTTTGGCCCAGGGACGAATGCAGGTACCACTGAAAATGACTGCTGCTTCCAGCACACAGTCGTGAGGCCCAGGGATGCACGCCCTCCCCTCCTTATCCAACATGAGTGTCAAGTTTCTGATGGATGAGCTCTTTCAAATGACTCTGAGGCATTGTTTACCTTAAAAGTCTTTTATTAGAGCCCTATAACCTGCAAAGCTTGCTAGTTGAAGCTGGAATCTGAATTCCCCTTCCCTTAGCACAATATATTAAACACAATTCTCCTCCTTTTCATTGCTGTCATAAATCACATTCTTCAATTACTTTGAAGGGTCAGTTTTCCCTTCTG
This sequence comes from Daboia siamensis, assembly GCA_024449315.1. NCBI lineage: Eukaryota > Metazoa > Chordata > Lepidosauria > Squamata > Viperidae > Daboia > Daboia siamensis. The sequence goes on along the minus strand of JAKJMR010017417.1, from coordinate 54,268 downwards.
TTAGACAACCTACCAAATTCTTATCTTCTCTTATTTCGAGACAGCCTTGAGAGACATTCTTCCTCCTCCCTCCCCCAGCAATAACTGATTATTGCTCTTAAAGTAATGCACAAGTTTAAAATAAGAAATAGCTGCTTCTTCATCTTTTGTCAAAGCAAGAACATTCAATGTTAGCAGTGTTGACATCCGGCCCTCCTTACAAAAAGGACAGATCCTATAATGTAAACAAAACACAAGTTAGGAGCTGGCTCTTGGTTTGTTGGGGTTTTATGAAATAAAACTTTTTAATAAGTCTGTCAGCTTTCACATCACTAGATTTCACCCAAATGGCTTCAGACAATGGGTATCCCTTCCATTGTACTAGGTACTGCAATTTTCCTCTAGTCAAGAATACATTTCACTTCATAATGGGTCTGACCTGCAACTACGAGGGGTCCGGGTGCCTTCATAGGGAAGTCTTAAAGTGGAGGTCCGAAAAGGATTCAGCAAACTACAATGGGAAACCGGGTGAATTTTCCCCAAAAGTCTAGGGAGTTTCAATTCTACTGTGACCGGGTTGATGATTCTCACAATGGGGAAAGGCCCCAAGAATTTTGGTCCTAATTTCTTGTTGGGTAGTTTAAGGCATAAGTATTTGGTTGACAAATCTTTTCCCCAACATGGAATGTCCTTTTGGGAGCTCTCTTTTTATCAGTCTGCTTTTTGTAAGTCTCAAAAGTCTTTTTTAAGGCCATCTTTGTATTTTTCCAAACTTCTTCCCAACCCGTCAAGTGTCTGGGAAGCGGAGGGCAACTGAGGGTATTCCGGTATGGGGTTGAATTCTTTCCCTGTGGCTACTGGAAAGGAGTGTAGCCAGTGCTGCTGTGTGGTGAATTATTGTAAGCTACCTCTGCAAAAGGGAGGAGGTTGGTCCAGTTTGTTTGTTGGTAAGAAACGTAGCATCTAAGATATTGTTCCACCATTTTGTTGGCAGATTCTGTGGCCCCATTAGTAGCCGGGTGAAAAACAGTTGATAGGCCTTGAGATGATCCAATTAATTTAAGAAAATTCCTCCAAAATTTCACTGTGAACTGCACCCTTCTGTCTGAAATTATTTGCTTAGGGGCACCATGTAGCCGGTAGATATGTTTTAGGAACAACATAGTCAGCCATTGGGCCAATAGGAGTCCTTTGCAGGTGATAAAATGAGCCTATTTTGGAAACAGGTCTATCACAGTCCAGATGACAGTATTTTCTCTACTCTCAGGTAGGTCTACTATAAAGTCCATAGCTATTTCTTCCCATAGTTGAGAAAGGTCGGCCACTATCTGCAGTAACCCAGGGGTTTTCCCTGGGATTCTTTTCATGGTGGCACATAAAGTACAACTCCTGACATAGTTTTCCATGTCTCGTTTTAGTCCCGGCCACCAGAATTGCCAGTGGATGAGATGTAGATTTTTTAGATATCCAAAGTGTCCAGCCTGTTTGACATCATGGCTGTGTTTGAGAGTGTTAAGATGGAGAGCTTCAGGCAAGTACAATTTCCCCACCTTGTAAGCCAGACCAGACTGCATGTTAGGGATGTCTGATTGCCTTTGAACCATTGATCGGTGAGGAGTTCTTGTTTATTTTCTTTACCCCAGGGTGATCAGGATTAGGGGTCCTGTGAGGTGTGAGTTGGGCAGCAGTTTGTGGACTGGAGATAAATGCCTTGTTAACTTCTTCGTATTCACTTCTGTACTGGCGCAATCTCAATAATGCATCAGCTAGGAAGTTTTTCCTTCCTAGTATGTACTTTAGAGTAAAATTAAAATGGTTAAAGTACTGTGCCCATCGCACTTGCTTTGGGGACAATTTGTGGGGAGTTTTTAGTACCTCTAAATTTTTGTGATCTGTCCATACTTCAAAAGGCACCTTGCTCCCTTCTAAATAGTGTTGCCAGTTTAATAGCCCCCACCTAATTGCGAAGGCCTCCTTCTCCCAGACTGTCCATCTCTTCTCGCTTTCAATGAATTTCTTAGAAGTGTAGGCACAAGGTTGCAGGACCCCACTTTTATTCTTTTGCAGTAATGCAGCTCCAACTGCCATGTCACTGGCATCTGCCTGAACTACGAAGGGCTCCCCTTGGCAGGTGTGCTTTAGAATCAGTTCAGCAGCAAATAGTCTTTTCAAATTCTCAAAAGCTTTCTGACAACTCATAGTCCATGCTAGTGGTTGGCAGGTTGCGGTTTTCCCCCTCCCTTCCCATTTTGAGTAGTTCTGTAAGAGGTAGAGCAATCTTAGCAAAAGAGGGAATGAATTGACAGTAGAAGTTGGCAAACCCTAGGAAGCCCTGGAGATGTTTGCGAGTCTTTGGGTGCTGCCATTCAATTATAGCTTTCACTTTGGCTGGGTCCATTTCAATGCCCTCATTGGAAATTCTATAGCCAAGATAATCTATTCGGGTTTGGTGAAATTCACATTTCGACAATTTGACATAAAGTTTGGCATTCAATTGAATTGGTAGCTTTCCAAGGGGCAGTTGAAGGCCGTTTTCCACTCATCCCCCTCCTTTATTCTCACTCAGTAATATGCTTCTCTAAGGTCTAATTTAGTGAAGGCACTCCCCTTCACCAGGTGGGTTAGTAAGTCTTTCAGGAGAGGGAGAGGGTATTTATTTTCCACGCTCACAGCGTTAAGGCCCTTATATTCTATGCAGAGATGAAGAGACTCAACTTTTTTTTCTTTGAACAACACAGGGGCTCCCACGGTAGACTTGGCCCATTCAATGAATCCCCTCGCTAGGTTTGTATCCCCATATCGCTGCATCTCCTCCATTTCAAGGGGGGACATAGCATACATTCTTGGTCGGGGAAGTTTGAGCCCCGGCAACATTTCAATGGAACAAACATTGGGTTGGTGAGGAGGCAAGGTATCGCATCTTTCTCACTAAATGCCTCCGCTAGGTCTCGGTACTCACTGGAGAGAAATAGCTTGCCTGGTGGCCGTAAGGCAGCCATGTGCGCTCGCTCATTGGGTGGGTTAAAATCCCCTGTAACATCTGTTGAATCAATGGGGGGATCGGGCCCTATGGGCAGTCAGTCTCACAATTCTCATTCCTTTCTCCCACCAGATAAATGGCTTCCATTTGTCTAGCCAGGCTAGTCCTAGGATCACAGTCTGTCATTTTTGGAGCCACCAAGAAGCGAAGAAACTCCTAGTACTCGCCTATTTCTAGGCATAAGGGCTCCATTAATTGCATGACTAAAGTCTCTCCCATTAGGGAGCGATTGGCTTGCTCAAACCTCACAGGTTTGGAGAGCGGCTTAGCCCGTATGCCCAGTCTCAGGGCACATGACAGGCTAATGATGCATTGGGAGCAGCCAGTATCGACTAGCACTTTCAAGTCTACTTGTGCCTGATTTAGGGATTATGAGTCTAGCAGCAATGAAAAGGTGGGACATGTCGACTCACCATCAGGTCATTCTCCCCTTTATCATCACTGTCAAAGCCGGGTAGAGTGGTGACGGGTCTCAGTCGGTGGGCCAACGTCCTCCTGGGTGGGGGATGTAACCAGGGGTTGCACGTTTGGGCCCTGCTGCTGCTCCCCTTACTGTGGTTGTCTGAGGGGAGGCTGCTGTCATCCGGTGGGAAGTCATGGCACCACCTGCTGCTGTAGGCAGGTATGAGGCCTGGTGGGATGGGAGTCAGGTCTAAGGACTGCAGAGACCCAGTGGGAGTAGGAAAAAGTCTGTGGAGACACTGTGGGGAAAGTGAGGCCTGGGGAGATTTTGTCAAGGGAAAGGCCAGGAAGATACAATGGTTGGGAAACACAGCGGGGGAGGCCTAGGGATACCTACAGCAGGCAAGCCTGACCATGCACTAGAACTCCAATGTTTTCCCCCAACCCTGAAGTAGCAAGTGTTCCGCTTAGTGACTCAAACATTCAATTAATGGCTGCCTCAGGGACATCAGGGTAGTTAAGGAAAGCTTAAAGTCATTGCAACATGCAACCATAATTGCAAGACCCATAACAGTTGTATCTTGAGAACTTCTTGTATGCTGGCTGGTGAATTCTGGGGCTCAAAATCTGGAGGAAACCAAGGTAGAAGATTGAAACTCCACATTTAGGAATACAATAATCAATATACAAAAACACCACCTGAAAACCTCTTTGAAGAATTCCACAACTTCTGCAAAAGGAAATATCCAGTAACTGCTGCTGATAAACAGAAACTGGTAGTAGGACTTTTCCATTTTCTCTTCACCTACAAGTTTAATCCTGAGATATGCTTCACTAGAAAGAATCAGGCCAGAATTCAAATAGTCAACTTCTCACCTACATTTTCAATGAGATATCACAAATGAAATTCAAGGCCTTTTCTAAACTCAACTACTTTTGCCTCATATGGATTTCCTTGTGTGCAATAAGGGATGATTTATGCCTGAAGTAACGTGCACAGACTGGACATTTGAAAGGTTTCTCCCCTGTGTGAATCCTCTGGTGTATCAATAGGTTGGAATTCTGCCTGAAACTTTTCCCACAATCCAAACACTGATACGGTTTCTCTCCTGTATGAGTCCTCTGGTGGCTCACCAGGCTTGAATTCTCACTGAAACTTTTCCCACAGACAGGGCATTCAAAGGGTTTTTCTCCTGTGTGAGTCCGCTGGTGTTTCACCAGGCTGGAATTACGACTGAACCTTTTCCCACAGTCAGGACATTCAAAGGGTTTCTCTCCTGTGTGAGTCCTCTGGTGTATCCCCAGGTCAGAATTACGAATGAAACTTTTACCACATTCAGTACATTCAAAGGGTTTCTCTCCTGTGTGAGTCCTCTGGTGTTTAACCAGGCTAAAATTTTCACTGAAATGTTTCCCACAGACAGGGCATTCAAAGGGTTTTTCTCCTGTGTGAGTCCTCTGGTGTATCACCAGGCTGGAATTACGACTGAAACTTTTCCCACAGTCAGGACATTCAAAAGGTTTTTCTCCTGTGTGAGTCCTCTGGTGTTTCACCAGGTCAGAATTACAATTGAAACCTTTCCCACAGCCCGGACAGTGATACGGTTTCTCTCCTGTGTGAGTCCTCTGGTGTATCACCAGGCTGAAAAAGTGACTGAAACTTTTCCCACAGATAGAACATTCAAATGGTTTTTCTCCTGTGTGAGTCCTCTGGTGTTTCACCAGGCTCGAATTACGACTGAAACTTTTCCCACAGTCAGGACATTTAAATGGTTTTTCTCCGGTGTGATTCCTCTGGTGTATCACCAAGTCAGAATTACAACTGAAACTTTTCCCACAATCAGGACACTCAAAAAGTTTCCCTCCTTTGTGAGCCCTTTGATGTTTTACTAGGCTGGAATTCTGACTAAAAGCTTTCCCAGAATCAGGACATTCAAAGGGTTTATTTCCTCCATGAGTCCTCTGGTGTCTCATAAGGTGGGAATTTGTAATGAAACCTTTCCCACAATCTGGACACTGATATGGTTTCTCCCCTGTGTGAGTCCTCTGGTGTCTCACAAGGTGAGAATTCTGACTGAAACTTTTCCTGCAATCAGTACATTTAAAGGGTTTCTCTCCTGTGTGAGTCCTCTGGTGTATCACAAGGCTGGAATTCCGACTGAAACTTTTCCCACAATCAGGACATTCAAAGGGTTTCTTTCCTGTGTGAGTCCACTGATGTATCACCAGGTTGGAATTGTGACTGAAACTTTTTCCACAATCAGGACATTCAAAGGGTTTCTCTCCTGTGTGAGTCCTCTGGTGGTTCACTAGGCTGGAATTCTGACTGAAACATTTCCCACAGATAGGACATTCAAAGGGTTTCTCTCCTGTGTGAGTCCTCTGGTGTTTCACAAGGTGGGAATTCTGACTGAAATTTTTTCCACAATCAGGACATTCAAAGGATTTCCCTAGGTGCGTTGTCTGGTCTATCACCAGGCTGGAATTGTGACTGAAACACTGAAAAAGTTTCTCTCCTGTGTGAGTCTTCTGGTCTATTACCAGGCTCGAATCATGACTCAGCGTTTTCCAAGAATCAGGACATTCAAATGTTTTATCTCCTCTGTGAGTCCTCTGGTGTTTCAGCAGGTTGGAATTCTGACTGAAACTTTTCCCACAATCAGGACATTCAAAGGATTTCTCTCCTTCATGAGTCCTCTGGTGTCTCACAAGATGGCAATTTCTAATGAAACATTTCCCACAATCAAGACATTCAAAAGGTTTCTCTCCTGTGTGAGTCCTCTGGTGTCTCACCAGGTTGGAATTCTGACTGAAACTTTTCCTACAATCAGGACATTCAAACATTTTTTCTCCTGTATTAGTCCTCTGATGTATCACCAATTTGCCATGCTCACTGAAGCATTTACCACCTTGGGGGCACTTGTAGAGCTTTTTTCCTGTGTGGGTCCTTCCATGAACTACAAGGGAGCTATTCTGACCAAAGCTTTTCGCAAATTTGGATTATTTGTATGGCTTTTCTCTAGTGTGGATCCTCTCATGCATAATGAGATTTGCAAGTTGTAATCTTTCCCACAATCGGCACATCTATGGAGCCTTCCCACAACTGATATTCTTGAGGAGGTCAAAAATATGGATGATCCCTTGTTTAGTCATGCTTTGATTCAAGCTGTTTTCTTCCTCCCAGAGTGATACCTGCATTACTGTCTGCCCAACATGGCTATCCAATCTTACTTTTCCTTTGCAATGACTTCCAGATATTTCCCTCTTTTGCTGAATGATAAATAATCTCCCTTGACTTTTTCCTGTAATGTATCCTTGAGTTCTATATACTCTACTTATTCCAATTGAAATCTTTCTTAATTTTCTCTTCAGCTGCTGGAGAAGGAGAAGGATTGTTTTTCTGAAGGAAATGAAAAATACTTTCATTTCTGACTCAATTTGCTTTCCTTTTCAAAGTTGCTTGTTAGTCTCAGTTGTCAAGAGTGCTCTTATTGCCATCCTCTTTGTCTACAGGATTCAAAGAAAAGTGTATCTTTGTTTATAAAATGGTTGCAGAAGATATGAGAAAGAAAAAGTATACATTACAACAAAAAAGCAAACATGCCAGAATGCTAGAATAACCTCTTACATTAATTATGATTCATTTGACACATGGAAGATTACCAAGATCCAAGTTCAAATATCAATTAAATCATGAAATTCTCTTGTTCACTTGGGTCAATCACAAATTCTTAACAGTGCAAAGGATTATCATCAAATATATCTGGAAATGCTGGGGATAGATTATACACTTGTAGTACATGCATACAGAGAGAAATACAGATACACCTACCTACAGATGTGTATATGAAGAAAATCTATGTCTTTTAAGCCTGACAAAATGTCCCAAAATGGTTACAGTCAAACCTCCTAACTTTAGAGATGTGGGGGCTTTAGCTGATAAAATGATGCTTAAAGCCTCAGCAAGATTTGAAGCACCAGTTTTGCCCATGGAAGTCCTCAGCTGCAAATAAGGACAGAAAATACTGTCCACAAGTACTCTGGTGACATCCCAACTTGAGCAGTGCTCACTTACAAACCACATTTGGAACTGGTATCTGTCTCTAAGAAGCCCAATCATTAAGCATGATGTCACATGACAGAGCCAACGTACATCTGTTCCTCTGCCATTGTTATCCTGCCAGCCTCCCCATTGATTTTGTTTGTCAGAAGCTAGCTGGAAAGGTCACAAATAGGGAATATGAGTGTGGAATACTGCAACCTTCATAAATGTGCCCCAGTTGGCAAAACTCAGATTAGTGCAACTCCTTTTCCTGCAACTTCATAATCATAACAACTGCTGATGTGTGCTCACTGAATAAGAGCAATGATGACCACTAATTTGTGTTGCCAGGTGTAAGTCTGCTTTTACACTGACATTGTAACTTTGAAAACTCAGGGAACAAATGGTGAGGACTACCTATAAAATTGAACATCCTGAGAGGTCCTCAATAGTTATTTTTTAAAAAGCGCTGGGTTAAGAACAGTTGAACCTGGTTAATACATGGATGTGGCACCAATATGAAATACTGTGCTTGTTGGCGATACATGGAAGTAAAAAACAAAAATCCCAGAAAAGACCAGTGCCAGATTAGTATAATATTGTTGCCACGAACACAGCATGTCCACAATAGAATAACAGAAGTGGAAGGAACCTTGGAGGTCTTTTAGTCTGCTCAGGCAGTAGACCCCATACCATTCTGGACTAATGGCTCTCCAATCTCCTCTTAAGGGTTCCTCACAAATCTATGTGGCAACTTTGTCATCCAAAAGATAGAAGAGGGAACTAGGGGGCCTCCTATCGTGATCTAAATTCTTACTAGCAGAGATGAAATGATAGAGGGATGTTGAAATGTCACAAACTTTGGAGGGTGAGTAAATATGTCATACTGGGAGTCAATATAATGCAGACCACAAGCAACAGAAAAAATCAAACTAGTGTATTAGAATTTAAAAGAGCTGGTGTCAACAAACTTAGAGATAGGTTGGGAAGGATTTCATTGGATGAAAATCTTAAAGGGGAAGACAACTCAAAAAGTTTGGCAAACTGAAAAATATGATTACAAAAGCCCAGTGCAACACAATATTACTGAAAAAGAAAAATAAGAAATCCACAAGAAACAAGAGGGTTGCAAAAAAGGATAAGTATAAAAAATGAAAAGAGACACACATAACTAAGGCAAAATACCAGCATATAGCCCAAATCTGCAAAGATGAAATCAGGAAAGCTCATGCTCAGAATGAACTTGTCAATGCTGCAAACACTGACATGTTTTTGCACTGACAATATAGGAGGCAGCCTTTTGCTCTAACTGTTTGGCTTTGAATCACTAAAGCGCGAGAGGAATTCAACTCGGATGTTTTGAGAAGATAAGGGATAGCGGGCTTCAGAAGGGAAGTGAAACTTTGTGTGTCAAACTAATTGGTGAGTGTGATTCATGACATGTAATTAAGGGAGGGAATTATGTATGATATGATGTGTTAAGGGGAAGAGAATTCAGACTCTGGCATTCATCCATGAGTGCCGATGCTTCATTCTTGTTATTATATACTTTTTTAGAATAAACAATCATGCAATGTCCTTTGATCTGTCTCATTAGTCGGAACCATGACAGAACTAAGACTTGCAACAGAAGTCAAAGGTAATAACAAATTTTTTTTTCAACATATAAGTAACAAGTAAAAAGTCAAGAAAATAGTCAGTCCACTAAAGAGAGAAGATGGCAAGGAAATAACAGGCCGTAGAGGCAAAGCAGAGCTGCTTAAATTCATTCTTTGCATCTTTTTTCATGCACATAGAAAAAATAGCCCAATCTACCAAAAAACAAAACCATAAAAAATAGACTAGGATTACAAATTAAAATAGGCAAGAAAATAAGAGAATGCCTGCCCACTCTACACGAGTTCTAATCACCAGAACCAGACATATTACCTCCCAGAGTTCTGAAGGAGCTGGCAGACGTGATCTCAGAACCGTTGAACCATATCTTTCAAAGATCTTCAAGCACCAGGGAACTACCAGTGGACTGGAAAAGAACTGATGCAGTTCCCATGTTCAAAAAAGGAGAAAAAATGGGTCCACAAATCTACAGACCAATCAGCCTGACATCAATCCTGAGAAGATTATGGAAAAGATAATCAAGCAACAGGTCTGCAAATACCTAAAAAACAAGCAAAGTTATAACCAGAAGCGAAAACGGGTTTGTCAAAAACAGATTATGCCATACAAATCTTATTTCATTCTTTGACAAAGTGAGTAAATTAGGGGATCAGCCAAATGCTATGGACATAGTATAGTTGGATTTCAGTAAGACATTTGACAAAGTAGATCATAATCTACATCTTGGTAAGTTAGAAAAATGTGGGACAGACACATCCATCCACACACATGGATGTCATAACTGGCTGACAAACTGCACTCAAAGCGTATTCCTTAATGGAACTACATCTATATGGAGGGAAGTAATCAGTGGGGTACCCCAAGATTCTGTTTTAGGTCCATTTAGATGAGGGAATAGAAGGAGAAGTCATCAGATATGAAGATGACACCAAGCTGGCAGGAATAGCCAAGATACAGAAGAATATTGACAGATTTGAACACCAAGTCCTATCTAACAAAATGAAATCCAATGGAGAGAAAAAATGTTTTATACATAGGCAAGAAAAACTCAAAGAATAGGTGAAACCTGGCTCAATAGCAGTAATTGTGAGAGGGATCTTGAAGTCCTAGTGGACAATCACTGAAATATGAGTCAGCAGTGTGATGCAGTGGACAAAAAAGGCAATGTAATCCTAGGATGCATTAACAGAGGGATAGAATCAAGATCACCTGAAGTGTTAATATCACTTTATAATGCATTGATAAAACCAGTGCTTTTTTGTAAAAAAAAAAAAAGTGCCAGAATTTATACACAGCTCCAGCTCCAGTCAAAAGCCCTTTACAGAGCGGGAGGGGGGGGGGGGGAACCACTTTAGGGAGCTTCCAAGGCGCAGATCATGTGAGCAGCGTCAGCTGACAGACACCATTGCCACGGCTTTTGAGAGGGTGCTTGTTCAGAGCCAGCATGTTTTCTGCCACCTCATCCTCCTCCGCCTCTGATGACACAGAGGCTTCCTCCAGAGCCAGAATGACCAAGGCAGCAGTGGCACTGCTGCTTTGGGAGCGCGCCTGGTCCCTCAAAGAGATTCACTGCAGGAGTCAATCCTGGTCCTTGGTGGCCAACATGGGGGTAAGGACAGGCAGAGAAGAGGGTCTGCTTTCAGGGCCGTGGAAGTGTTTCCGGGTCGACCTTCAATGCCCCCGATTTCCCCAGGCAGCTTCCTTTCACCGAGCCAGAGCTTTACAGGTAGTTCTTGAATTACAAGTGTAATGGAGCCTGCCCATTCCATTTGTAACTTGAAAACTTGTAGAGTGAATCTCGTTCCTTTAGCGAGATCACTCTCTGGCTCATTAAAATGCATGCGGCACATTGATTTGTGTTTCTTAGATTGTAAGCCGCCCTGAGTCTTTGGAGAAGGGCGGGATATAAATGGGATTTTTTTTAAAAAAGTAAAGATGAGGTATCTCAGGTGGGGAAGGCCATGGAGGGCCTTATGGAACAGGCCCCCAAGGCCTCCCCAACCACTAAGATACCTCATGCTTCCTCCTCCCTTCCTGCTGCACATGACTCACCTGCAAAAAGTCTGTCTCCTCTCTGCTGCGGTTCCTGCTGCCTCTCCAATGTGAAAGCCAGGGGATTTGTCCACAGGCCCCCTGGCCCAATCTGGGCTCCAGTGGCTTGGAAAAAGCCTCCGGAGCCCGGATTGGGCCACAAGGGACCATAAAAGCATTCCGTGGCCATAGATCTGGGCTCTGTAGGTCTTTTGCAGGCTTCCAGAGCCCAGATCAGGCCGCTGGGGGCCCCCACAAAATCGCTCCGTGGCCATAGACCTGAGCTCTGGAAGCTTGGAAAAGACCTCCAGAGTCTGGATCAGACCACAGGGGCCCCTGCAAAATCACTCCATGGCCATATTGCTAAGCTTATAAGCCGCCCTGAGTCTTCGGAGAAGGGCGGGATATAAATGGAATTAAAATAAATAAATAGATCAGGGTGGAAGAGGTTTTTTCCAGGCCTCCAGAGACAGATTGGGCCATGGGGGGGGGGGGGGGGCTGTGGACGCATCCCCTGGCCTCAGATCGGAGTGACAGCAGGAAGTGTGGCAGAGAGGAGACTTGCGCAGCAGGGAGGGAGAAGCATGAAAGCGTTAAGTGAATGCTGATAACTCAGGGATTACCTGTACTTGCACTGGCAGCTTAGAAGAACCGGTACTTCTATTCAAAAAAAGGTGCTGGAAAGCACTGGGTAAAACCAAACATGGAACAATATATCCAGCTTTGGTCACCATATTATAAAAAAGATGTTGAGACACTGGAAAGTCTGCAGAGAAGATTGACTAAGATGATTAGGGAGCTGGAGTTCTAAGTCATAGAATGGTTGCAGGAATTGGGTAGTCTAGTCTAGTGAAGAGGAATTATGGATGACAGGATAGTAGTGTTCGAATACTTGATGATTTGCCATAAAGAAGAGGTGGTCAACTTATTTTCCAAATCACCAGAAGGCAAGAGAAGAAGCAATGGATGGAAACTAATCAAGGAGAGAAGCAACCTAGAACTAAGGAGAAACTTACTAACAGTGAGAACAATTAACCAGTGGAATGGCTTGCCTTCAGAAATTATGGGTGCTCCATCACTGGAGGCTTTTAAGAAGAGACTGGACAGCCATTTGCCTTAAATTACGGGTGTCAAATTCGCCACGTGTCGTGACTTTTTTTGCATTGCCGGAGCTGGGGTGAGCACGGTCTCCATATTAAATGATATTGGGTCTCCTGCTTGAGCAGGTAGTTGGACTAGAAGACATCCAAGGTCCCTTCCAGCTCTGTTACTAACCTCCAGCAATAAAGCACCAACAACTTCTAGAACAGGGGTGTCAAACTGCCGGCCCACGGGCCGCACACGTCATCCGGAAGCCGCACCCACCCCATTGCCGGCAATGGCAAAATCATCCTGATACACTGCACATTACGTGACGTCGCGAGTTTGACATGTCTGTTCTAGAAGCTAGCCATTCCCAACGAATCAATCTTCACTTGAAGGACACTATTTAAATCCTACCAGCAGAAAATTGCAGCCTTGAGTTTCAAACCATGCAGCTCCATTGGACTTAAATTTGAGGAAGGAAGGAACATGCAGCAGCAGCAGCTGACATGCTTCAGCCTAATTGCTTCTCTGCTTCCATGCTATGGAGGAAACCAAACAGACCTATTTGCTCCCAACCTATCCTCTGACCTATTCTCAATTCACCTTCCAGCTGCTGCTATGATCCTTGGAAAAGCACAAATGTCACTCGGCCAACCATCTTCTTCCCATGAGTGATCCAGTAGAGGAAGTTCTGTTGTCCCAAAAATGCTTTTTCAAGAGTAACTGGACTTTCTTCTACTCTCCTCCCCTTTCTAGGAATAGTTTTTGATGGTTTTAACTCATTTAACGCTGCCACCTACTATACTGCTTTTTAGGCAGATTTGACAGCTTTGAGATGTGTTGGTGCAGTGGTTAGAATGCAGTACTGCAGGCTACTTCTGCTGGCTGCCAGCAGTTCAATTCTCATCGGCTCAAGGTGGACTCGGCCTTCTATCCTTCTGACGTTGGTAAAATGAGTACCCAGATTGTTGTGGCAATATGCTCTCTAAACTGCTTAGAGAGGGCTGTAAAGCACTGTTCTAACTGTCAGGAAGTTTCTCCTTAGTTCTAGGTTGCTTCTCTCCTTGACTAGTTTCCATCCGTTGCTTCTTGTCCTGCTTTCAGGTGCTTTGGAGAATAGCTTGACTCCCTCTTCTTTGTGGTAGCCCCTGAGATATTGGAACACTGCTATCATGTCACCCCTCACTCTTCTCTTTGTTAAACTACACATACCCAATTCCAGCAACCGTTCCCTATCTTTCTTTATGATTGATTTCTTGTGGTTCCCAAGGATTTTAAGACATGGCAGCACCATCAGGGGAGATGCTACAGGGGCGCCATCTTCACTCCTGTGGGTCAGGCTGCATTAAAAAGCACTCCCCACTTCACTTCATTCCTGAAGGAGGAAATTTTATATCTGCTAAATCCCAAATGCCACGTGTTTTTGTAAATTTGCTGGCAGAGGTTTCCATTAGGTCACGGGAAGAATATGCAGCAGGGCCTAGAAAATGGTTACTAAGAAAGAGGGGGTGATTGCCAATATATGATAGAATGAAATGTTTGCAGAAAACATTATTAAAAAAAACAAAAGGGAAAAATAGAATATCCCATCAAAGTCAGGCTAACCTTTTTAGTGGGACACCCTGCACTGCCATTTGTAATCTAAATTTAGTAAAGAATGGGTGGTGATAGTGGCCATTTCAACTTGGCTCTAAGCTCTGTTGCATGGAGGACACTGAAATAAAATAACCCCACCATGTTTTATTGATTCCCTTTTCATTCAGGAACTCAAGATGGCATACAAAGCACTTCATGGCTTCCATGATGGCCATGGACCTGACCCAAATTATTCAGGACCCGACTCACGACGGGGAAACACGCTTGATCTTATTTTTATCTCTGGGCAGTGGCTTAATGATCTGGGGGTCTGGGGGGGGGGGGGGGTTATGCCAACATCTCAACCCCTTTCATGGACAGACCATTATCTCCTGCAGTTGGGCCTCCGTCACGTCACCCCCCCGCTGTCAGGAGGCAGAACCGACCAGATGGTTCTGCCCCAGGCGCCTGATCGACCCAGATAGGTTCCAGACGGTGCTTGGATTGATTCCTACCTCCCTCTCCCACAGCCCGGTCGAGTCCTTAGTTAATGCCTGGCAACAGGCTGCTTCAGAGGCTCTCGACCGCGTTGTGCCTTTGCGGCCTCTGACCTGGCGCAGATCCCGGCTCGCTCCTTGGTTCTCCAAGGACCTACGGGAGATGAAATGCCGGAGAAGGGGCATAGAGAGCATTTGGAGAACCAGTCGGTCCAAGTCTGACCGAACACAGTTAAGATCCTTTTCTAGATCTTATGTTGTGGCAATGGAGGTGGCAAAGAGTGTTTACTTCACCACCCTCATTGTGTCCGCAGATAACCGCCCGGCTGCCCTGTTTAGGGTGGCTCGCTCCCTTTTAAATCAAGGGACAGGAGAGGACCCCTTACGAGGATGGGCCGAGGAATTTAGTAAATATCTGGTGAACAAAATTGCTCAGATTCGGGCTGGTCTGGACTCTGACTGGGCAGTATCTGATGAGAGGAAAACGATGGGTTTGGCCGAGAACATTTGGGAAGATTTTGATCCTGTGACTCCGGATGAAGTGGAGAGGATCATGGGGAAATTAAGTGCCGCCACGTGTTTGTTGGACCCGTGTTCCTCCTGGCTGGTCTATGCGTCTCAGGAGGTTACACGAGGCTGGCTCCTAGCAGTTATCAATGCTTCACTGAGTGAAGGGTACTTCCCTGCTGCCTTGAAAGAGGCAGTGGTAAGGCCCCTCCTCAAGAAACCTGCCTTGGATCCAGCTATTTTAAATAACTTTCATCCTGTCTCCAACCTTCGCTTTCTTGCGAAGGTTGTTGAGACCATGGTGGCACGGCAGCTCCCTTTGGTCCTGGAGGAAACTGAGTATCTGGATCCGTACCAATCGGGTTTCAGGCCAGGGTATAGCACGGAGATGGCATTGGTCGCGCTGGTGAATGATCTCTGGCGGGCCCGGGATAGGGGTTATTCCTCTGTCCTGGTCCTATTAGATCTCTCAGCAGCTTTTGATACCATCGACCACGGTATCTTGCTGTGTCGTCTTGAGGGGTTGGGAGTGGGAGGCACCGTTTTCTGGTGGTTCTCCTCCTATCTCTCGGGCCGTTCGCAGACGGTGTTGGCAGGGGGGCACAGGTCAACCCCTAGGCCCCTTAGTTGTGGGGTGCCTCAGGGGTCGGTACTCTCGCCTCTCCTGTTCAACATCTATATGAGGCCGCTGGGAGAGATCATCCGTGGCTTCGGGGTGAGGTATCATCAATATGCTGATGATACCCAGCTTTTCATCTCCACCCCGAACCAACCCAGTGATGCCCTCAATGTGATGTCCCGTTGCCTGGAAGCGGTACAGATTTGGATGGGAAAGAACAGGCTCCGGCTCAACCCGGCCAAGACTGAGTGGCTTTACATACCGGCATCTCGTTTAGTCCAAGAGGTTCCATCTTTGGTTATAGGAGGAGAGATGTTACCTCCCGTTGATAGAGCATGCAATCTAGGCGTCCTCCTGGATTCAGGACTCAATTTTGAAGATCATATTGGAGTCGTGGCTAGGGGGGCATTTGCCCAGGTTCGCCTGGTACGCCAGTTGCGCCCCTTTCTGGACCGAGATGCCCTACGTGCAGTCACCCACGCACTCGTTACCTCCCGTATAGATTACTGCAATGCTCTCTACATGGGGCTGCCCTTGAAGACCACCCAGAGGCTTCAGCTGGTGCAGAGTGCGGCTGCGCGGGTAGTGATGGGAGCACCCCGATACTCCCATATTACACCCCGCCTGCATGAGCTGCATTGGTTACCGGTTGTCCTCCGGGTGAGATTTAAGGTGCTGGTACTTACCTTTAAAGCCCTACATGGCTTAGGCCCGGGATACTTGCAGGACCATCTGCTGCCGGGAACGACTTCCCATCGCCCAGTACGCTCACACAGAGAAGGCCTCCTCAGGGTACCATCAGCTAGACAATGTCGGCTGGCGACCCCCAGGGGAAGAGCCTTCTCTGTGGGAGCACCAGCCCCATGGAACCAGCTTCCCCCTGAGCTTCGGATGGCCCCAGATCTCCAGTCCTTTCGCCGCGGCCTCAAAACATTCCTTTTCCACCTGGCTGACCTGGACTGACAGGGATTTTAATTATGTTTTCAATTTTTAACTCTAATTTTTATTTTAATTTTAATTTATTGTACAGGGGCCTTTAATTTTAATTTTTATTTTAACTTCTGTATTTATTGTATGTTATTGTTGTTAGCCGCCCTGAGTCCTTCGGGAGATAGGGCGGCATATAAGTCCCAATAATAAATAAATACTTCCTGTGTGGCAAGCTGTGATTTACAGGCTAAATGCCCCCAAACATCCTGCCTACCTACTGAGACATACTTTTTGCCTCTGAGTATTCCATAGCTCCTAATTTAACACTGAGGTACAGCTCATAGTTTTCCATCCAGCACCCTTAGCCTTACACCAGATGTTTGTTTTGGGGGCTTAAGTCAGTCAAGGGGTTTCCCCTTTCCTGCTTCCTAGCCCTGATAGTAGCCAGAAGTTATAACCAGAAGTTAACATGGGTCTGTCAAAGACAGACCTTGCCAAACAAATCTTATTTCATTCTTTAACAAAATGACTCAATAGTGGACCAGCAAAATGCTGTGGACATAGTATACTTGGATTTCAGTAAAACATTTGACAAAATACACCATAATCTACTTCTTGGTAAAATGTGGGACAGATACATCCATCTTCACAGATGGATTCATAACTGGCTGAAAACCACATTCAATGTGTAAACCTTAATAGTACTACTTCTATTAAGCAATGGATGGAAGCTAATAAGGAGAAAAGCAACCTAGAACTAAGGAGAAAGAACTAATTGAGAACAATTCTGGGTGCTAGACAGACATTTGTATGCAGTGGTATAGGGCACGGGTAGGCAACCTTGTTGGCTCAGGAATTCTGGGAGTTAAAGTCCACGAGTCATAAAAGAACAAGGTTGTCTACCCTTGGTACAGGGTCTCCTGCTTGATCAAGGGATGGAACAGAAGACCTACAAAGTTAGTTCCAACTCTTGTTACAAACCTGGAGTGATGGAGCATCCACAACCTCTGGAGGAAAGCCCTTCCTAAAGAATCAACTTTCACTTGAAATAGTTTTTAAATCTTCCCACCAGCAGAAAATTGCAGCCCCGAGTTTAACAGCGTTCGGTACCAGCGGACTTAAAGTTGGGGAGGGAAAGGATTTGCAGCAGCAGCAGCTGACATGCTTCAGCCGAGTTGCTTCTCTGCTTGGACGCCGTGGAGGAAACCAAACAGCCCTACTTGCTTCCGCCTTCTCCTCAACTCACCTTCCAGCTGCTGCTTCCACCCTGGAAACAGCACAAAAACCGCTCTGCATCCCTCCTTTCCTCCACCCCCCCCCGTGAGTGATGCGGAAGAGGAAGTTCCTCTGTGCTTCTTCACACCTCCCATCCTTTCTAGCAATACAGAACTCTATGGTTTTAACTCCTTTAAACTCAACCGCAGATGCTGCCCGCTAAACTGTCCACTTTCTAGGCACCGATGTGGCCTATTTGACCACCATCGCTGAATAGGACGCAGAAAAATACGCTTGTTTTGTCTGTACCAGAGGCGTTTAATTTAAATGCTAACAAGTAGTTTTTGACTTCTAGCAACTGACTTTTACAATGTGAAATAGTGATATGTGATGCTACTTAGCTTGTGAAGATTAGCTGTGTGCTGAGCCCTATAAGTTCATGACGGTTTTACAGAATTACAGAATAAGCTTTTTAAAGGGTGACTCTCAGTGGAGATCAAAACCTCTACTTCCCAAATCTTCAGGCTAGATGTTCCAGGGGAGCCAGCTTGTTAAGTATATTTAATTTAATAGCTGGAGCAGGGTCGGACAATTAATAAGCACACAAAGTTATGGCTAATTGGTTGAAGAGAGCTGGCTAACGGCCTGAGGCAATCTAAGATGTGATTGGTTGCTTTGAGGGTTAAAGTGGGAATTTCCTTGTTTCCCGCCTCTTTTTCTCTTGAGTGCTGTGCGTTTTTTCTGTAATTTACCTCATGGGGTTTCTGCTTTGTTGATTTACCTGATGACGCTCCTATCTAGTTTACACTATGTACGGTTGTAAAATATATTTGTTTATTTAAAACTACCAGTTCACGTCAGCGTCTTTGGACACAGGTTGTGCAAATCCCTGACAGGTTATGGACCCAGAAGTACCCTGAAGAGCCAGAGGTAAAGTTTTTCTGAGGTAAAAGTTTCTTCGTGAACCTGAGGTAGATTGAGGATGATTGGCCTGTAAAGATAGTGCGATGCTATGTTACAGGAATGGAAGGAGGATTTCCTGTAGCTTCCCTTGAGATGAATTATTTCTCATGGAGCTTAAACATGGACGTTTCTGCGGAGGCAGGATTTGTGAACAGCTGTAAGCAATTCTCCAGCAGATCTCAATGAGGAGAGGCAAAGGGAAGATAAGGAAGCACTAGCCAGCATCATTTTGTGCTTGGAAGATAGTCAGGTGGTACATGTGTGTGGGCTTATATCTGCTAGAGAGAATGCTGGCTGGCCTTAAGCAGAATTTATGTATGAGAAACGACAAGTAGGAAAGTATCTCTCACCAGAAAACTTTATAGAGCAAGGCTGAAGTTTGGATTAAGTATGTCAGATCACCTCCAGTTTATGAGGAAAACATTCCTTGAATTAAAAGAGTGAGGAATGTTGTTTTCAGAAGCACCCAAAATGTATGTTGTGCTTAATTCCCTTGATGTTTGGGATGTGTTAGTAACAAACCTTGAGCCCATGAACAAGCATGATTTAACTATGAGTTAGGTAACTGGGAAGCTTTTGGAAGAACAGAAAAGACAAGAGGCAACTGAATCAAAAAGGAACTCCATTCCAGAGTGCTAACAAGGTGAGAGAGAAAGTCTGTATAGTAATCTCCTGCTTTGCATATGGATCTGTTCAACATATCCAGAAAAATTGCCCACTAAGAAGATTAAAAAAATACAACACAACAATGGAAGAAGGAAGACACACAGATTTCTGTGGGGACAGCAATCAGCAAAGACACTAAAGACATTTGGTTGTTGGACAATGGGGCAAGTGAGCATCTTGTAAATAACCCAAAACTTTTTTCCAGTCTAGGACCAGCTGCCCAGGAATTTGTAAGCCTGGTAAATGGTGATCATTATTTTGTACAAGGGCAAGCACCAGTATATGTACCATGTATTGGTAAGTTGTTTGATAAGGTTTTGTGTGTACCAGATTTACATGACAATTTGCTGAGTGTATCCTGCTTAGACAATGCACGGTATGAGGTAATTTTTGCAAAGGCTTTGTGCAAAGTCAAAGACTAACAAGGTGTGTACAAAAGGTTGGAAACTGAACAATTTATATCTTTTGAACCACAAGGAAATTGTGCAGACAATTGAAATGAACCAAAGCATAATGAGTGTGCTCGTTTATTACACAGAAGGCTGGGTCATGCAAGTTTTAAAGTATTATGGAGGATGCCTGACCTGGCTGTGGGTTTGATTGTAAATGGTTGTGACAACTATTTGATTGTGCTGTTTGTAATGGTTCCGGTTGATGATCCCAACAAAGTAAGCACAGCTGAGACATTGCAATCTCTAATGCAAAATTTTATTAAGCACGGCATACCAGCACTGATGAATGAAAAAAACAGCTGATAATTTGGTGCCAGAACAGTAAACTGAAACTCCCCTTCCCCGACAGTGCAGGTCACATTCCACAATGAAGCACTAGATAATTGTTATGAGAAAACTCTGTTTCCTAGCAACTATCTTGCATGACCTTGCTTCCCAGACTAACCTGCTCCAAACACATTCCAATGATCTCCCCTCCCATCGGCATCTGTTGGCAAACAAAGAAAAAGCAAAATTTCTTGAAGCTTGAGAGAGAGATACCCTGTCAACAAAAGAATCTGACAGAATTTTTCAATTAGTACATTCTGATTTAATTGGCCCTCTATTCCCATCAATGGGAGGGCCCATATTTGCTTTGGTAAGGGTTGATTTCTCTAGGTATGGGTTGTATTATTTACTAAAAAGCAAAACAAGTTTCAACAATTTAAGCAGTGGGTAACACACATATATTCTATTTCCTTTCACTCATTTTGGGTGCCTTTTTTTACTTTTTGCATAGCTGTCATCATGTATCATGTTTAGGAGCTAAAAACACTTGAAATGGGTGAAAGCCTCTGAATCTCTAACAGGGCTATTTTGTAGAACATAATCATACATTCTAAAACAATGTTGAGAATCTACCCCAGTGAGGACAAATTATATTTATCGGCCATGGATTTCTGATTTCTTTGGGGAATAAAGTGGGACACTAAGACAGGGAACAGAAGAACTTGGAAGAGTTTATAACTTTGCTGGCTATCGCAAGAGTTCATTGCAAAGAGTGTAACTTTTTTTCTTGGAGATGTCTGATATGTACAACCAAAGGCCCAGAAGGCAAGAAAGGGGAGCAATGGGTATTCTATTCTATACTCTATTCCTTTCTTATGAGGAGGTACAATCTCTATTGTCTGAGCACTCCTGAAGAGATGGTGGCTGGGAAATTGTGGGGCTAAAAATCTCGAGGACACCCAGGGAGAAAATGAATGAACCTTTATTGTCAAAGTACAACCATGTATACATTGAGACTGACTGAGCCTCCTTCCCTGAGGCTGGGATATGGTATTTCTATCTTTTATCAAGATAGAAATGCAAAGAACACTCCCCAAAAGACTTTTACAGACTTTTCCAATTTCTGTAAAAATAAATAGCCAGCACCTTCTACTGCTGATGGCCAGATAGTCATTATCAAACTAATATGTTCCAGTTTTTTCTTTCCTCCTTCCCATCTAATACCATGACATAACAGACTACAAAAAAATCAGGCAAATCTATTGTAGTCAAATTAAATAGTCAATTTCTCAATGGGACATTAGAAATGAAATTCAGCCTTCTCTAAACATATCACTTTGGGCCTCATGTGCATTTTCTTGTGTGTGATAAGAGTGGATGGTTTCCTGAAGCACTGTCCACATTCGGGGCACTTAAATGGTTTCTCCCCTGTGTGTATAAGCACATGATTTATAAGGTTAGACCTAGTACTGAAATCTTTCCCACAGTCTGGACATTCATACGGTTTCTCTCCTGTGTGAGTCCTCTGGTGTATAATGAGCTGGGAACTCTGACTGAAATTTTTTCCACAATCGGGACATTCAAATGGTTTCTCTCCTGTGTGAGTTCTCTGGTGTGCAATAAGATGGGATCTCTCACTGAAACTTTTTCCACAATCAGAACATTCAAACGGTTTCTCTCCTGTGTGAGTCCTCTGGTGTTTCACCAAGTTGGAATTTTTACTGAAACTTTTACCACAATCAGGACATTCAAAGGGTTTCTCTCCTGTGTGAGTTCTCTGGTGTATCACCAGATCATAATTCCGACTGAAACTTTTCCCACAGTCAGCACATTCAAAGGGTTTCTCTCCTGTGTGAATCCTCTGGTGTGTTACCAGGCTGGAATTGTTACTGAATTTTTTCCCACAATCAGGACATTCAAAAGGTTTCTCTCCTGTGTGAGTCCTCTGGTGTATCACAAGCTGGGAACTCTGACCAAAACATTTACTACAATCAGGACATTCAAATGGTTTCTCTCCTGTGTGAATCCTCTGGTGTTTCACCAGGCTGAAATTCTCACTAAAACATTTCCCACAATCAGGACATTCAAAAGGTTTCTCTCCTGTGTGAGTCCTCTGATGTATCACCAAGCTGGAATTCCGGGTGAAACTTTTCCCACAATCAGGACATGCAAAAGGTTTTTCTCCTGTGTGAGTTCTCTGGTGTCTCACAAGATGGCAGTTCTGACTGAAACTATTCCCACAGTCAGGACATTTAAAGGGTTTCCCTCCTGTGTGAATCCTCTGGTGGCTAATGAGGTGGGAATTTTTAGTAAAACTTTTCTCACAATCAGGACATTCAAAGGGTTTTTCTCCTGTGTGAGTCCTCTGGTGACTCATGAGGTAGGAATTTCTAATGAAACTTTTCCCACAATCAGGACATTCAAAGTGTTTCTCTCCTGTATGAGTCCTCTGGTGTATCACTAGGTTGGAATTTTGATTGAAACATTTTTTACAATCAGGACATTCAAAAGGTTTCTCTCCTGTATGAGTCCTCTGGTGTCTCACAAGGTGGGAATTTCTAATAAAACTTTTTCCACAATCAGAACATTCAAACAGTTTCTCTCCTGTGTGAGTCCTCTGGTGGCTAATGAGGTGGAAATTTTTAATGAATTTTTTCCCACACTCAGGACATTCAAAGGATTTCTTTCCTGTGTGAATCTTCTTGTGTCTCACCAGATTAGAATTTTGACTAAAAAATTTTTCACAATCAGAACATTCAAAGGGTTTCTCTCCTGTATGAGTCCTTTGGTGGTTCACCAGGCTGTAATTGTGACAGAAACTTTTCCCACAGATAGGGCATTCAAAGGGTT
Source organism: Daboia siamensis (assembly GCA_024449315.1). Classification (NCBI taxonomy): domain Eukaryota; kingdom Metazoa; phylum Chordata; class Lepidosauria; order Squamata; family Viperidae; genus Daboia; species Daboia siamensis. Next base: position 31,530 of record JAKJMR010017417.1, on the reverse strand, counting down.
TTTCTCCAATGCGAGTCCTCTGTTGTCTCATGAGGTGGGAATTTCCAATGAATAATCTGGACATTCATACGTGATTTGAGTCCTCTGATGTATCACCACATTGCCATGCTCACTAAAGTATTTACCACATTGGGAACACTTGTAGGGGTTTTCTCCACTGTAGATCCTTGTGTATAATCAGCTAAGATTTGAAATATGTGCTTTTTCTGAAATAGGCACATCTATGGAGCTTTTCCACAATGATCACTTGTTTAGTGATGTTTTGATTCAAGCAGTTTTTTTCCTCCCAGAGCGAGGGCTGTATCACTGCATCAATGGCTTTCCAAATAACATTTTCCTCAAAAATGATTTCCAGATATTTTCCTGTTTTGCTGAATGGAAAAATAATCTCCCTTGACTTTTCATGTAATGTATTCATATAATGTATCCATATGCGCTACTTCTTCCAGCTTGAAATCCTTCTTAATTTTCTCTCTTTTGTCTATCAGCTGCTGGAAAAGGAGAATTGTGTGGTTTTCTAAAGGAAATGGAAAACATTTTGATTTGATTTCAATTTTCTTCAATGTTGCTTATTATTCTCGGGTTGTCCAGAGCGTTCTTATTGTCATCCTCTTTGTCTATAAGATTCAAAGAAAAGTGTAACTTTAATTGTATATAAAATGGTTAGAGATGATGTGGGGAAAAAAACATATACATTACAACGAAAAAGCAAACATGCCACAAAGCTAGAATAATCTCTTACATTATTTATGATTCATTTGACACATGGGACTACTGACATCCATGTTCAAATATCCAATCATGAAATACTCTTGTTGATTTGGGTCAATCACAAATTCTTAGCACTGCAAATTGTTATCATCAAATATATCTGGATGTGTTGAGGATAGATTATACAATAGCAGATATATACATAGACAAATACAGATTACAGACACCTACAAATATATATACGTGGAAAATCCATGTCTTTCAAACCTGAAAAATGTCTCAAAATGGCTAGAGTCAAATCTTCTGAGCTAATTTTTGAGATGTGGGTTTTAACCGATGAAATATTGCCTAATGGCTCTGCAAGATTTAAAGCACACATTTTGCTCAGCTACAAATAAGGGCAGAAAATACTGTCCACAACTACTCTGGTTATATCCCAATTCAACTAACTACTACTCAGTTACTGACCTCAAATGGGACTGGTATCAGTCCACTGGGCAGCCCCATCATGAACATAATGTCACATGAAAGTGCCAATTTACATCTGAACCTCTGCAGTTATTAAGCAAATCACTGTGGGTTGGTAAAGGCAATTTTCACATGAATGTGACTTGCAAATTCCTGCTGGCATTTAGTCACTTTATCAAAGAAGAAATAAGATTTGTGTAGCATGATCTTTTTTTGACAAACCCATGTTGGCTTCTGGTTATAGGTTTGGTTCCTTCTAGGTGTTTGCAGATCTTTTGCTTGATTATCTTTTCCAGGATCTTCTCAGGCATTGATGGCAGGCTGATTGGTCTGTAGTTTTGTGAATTTTCTCCCTTTATTGAAGATGGGAACTATATCAGTGTTCTGACCCAAGTCACTCTGGCAAGGTAACCTTTAAGAGCGCCTCTATTAATAAGATAACTTTTATTGTCATTTTTTTTTACTGTGAGCACAGTGGCCACATTAAAAAGGAAATTCTGTTGTCTGCTCTCAAGTATATATATATATATCTCCATAAACATACATAACACACATATTCACATTCTATATACATATATACCATCTCTCTCTCTCTGAATGAACAACTATGTATACATTGAGATTGACTGAGCCTCCCTTCGTGCCCCTTCCACAACTCACAGTGACAACAAACCCACCATCTTGTTACACCATGTGATCTATATATAGATATCTATGGTATCTATGTGCACAGCCCTAAAAGTTCAAGAAGGCTTTACAGAATTACACAACTTTCTTAGAGGTGACTCAATTGAGATCAAAACCTCTCTACATCTCAAAACTTTAAGACTGATTTTCTGTGGCTCCCAAGGATTTATGACATGGCAGCACCATCAGGTGAGATGCTCTGCGGAAGCAAACTTCGCTCTTGCTGGTCAGGGCTACATCCAAGAGCACCCAGTATGTCAGCTTCATTCCTGAAGGAGGAAATTTTACTTATGCTAAATGCCATGTACTTCTGTAAATTTGCCTGCATGGAAGTCTCAATTAGATCACTGAGAGAGAAAAGTGTAGAACAGACATGTCAAACACAAGGCCAGGGGGCCGGATCCGGCCTGCAAAGAGGTTTCATGTGGCCCGCAAAGCCATCCAGGAAACAGCCCCCACTGCCTTGGCCCTGGCCCAGAGACCCTCCTTCTGCCAGAGACCCTCAGATCTGTCCCACTCCTGCCCAGGTCCCCATAGGCACCCTTGATGTGAACGATGTAGAGCTGGCCACGCCCACCCAGTAGGCTATATGCACTCTAGCCACGCCCACCCAGCCCCCTGAGGGTAACCACAATGCTGATGCAGCCCTCAATGAAATTGAGTTTGATACCCCTGGTGTAGAACAATGCCTAGAAAAAGGGGTCTAACAGGCAGATTGGGTGGTGATAGTGGCCATTTCAGTTAATGACTGTAAGCTCTGTTATGTGGAGGAATCTGGAATAATATAACTCCAAAATTTTATTTCCTTTTCATTTAGGAACTCATGATGGCATACAAAACAATGTGTGGCATGTTGTAAATTGACAGGGTAAATGGCCCCTGGACAGCTTCCATGTCTCCCAAAACATACTTTTTGGCTCTCAATATTCCAGAACTCCTTCGTGTATAACACTGAATTAGAACTTGTGACTTTCCATCATTGAGCCTTACACCGCATGCTTGTTTTTGGTGCCTTCAAGTCAGTCAAGTGGTTTCCCCCTTTTCTGCCTCCTAGGCCTGATAGGCCTGGCCAAAATTGCAAGATGGCTTTGCAATTAAGGTGAGACTGGGACCGAGCATTTCCCAATCTCTAACCTGGTGCCTTCACTACATCAAACTGGATCTTCTTCCTCCCCCCCAAAATATAGCTGGTTCCTTCAGAACTCTGGGATGTAGTTTGTCCAGACCCAGTGATTTGAAGTGGTCTGAAGCCAACAGGTGTTCTCTTACCTTATTTTTGCTTATTTTAAATTTGCATTCCTAACCTGTCATTTATGGTTCTGATTTTAATAAGTTGAGTCGTGTTTTCTTTTTGGGTGAAAACATGCAAAATATCTTCTTCGTATCATTGTTGACCCGGAATTAGGGAACAGTATAGGAAATATCAATTGTCAGTGTACAGATGGCCCTACTGTCTTTGGGCTCTTGCCTGGATGCAGGGTCATGAAAGGACAAGGAAAACACCCAATGTCCTAACCCACCCAAGAACGTACAATATTTTTAGGGAAACACCCCAAAAGGAACATGTTTAGTTACTTCTGCTCTCTTATCTACAGTATGCCAGACTTACTGGGTGAAATCTTTATTGTATGAGTGTCAGCTTTACTGGATGGCTTGCTTATGTAACCAGAAGGAATAAATACAAGGATTTCTTGTCTTTCGTGGCTGCTCTCTTTTAGAAGAGCCAGTTTTTTGTTCAGCTGAATAGAAACGTAAAGCTTGAAGACAACTTCTGGTTTCCTGTATTTTTTACCAGCAAAACCTCAGAACCTGAATATCACTGTCTCTCTCCTTCTTATACTCCTGTGAATTAGGGAGGTGATTGTCTGAGTCCCTTCGAATAGGATCAGTGTGTTGCAGACTTGCGATGTTTTCCCCTCATCTCTTTAGTAGTGGCATTTGTATATCTTCCAAGGCCATTTTTTTCAGTCTTTGCAATGGGCCCTCTAGGCAAAGGATACAGTGGGTGACAATGCTAGGCTAAGAGCAAGAAGATACAAGTTGTCTTCTCCACTCAGTCATGGACGGAACAGGACCTTTAGGCACAGACTCTTGGCCATGCCTCCTTTGCCTCCCGCCTCTGCCTATTTACATCCCGCTTTCCTCCTCAGCTGGCCCTCCGCTCTGTGCCCTTTGGCCCCAGCCCATTCACCGAGGCACCCTTTGTCCTGGGCCTTTGGCTGCATGGGACAAATAGTCGGCAGCCAATTGGGTGGCAGGCAGAAGCCATGGTGCTGCGGGGAGCAGTGTTCAATGGATGAGCGCAGGGGCTGGGGCAGTGTGCAATGCAAGACTTTTTTTAAAAAAGTGCTGCGGCTGCTGTGCAGATTTTGGAGACTTGCAGCTCTATCACCAGGACCAGAGGGAGGATGGTGGTGGGAATAGCAGCCTCCAGGGCCACTGGGGGTCAGACAGGTGAATCTGTGTTGGGGGGGAACCAGCAAGAGAGGGAAGGGTGCCTCAAGGGGGCTTTACAAAGACAGCTTGATTTACAACTCAAATGAAAGAAGGAAAGAGGAACAAGGCCAACACGGATTCTGGTGTTGCAGGAGGGGGGGGAGGCTCAGCAGGTGAATGGCAGGGCTGGCACGGCATCTGCAACTGCAGGGACAGGGGAATTGAGTGTGGAGGTGAACGGCGATGGGCCGCAACTTCTGGCAGGAGGAAGGCAGCAGGCCAATTGCCAGTTCGGTGTCATGCTGACAGGATTGGACAGAATGGGGTGGGGCAGCTGGCCTGACAACTCTTCCCCGCAAATGAAGAAGCCACGTCAGCCCTGCCGCTTGCCTGTGCACCCACGTGTCCCCCCCTGCCAGATGTTAAGGTCTATCATCGTTTGCCTGAGCATCCCCACCCCAGCCCCAATACCCAGTGGGATTCAAATATGTGAACAACTGATTCTCTGTGTGGATACTGCTTCCGCAAGTCCATTCTGGGCCTGGGCAACAAAAAATTAGCTACCAGTTCTGCTGTAGTAGTGCAAACTGGCTGAATTCCACCACTACCCCTACCCTTGCAATTGCAGATGCCTACCATTCACGTGCCTAGTCTCCCTTGCTGCTGGCCTTTGATAGTCATTATCAAACTAATATCTTCCATTTTTTTCTTTCATCCTTCCCATCTTATACCATGACATATCTGACTACAAAAAAATCAGGCAAATTCTTTATAGTCAAATTAAATAGTCAATTTCTCACCTGGACATAAAACGGGACAATAGAAATGAAATTCAAGCCTTCTCTACACCCATCATATGAGCCTCATGTGGATTTTCTTGTGTGTGATAAGGGTGGAATGTTTCCTGAAGCATTGTCCACACTCGGAGCACTTAAATGGTTTCTCCCCTGTGTGTATACGAACATGATTTATAAGGTTAGACTTAGTACTGAAATCTTTTCCACAGTCTGGACACTCATATGGTTTCTCCCCTGTATGAGTCCTCTGGTGTATCACCAGGCTGAAATTCCGACTGAAACTTTTCCCACAATCAGGACATTCAAAGGGTTTCTCTCCTGTGTGAGTCCTCTGGTGTCTCATGAGGTAGGAATTTTGACTGAAACTATTCCCACAGTCAGGACATTTAAAGGGCTTCCCTCCTGTATGAATCCTCTGGTGGCTAATGAGGTGGGAATTTTTACTGAAACTTTCCCCACAATCAGGACAGTCAAAGGCTTTCTCTCCTGTGTGAGTCCTCTGATGTCTCATGAGGTAGGAATTTCTAATGAAACATTCTCCACAATCAGGACATGTAAAGTGTTTCTCTCCTGTGTGAGTCCTCTGGTGTATCACCAGGTTGGAATTTTGACTGAAACGTTTTTCACAGTCTGGACATTCAAAGGGTTTCTCTCCTGTGTGAGTCCTCTGGTGTCTCAAGAGATGAGAATTTCTAATAAAACTTTTTTCACAATCAGGACATTCAAACAGTTTCTTTCCTGTGTGAGTCTTCTGGTGGTTCACCATGCTGTAATTGTGACTGAAACATTTCCCACAGATAGGGCATTCAAAGGGTTTCTCTCCTATGTGAGTCCTCTGTTGTCTCATGAGCTGGGAATTTCTGATGAAACTTTCACACAGTCTGGACAATTATACGTGATTTGAGTCCTTTGATGTATCCTCAAGTTGTCATGCTCACTAAAGTATTTACCACATTGGGAACACTTGTATGGCTTCTCTCCTGTGTGGGTCCTTCCATCAACCACAAGGGACCTGCTGTGACCAAAGCTTTTGCCACGTTCAGATTTTTTTTTTCTTGTATGGATCTTCTTGTGCATAATGAGCTGTGATTTCTAATTTGTGTTTTTCCCACAATAGGCACATTTGTGGAGGTTTTCCACCGTTGATATTATTGAGGTCAAAAATATGTGTAATCCCTTGTTTAGTGGTGCTTTGTTTCAAGCCATTTTCTTCCTCCTAGGGCAACATCTGCATCAGTATGTGGCCTACACGATTATCCAAGTGATCTGTTCCTCCTCATTGACTTCGAGGTATTTCCCTCTTTTGCTGAATGAAAAATAATCTCTCTCAACTATTCCTTCAATGTATCTTGAGTTCCATATCCTTTATTTATTCTAGCTTGAAATCCTTCTTAATTTTCTCTCTTTTGTCTTGTCAACTGCTAGGGAGGGAGACTTGTGTGGTTTTCTGAAGGAAATGGAAAATATTTTAATTTCTGGCTCAATTTTCTTTCCTTTTCTATGTTGCTTGCTATTCTCAGTTGTCCAAGTGCTCTTATTACCATCCTCTTTATGTATAAGATTCAAAGAAAAGTGTAACTTTAATTGCATATAAAATGGTTGCAGAAGATGTGAAAAAAAGAAAAAAGTATACATTATAATGAAACAGCAAACAAGCCACAATATTAGAACAATCTCTTACATTATTAATGATTCATTTGACATATGGAAGACTATCAAGATCCTAGTGCAGATATCAATTCAATCATGAAATTCTCTTGTTGACTTGGGTCAATCACAAATTCTTAGCCTTGCAAAGGGGTTATCATCAAATATATCTGGATGTGCTGGGGATAGATTATAGATTTGCAAATATATTTATAGAGACAAATACAGACACTTGCAAATGTAAATACCGTATGTGGAAAATTCATGACCTTCAATCCTGAAAAATCTCCCAAAATGGTTACACTCAAACCTTCTAAGCTAATTTTAGATATGTGGGGCTTTAGCTGATGAAATGTTTGCCTAAAGTCTCTGCACCCGTTTTGCTCAGCTCTAAATAAGGGCAGAAAATACTGTCCACAACTGCTCTGGTTATATCCCAATTCAAAAATTCCTCGCTTACTGACCGCAATTGGGATTGGTATCTGGTCACTAAGCAGCCCGATCATGAGCATGATGTCACATGAAAGTGCCAACTTACATCTGTTCCTCTGCAGTTGTTAAGCAAATCACTATGGGTTGTTAAAGGGAATTTCACATGATTTGCTTGTCAGGAGCTAGCTGGGAAAGTCACAAATGGGGATCATGATTGTGGGATGCTGCAGCCATCACATATGTGCACTCAAATTGGTGCATCTCCTTTACTTGCACCTTCATAACCACATGAAATGCTGATGTGGGGTCACTGAACAAGTGCTACAATGAGTACAAATTTGTGGACCAGGCATACATCTACTTTTACAGTATGATAATAACTTAGAAGGCTCAGGGAACAAGTGCTAAGTGAGAACTACTTATACAACTGAACATCCCAAAGGTCCTCAATAGCTATTTTTTAAAAACTGTTGGATTAAGTACAGCTGAACCTAGTAAATACACAGATGGGGCACCAACAGGAAATTCTGTGCTTATTGGCAAGACATGGAAGTAAAAAAAAATATACACCAGTGGCAAAGTCAGTACTATCTTTTTGCCAAGAAAATAGCAAATCCATAACAGAATAACAGAGTTGGAAGGGACGTTGGAGGTCTTCTAGTCCAATCCCCTGCTCAAGCAGGAGACCCTATTACCATTCCGAAGAAATGGCTGTTCAATCTTAAAGGTTTCTGATGAACATAGATGGCTATTTTGTCATCCAAAAGACAGAGGAAGGAACTAGGGGTCTCCTACACTGACCTAAATTCTTACTAGCAAAGATGAAATGATAGAGGAGGTTGAAGTTTCAGGAAATTTGGGGGAGCATGACCATGTTATATTGGAATTCAATGTAATGAAGACACAAGCAACAGAACAAAATCTAGTGTCTTAGACTTTAAAAGAGATGATTTTAACAAACCTAGAGGCAGCTTGGGAAGGACTCCATGTATGAAAATCTTAGAGGAGAAAACAACTCAAGAAGCTTAGGAAACTGAAAAATCTCATTACAAAAGCCCAGTCCAGCAAAATAGTTATGGAGAAGAAAAATAAGAAATTTAAAGAAGTGAGTCCTTTCGATAAACTGAAAAACAAAAGTATAAGTATCAAAAATAGAAAGAGGGACACATAACTAAGGTAGAATACCAGCATATAGCCCGAATCTACAAAAATGAAATCAGAAAAGCTAAGGTTCAGAATGAATGAAGACTTGCTACAAATGTCAAAAATAATTTTCAAAGTTTCTTTCAACAAGTAAAATACAAGAAAAAAAAAGTTAAGGGAACAATTGGCTCACTAATGGGAAAAGATGGAAAGGAAGTGACTGGGAGCAGGGAGAAAGTGGGGCTGCTTAATTCATTCTTTGCATCTTTTTCACACAAAAAGGAAAAATAGTTCAATCCACCAAAAACAGAACTGTAAAAGACAGTCTAGGAATACAAATTAAAATAGGCAAGAAAATGGTAAAAAAATCAAATCATCAGAACTAGATTCATTACATTCCAGAGTTTGAAGGAACTGATAGACCTGATCTCAGGATCATTGAACTATCTTTCAAAGCTCCTCGAATACCTGGGAACTGCCAGTGAACTGGAAAAAATCTGATTGCTATGGCTTCGACGGATCCCAGTTCAGAGGAAGAGGAGGATGAGTTGGAACCAGGACCAGCCAATACTCTTTAGAAGACAGCCTCAAGATACAGAAGAATCTCATGATGTGACTACATATAAGGAAATCTTAAGTTTGGAGAGGAATGTATGGTGTTTGAAGCCATATAACTTTTTATGAGGAGAAAAGATTGTTCAAACCTGGTTTCAATATGGGCAACTACAG